>OX393558.1:64517454-64534954 GCA_947650365.1 Chamaelirium japonicum | reverse complement strand
TTAGCCTAGGATGGTCTGGCGAAGTCGGGCACGAGCAGTGGTGGCGATCTGGAGCAGGCGAGCATGAGCAGTAGTGGCGGCTGCGGTGGCTACGGCAGCGGGTGCGATCTCAAGTTGCAGCCCCAACGACAACGAACAGTGAAGACGAGAAGGAAAGTGGGACGCAGGTGTTCAGTTTTGGATTCCTAGGTCGAGGGTTCATCTCATGGCCTATAGATCTTAAATATAAGTTAGGTTTATGATTTTTAGGTCTAGGTTCAGCGGTGACAAGCAACTCTAGTGGAGGCTCTGACGGCAGAAGGTTCGATTAGGTTCAACAAAAACGATAGCATGAAAGTGAAAATTTAAAATGTTGTGGGGAACATTTTCGTTCACATAATTTGTTTGTTCTTTAGCTAAACCGGATCCTATGTCGGGGACTGCTCATCAATTCCCCCATTAAAATATAAAAATATCCCTCGTCAGCAAGGCACATTTAGAACTGTAAGTGGGCTTGGGATAGCCCGAGACCTATTGGGCTAGCCCGATTTGGTTCAAGTGTGGGCTGGGTTAACTTGGGCTTTGGGTTGGGCTGGGCTTGAGCATTCAAGCCCAAATTTACGGTTGGTCTGTATGGGTAACCCTTAGCCCGGTCCAAAGCCCAAGCCGCAGCCCAAATTAAATTCTTTTTTCTATAAATGATGAATATAGAGTTTTACACATATCTACTCCATAATTTCTTTTTATTTACTTCATAAATTTCAATTCAGAGCATTACATTACATATATCCTTTTAATACCTATCATAACTTCGTAAGCAATGCAATTTTCTAAAATTGTTTCTTGTGAACAAGAAAAATAAAGAAGATTTATGAATATAGATGTTACAAATGTGGGATTAATTTGGGCCGGATTTAGACTTGGTCTGAATAAAATATTTTTGGGCCAACTTCGGACCAGACCCAAAATATTTAATTCCAGACGAGTCGGGTTTGGGCACACACATGAGTTAAGATCAGGCCTAGGCTTGGGATGGTCGAACCCAAACCCGGCCCATTTACAACCCTAGGCACATTTGCAAGACATAGCGCAACTACAATTAGGAGAAGAGATAACAATTAATAGGGATGGCAACGGGACAGGATAAATGGGAAACCTGACCCGACCCGATCCTATTGAGCTGGGTTTGGGATTGAACTAGTTGGGTTTGGACGGGTTTGGGATTTACGAAATAAAACCCGGTCGTGTTTGGGATGGGGTCGGGATTAGCCTACCCCGACCCGACCTGATTACATATACGTTATTTTTTTTGCCGTTTGAAATTTTACTCAAATAGAGTTTAGGATCATATTTTATGTTGTACCAGTACTATATTTAAGGAGATAATACAACAAATGTCTTTTGTTTATAAAATTTCTAGAACCTATCTGATTTAACTATTAATATGTTCATGGAGTTTAACTTGTTGTAAACATATAGAAAGCAATACATTCAATGTAGTGCATCAATTTAATTCATTCAATATATATATATATATATATATATATATATATATATATATATATATATATATATATATATATATATATATAGGGTCAGGATCGGATGACCCAGCAAATACCCAGCACCCTTTGATGCAACTAGAGGTTTTAGAATGTCCTGATTATTTATAGGCATGTTGCCTATGGTATGTTGATCATCCTCACAAAAAATCAACCTATCCTAAAACCTCTAGCTGCATCAAATGCACTCTTCAAATCAACGGTTAAAATTGATAGTCGAAAACCTTTGATTTGAAGGTCGCATTTGATGCACCCAGAGGTTTAGAATGTGCTGATTTTTTGTGAGGATGATCAACAAACCATAGGCAACATGCCTACAAAAAATCAACCCATTCTAAAACCTCTAGGTGCATGAAAGGATGTTGGGTTATTGCTGGGTCAAAATTTGCTGGGTCATTCGATCCCGACCCATATATATATATATATATATATATATATATATATATATATATATATATATATATATATATATATATATATATATATATACATATACTAGTAAAGCCCGTGACTGTCGGCACGCAAAAGATTTTGAGGGCGACAAAAATATTTTGAGGGCGTGAACATTTTGAGGGAAGAGGCAATATTTTAAAGGTGGCAATAATAATTTAAAAGTGATGATATTTTTAAGTGAGAGAATAATATTTCGAGGGTGAAAACAATATTTTTTGAGCGAAAATAACAATAGTAATATTTGATTAGTCTATATATGAATGCCTGTGCCTGTCGGCACTGCAGCGGGCCACCTTCGGCGGCAACATACCTGTTAGTAATGCAGCGGGTCGCCTTCGGCGGCAAGACACCCTAGATTATCACAATGCAGGCAACCACCACCCCACCCCCGCCCGCCCCACCCCAGAACCCAAATTTTCTACCCCATTTATAAATTATTATTTTTGGATCCTTATATTGTCTTCGTTTTTCGGATCCTAATGCACCCATCTCATTTCTATCCCCCAATTTTGAACCAACGATAGTTGTTTACTTTTAGCATATTTTCAATTTGTCAAATGGGGTTGCTTTGTATAATATAAGGAGCACTGTGCCATCGCGACAGCCGATTGCTTGCCATCGCATTTCGGATCCTAATGCATCCATCTCATTTCTATCCCCCAATTTTGAGCCAATGATAGTTGTTTACTTCTAGCCAACGATAGTTGTTTAACGAAAATTATTTAACGAAAATAGCCTAATTTATCGATGATACTCACATTCGGAAGAAGTGCCTAAATTCGACAGAGGTACCCACATTTGGCGACGACATGCCTGTGCTTGTCAGCACACAGACGACCGCCTTTGGTTGCAATACTCCCCTTGCACGAAGAGCGAAGTTTGTGGATTAAGACATGACACTTGCCGTCGGTACCTCTGCAACTGACCAACCCCAATCGGCTGCCGCCACCAATGGCGAAGTCAGTGGTGGCGGCGGCATACCCGATGGTTACGACAGTTTCGCCAATCATGAGATGCCACCTGGCAACTTCAATCACATGATATGTCAGAAGATTGGCCCACAAATTGTCCCTTTAGTTTGTACAAATTGCATTACTCGATTGCTTTTCGAGGGATATAGTATTTTCCTGAGTAATGCTATTTGTAAGGACTGGGTGAAACATATGCCTTTGATTGGATACCATGTCATTTGGTAAGATACCATGTCATTTGGTAAGAGGTTTTAGCCTTCCATACAAATGGTACAATTGGAGTTTATTTTTGCTACGGGCTTGATTTGCGCAGTTTAAAGGGACATAAGGAAAAGAGGAACTTCCATGTAGGGTGGTAAGTATAGTTTGTTTATGTCTACATAGTTTGCTATAAAGTATTTAATAAAAGACAAACTATCGCACAAACACTGCAAGAAACAGAGAATTAATAGAAAGAGATGATTATGATTTCATAGAACGATACACTCAAAATGCATGCCATATAACAAATACAACAGAAGAGTATAATGACTTCATAGAATGAAATAAAACTATACCAATTTATTGCCATAAAGGTAATACAATGAAGCATCACATAACAAAATTTTGTATCCCAAGACCGACTAAATGGGAGAGGGTACCCTATATACAAAACAAAAATCCCAAAACGAAAATAACTGAAATGTTTTACTTTTTTATACAATGGAACACCCTACAACAACAATGTGGGCAACCCTACAACCAAACTTTTGTATACAATGGAACATTCCATAGAATGAATGTATCAGTTTTTTTTAATCAAGCAACAGAGCATCCACCCTATATACAAACAAAAATCCTAAAAAAGAAACAATTATTGAAAAATAGAGTTGCAGGTGGCAAGTTGGTGGCAAGTTGCAGGTTGGGTCCCTCTTCCAGCTGTTGGGAAAATTCTTCGTGCAAAGACCCATGCTTCAGTACAAATGAATGCTGGATTGGCTGCTTGACCTTAGCTCGCTTCCCTGTTGATTGCTCTGCACCTCTTGTTGCTGCCATTTGGATTTCAAATCATGGAATCTGCTGTTAAAGAGGCCTCATGCTTTGCCCGTTGAATCTGTCATTTGATTGCTCTCATGCCATTTGAATACAGTTGAATATAGCCATTTGATTGCTGTTGAATACAGTGAAACAATGGATTTTAAAAAAAAGACTACCAATTTGAATGCAGTGAATACAGTGAATACAATTTGAATGCAGTGAATACAGTGAATACAATTTGAATACAATGCAGTGAATGTAGTGAATACAATGATGTTGAATGCAGTGAATACAATTTGATTGCTGAATACAATGCAGTGAATACAATGCAGTGAATACAATTTGATTGCTTGCAAACACACAATCATGAATTTTACAACACCCTTTCAGTTTTATTCTCTAAAAGTGAAGTAAAGAAGTAAAAATATATCGAGACAGAATTTTTACGACTTACCTTGCATTGGTTCGTCATCCATTGCAACCAGGTGCTCACTATATGGATTTCCGGTTTGCGATGAAAGACGATCCACAATGGCCTCAATAACAAAGGAATCATTTGCCTACATTTGTAATCAAATCAATCTAGCTAAACAAATGGAACTGTATTGAAGCATTGTGGATCTAATAGGAACTGTATTGAAGCATTGGTAATCTAATATTCAGATTGAAGCATTGGTAATCTAATACAGTTTAATTTAATACAGATTAATCTAATACAGTTGAAGCACTGGTAATCTAAACTTGAAACTCAAATGGAACTGGTAATACAGTTGAAGCACTGGTAATCTAAACTGCATTGGTAATTCAGATTGAAGCACTGGTAATTTAGATGTTGAGCATGAAATCCCACCAGTAGTCAGTACCAGTGTCGATGACGTGAAAGCCAAGGTCGTCGTCTCCGGACGCACAATGGACGTAAACATCCCGACCGTCTCCCAATCGGTTCTGGATGGCCACCCGTGCTGCGTCTGACGACGACATCATCATCATCAAAGTTAGCACCATCAATCACAATAGCAACATACCTGCAGTAGTGCTCATGTGCTCTCTTCCCCGCCGCCGATGCTTGCTTAGCTTAGCTTTCTAGCTGGCCCCCCTCCGGCCGGCCATCATCATCGATCCCACCCCCTAATATATATGCATCACTCCTCGTGAATGCAGCTGGCTAGCTAGCTTGCTATTGTACAAATCGATGGCCTCCAGCTTTTGCTTGTCGGATGAAGCTGGTAGGATCTTTCATGGCCGGTCAATGCAACAGGCCGCCGTGAGTGATGGACCACTTGCCGCCAAGCATATGGGACGGCTGGGATTGACGTTTTCTTCCGAGGGTTTCGATGTTCCACGCTGAGTAGGGATGACAATTAAACAGGTTTAGCAGATAACACGGCTCAATCCTATCGGGATGTGTTTGGAATAGTATAAAGTGAGTCTGGACCGGTTTGAATGATTAATTGAAAAAACCCGATCTTTTCCGTCGCGAATCCAACCCAAATACAAATTGATAAGCATTAGTTTCACCACCATAACCCAAACTTTCCATCTATGAATTTATAGTTATTTTTTTAAAAATAATGTAAAATTTATCAATTTTTTTAGATCAAATGAACTTGGTTTCTACTTATGTTTGGTATTTTTCTATTAATTTAAACCCAATCCAACTCGCATCGATTTGTTCTGAATTAATACAATGGAGACATGATGGGTATGATTGCCTGCATGAAAAGGGCCACATCGTCAACAACATTCCCAGTTCTATAAGGTGTATAGCGACAGCCAAGTACAGACCATATCAAACTATAGAAAGATTATTTTGTACAGATTGATATGAATTGTTATTATACTTGTGTGGCTCAGATTATGTCAGAAAATGAATGTACATCGCTTTTAAAGATATATTCTAATTGATACACATTATATTCTATTGAGGGCTAAGTAGCAAAGCAGAAGATTTTCGATCAACAAAGGTTCAAAAAATTGCTGATTAAGAAAGAAAAAAAATAAAGCGATGAAGAAAGAAAAAAAATAAGAAAAAAAGAAAGATGAAGACGATCAACGAATACTCACATCGATTCTCAATCGGGGGAAAAAAAAAACACTCCAATCGGGTCATTTGAACTTCAATCGGGAAAAAAAAACACTTCAATCAGGAAAAAAAAAAAACTCCAGGCGGCGCGACTCCGTCATTAAACTTCACCTCCGCAGATACCTGCACCATACCACTGCTAACTAGTAATGGGTTCAAGAATTCAGCAATAGAAGATGGAAACAACACTGGGTTCAGCATTTCCAACACATGCTTCTTTCTTTCAAAATGTTCTTGATGTTCACACCCAATTAACGAAACAACCATATTAATAAAAGAACATTTGGGTCAGGTTTGCTGAAACCCTAGAAAGTTGGATTCAAGTGCAAATCCTATGGAAATTTCATTATTGAGTAAATTACAATCTGTCCCCCTGAAGTTTAGCTCAAAAACACTTCATTTTCACCTCATAGATGAAAAAAAAAACAAAGAATGAAACATTGAGAAGTAAAAAAAATATAAAGACAGAAACAAAGAGAGACGGAGCGAGAACTCACCTCGGGGGCCACGGAGTTCGGATTGGTGAGGGAGCCAGACAAAGAGTTTTCCTGCATATATACTTTTAAAAAAAATTAAAAAAAACAAAGAATTAAGAAAAAGAAAAAAAATGACAAAAACAAAGAGAAAGAGAGGCAAAGCGTGAACTCACATGGGATTGTCAACCAACATGGGATGATCATGATTTTTTTTTCTTTTTACAGAGAAAGAGAGATATACTTAAATTTGTTCTCTTCTCTTAGCCACCCCCACTGAACTCGGGCTTGCCAAAATAGCTGCTCAACACCATGTAATCTAGATAAATGATAGAAAATTAATAGCTCATGGAGTCCAAAGAAAAAAGAAGAGAGGAGGGAACCTGCGAGAAGAGGTGCCAAAGGTCCGTCGGAGTGAGAGCGCTCACGGAGAACAGAGATCTCGCAGAGGAGGTCACAACAGTTGCTCGTGTCAGAACCGGATCTGCAAATCTGGTTGGTTGGTCGCCGGAGTCTGCTGCAAATATGGTCGACTGGTCGACTACTCGTCGAGGAAGAGGAACTCGTCGGGAAGGGGCAGTGCAAATCCAGATCGCCAGAGGCTGCAGATCCGGCTACCAGCTGAGGAGAGGAGGCTGCGAGGCTGCCGCGGGTCCTATCTTCCTGCCTTCCGGCCAACACCACCCTCCCACCTCCTTCGACCTCCCCCCTCCTCCAGCGAACCAGAACCATCACCCCCACGTCCAGCATCACCCCTCCTACACTTCGACCTCCCCCCTAAACCTACCACCCATCATCAGATTTCAGATTTGGGGAGGGAGGACGGTCATGGTTGTTAGGCGGCGAGATAGAGGGAGGGAGGGAGGGGCGATCGGGTAATTGGGGCGAGATCACGGTACTCCGATTATGGAGCCGTCGCTCAAGTCTCCTAAACTTGCTGCGACCACCGATCCGCCTCCAGGGAGTCCACTACAGATCTGGCCGACTGGTCATCGTCGGAAGCGGCAAAGCAAATCCAGATCGTCGAAGGTGCGCTGCAGATCCAGCTATCGGCTGCGGAGAGAAGGCTGCGAGGCTGCCGTGGGTCCGATCTGGTGCGGGATCTGCTCGTCGGCGAGGTGGAGAAGGAGGAAGGGGAGTCGGATTTGGCGAGAGAGAGAGACTGTCTTGCGATCTGAAGAGAAGAGAGAGAGAGAGAGAGAGAGAGAGAGAGAGAGAGAGAGAGAGAGAGAGAGAGAGAAGAGAGACGGGATGAGAGGGGAGTGGGCGATTTTTTTTTTTTTGTTTTTCCTGTTGCCGGTTACTTTAACTGAAGGACGGTTTATTTAACTGAGCCTACACTTTTTTCATTCTTTCTGTGACAGCTGTAGTCCAACGCCCCTACCTCTATCCGTATCGGACGGTCTATGTTTCCTCTTATGGTTTTGTTTATTGGTGGACGACTGTGATATAAACATCGTGCAGTGACAGAGAGAGAGAATCAAGGAGGGGAGTGCCTTGCTTGCCGGATTGAATGCCTGGAGATCATGTCCTCTGATTCTCTAACCGCCTCTTATGTTTGTATCGAACGGCTCTCTTTATCCATTCGTAGTGAAATATTATATAGATACATATATATATATATATATATATATATATATATATACATATATATATATATATATTTATATATATATATATACATATATATATATATATATATACATATACATATATATATATATATATATATATATATACATATACATATATATATATATTTATATATATATATATACATATATATATATATATATACATATACATATATATATATATATATATATATATATAGGGGCATGCTATAATGTGTCATGCGGTACGTGCGGCACTGTACCGCAGCCGTCTGATGCACGTGATGCGTGCATCGCATGCACACAGTAGTGCATGTATATATATGTATATATATATATATATATATATATATATATATATATATATATATATATATATATATATATATATATATAGGGGCATTCTATAATATGTCATGCGGTACGTGCGGCACTGTACCGCAGCCGTCTGATGCACGTGATGCGTGCATCGCATGCACGCAGTAGTGCATGTATATATATGTATATATATATATATGTATATATATATATATATATATATATATATATATATATATATATATATATATATATATATATATATATATATATATATATATATATATATATATATATATATATATATATATATGTACCGCATGCCGCATTATAGAATGCCCCTATATATATATATATATATATATATATATATATATATATATATATATATATATATATATATATATATATATATATATATATATATATATATATATATATATATATATATATATATATATATATATATATATATATATATATATATATATATATATATATATATATATATATATATATATATATTTATATATACCCGTGCCTGTCGGCACGCAAAAGAATTCGAGGGCGACAAAAAAAAATTCGAGGGCGTTACAAAATTTTGAGGGAGTAGACAATATTGTAAGGGTGTCAATAATAATTTAAAAGTGATGATAATATTTTGAAGAAGATAATATTTTGAGGATGACAACTGTTTGTGAATGCGGCCACAATCGGCTAGCTGAGGACATCCACATTTTGTAAAGGCTCCCACATTTGGTAGGGACATCCATATTTGTGAAGGTGCCCACATTCGGCAAGCTGGGGACATTCGTATTTCCAACATTGAACCCATAGCATCTATTGCACCATTTCTATAGTATCTAGATAATTAAAGACATAGTACATGAATTAACATAAAATGAGTAACCTTCCTACTACAGTCCATGAGAGTATTGCTCCGATGTAATAGGCAACTTTGAGACCTTGCCCAATGATATGTTCACCTATGCAATAGATGATTGTCACTCATAAATATAAAAAATATATTAGAAATAAGACAATCTGATTTTGGATAAGAAGTAAAACCTCTCCGTTTCTGATGCGATCTAAACTAATCCTAAATTAAGGAGCTAATTTGATCTAAATTATAACTCGCACGTGCACGAATCGCTTATAGGAGCGATACGTATTACAAGGTCGATCCCACAGAGATTGCTAATTGAGGGAGCAGTCTAATCTAGGGTTATTAGTTATTTAACCTAGATTACTTTAAATGATAGTTTAATGGGAGTGATTGTTTTAAGATTAAGAACGAATTAATTAAAGAAGGAAAAACAAGCTAGTTACGGTAAGTCGAGTTTCAAGTGGAAAAGGTACTAAGGCATTCGAATCCACCTCGGTTATTCATAGTTACTAGGTTTATTTAGATAAATCTATGCGAACGAGTAGCATGCGGGATTAATACAAATCACGTGCTCGACTCGAGAATATGATCGTTAGGCTCTTAATTAAATTGAAGACATGTATGATTCAATTCTCATGCAAAGATGTATTAGAACAGAGCATTAGATGTCTAACTAAAGCACAACTAATCAAGATTCTAAATTTTTGTTGATAAGCATGCATTGATTACTACGATGATTCATCATAACGACAAAGAATGCATGGCATACTATGTGAGAGATTTTCATCATAATACTCCGATAATTGAATCAAATATTCGACTAGAGAGCATGACATAGACAATATAAATAAACCTAATAATTATTCATAACCGGGGTTTCATCTAAGCCTTAGCAATGTATTTAGTTCATCATTGTTCGCATTACATCAAAAGTAAGAGAAGGGAAGAACAAGATACAGATCATTCTAGAAGTACGCTTTTGATCTTCGTGGTCCTCTTTTCTGATCGATGCTCCTTCACTTCCACTCGGTTGCGGCACGGCTTCGATGGTACGGATGATGGATAACGGCTCGAGCGATGGTACGATGGCGGCTCGGATGATGACTGACGGAGGATTCTCGGAGGTGGAGGCTAGGTCCGGTAGCGAGATAGGGTTTTCGGATGGGTTCTTGTCGGTGGTAGATGGCAGAGGTTCGGTGGTGAGAGCTAGCCAAGGTCGGTGATGGATGGTTCGGTCGTCCAAGCTTCTTCCCTTGTTTTCCCGAGCCCCCCCCTTATATAGGAGAGAGAGAGAGTCCCGGATGAGTTGAGAGAGAGTCGGGTAAGATTGAAAGAAAGGAAAGAGAAGGAGAGACGTTCGGCTAGAGAGAGAGTCCTGGAGAGGGAACGTGCGGCTCGGGCTAAGCTGGTTCAGTTGAGAGAAAACAGGGACAGAGAGAAAGAAGGGAACGTGCATGGGTTTTAGAGAGAGAGTAGAGGATCTCGGGCTGCTGGGTTCGGTTTTAGAGAAAGAAAGGAAAGAGAGGGAGAGAAGGAAAGAGAATCCGAGAGATGCAGGATCTGATGCATGGGTTTGGGTCGTGCAAAGGAGGGCTGTGATGGATCGGACGGCTGGGATTTGGAGATCAATGGGGGTGCATGCATGGGGTTTTTTGGTCGGACAAAATGGACGGCTATGATTATTTAGAAAGAGAGAATCCGGGAGAAAGATCAAGAGAGGGAATCGGAGGGCTGCATGCATGGGTAGCACGGAACGGCTGTGATTAGGAGATGGGTTGGGCGAATGGTTACAGCTACGCTCGGGTGTGCATATTGGGTTGTTCGCATGGATTGGATGGATGGTTGTGATCGGGTTGGATTGAGTTGGATGGACGGTGGGTGCATCTTGTGGTGTTACTTTAGGAGGAGGCTGCCACACATAAAAACCCGATCGAAACCCGACCCGAAACATTGAGCATGGGTAAGCTTGGGTCCGAGAGCAAGTTGCATGCGATGCACCATAGCTACGAGGTTGGGTGAGATGGGGGTTTTTAGTGTCGTCTGGTTTTGATCGGAAGAATGGAAAACAGAAGAAGAAAATAGGAGAGAGAGAAAAGGTGGCATGAAGAGGAAGGTGATCATCTGAGGTTTTATCATTCGAACCATCTGAGCTCGTCAACTTACGTCGTTAAATTTGCATGCGTGTAGTCCTTCTCTAGTTTGAATCAAGCACTGCATCAGTTTGTTGAAGTCTTATCTCATCCGAATCATTGCAATTATCCGTTTTCATCGTTCTTCAGAATAGGCCTCCAACGAGCTGTACATCCTCCATCGGATTGCCGCGAGAATATCCACGGCTTGGTCATAGCGCTCTTGAGGTGACTGCATCGATAACCAGATCAATTCCCTGAAAGACACACATGAAATGACGCTTGTCAGGTTTAAACACGATTATCGATAAAAAGGATAATTTGGACTTTCGGGCTCTATATTTTTCATGCATATAATGTATGCGAGTGAACCAATATGTCGTTGGGTTCGTATGAAAGTCTACTATATCATGGTGCAAAGAAACTCATGCAGTTTACGTGTATTATGAAAGTTTTATATAGCAAAGTGACGATATGTGCATGATAAAGAAGGGATAATTTGCACCAAATGGACGCTCAATAGTTTCCATACAGTACGTTGTTTGATGACATCAAGTTTTGCATCTACGTGAATTTTTCTTTTTTCAAACATAGAAGACGGAAGGCCTGCTAGCTGCAATTATTGAAAAAAAAAAATCGACAGAGAGGGAGCAAGGGCAGTCTACTTGACTATCTCTTTTGCCATTTTATCTACAGAAAAAAAAAGATTAAAAAAATCAAACATAGTCGTGGTTAAGTTTGCCTCAAAAACACTAAAAACAAAATCGAGGAAGAGAGAGAGTGAGACAGGAGATATGGGGTGCGATTGCCACAAAAAAACTAAAAAATAAAATTGAGAGTGATACACCGTATGATCTTCGGATCTATCTTTTGCTTCTACTGCGACTCTGATAAGCGGATCCAATTCCAAATATATATATATATATATATATATATATATATATATATATATATATATATATATATATAATATATATATATATATATATATATATATATATATATATATATATATATATATATATATATATATATATATATATATATATATATATATATATATATATATATGTAGGGGACGGGGAGCCTACACCCGAGGTGCAGCAAGAACGCTGCACCTTAAGCATTGTTTACCTACCTAGATGTTTTGGAGTTTGATGAAATTTGGTGAGGATGTTGTCTAGGGTAAGATGATCATCCTCACAAATTTTCGTCAAATTCCAAAACTTCTAGGGGGTCAAATGGTCGAAGCAAAATCTACAAATTAACGGTGACTGTGGACGACTGATTTTGCTTCGACCATTGGACCCCCCTAGAAATTTTGGAATTTGATGAAAATTTGTGAGGATGATCATGTTACCCTAGACAACACCCTCACCAAATTTCATCAAATTCCAAGACTTCTAGGTAGGTAAACAATGCTTGAGGTGCAGCGTTCTTGCTGCACCTCGGGGGCAGGCTCCCCGTCGCCATATATATATATATATATATATATATATATATATATATATATATATATATATATATATATATATATATATATATATATATATATATATATATATATATATATATAGGGCCGATCTATTGCGAAACCGGTTAAGATGCGAAAATCTGTTAGATGCGAAACCCATCCGCAGCCGTCCGATCAACCAATCGAACGATCGGTGTTCACCCCGCCCACCGACCGCAGCTGTTACTGTGCCGGGCACAGTAACAGCGATTTCGGTGGGTGGGGTGAACGCTGGCCATCCGATCGGCTTGAATCGAACGGTTAAAAAACTATCCGGCCGGTTAAAATTTTCAACCATTCGATTGAATGATCGAACGGGCGAGATCCCGTGGGAAACCATCAAATAGGACAAAAGGTAATGATTGTAATCATTACTTTTTGTCCTATTTGATGGTTTCCCACGGGATCTCACCCGTTCGATCATTCGATCGAACGGTTGAAAATTTTAACCGGCCGGAGAGTTTTTTAACCGTTCGATTCACGCCGATCGGGCGGGCCAGCGTTCACCCCACCCACCGAAAAATTTTAACCGGCCGGAGAGTTTTTTTACCGTTCGATTCACGTCGATCGGACGGTCAGCATTCACCCCACCCACCGAAATCGCTGTTACTGTGCCCGGCACAGTAACAGCTGCGGTCGGTGGGCGGGGTGAACACCGATCGTTCGATCGGTTGATCGGACGGCTGCAAATGGGTTTCGCATCTAACGGAATTTCACAGGTTTCACACCCGATCACTACTCTCTCTCTCTCTCTCTCTATATATATATATATATATATATGTATATATATATATATATATATATATATATATATAATATATATATATATATATATATATAGGGAGGGATACTCACACTAATGACCTCTTACTAATGGCCTCTTACTAATGATCTGGACCATTCGTTCCGATCATGATGGTCCAGATCATCCCTCCCCCCTCTCTCTATCTCTCTCTCTCAATTGGTAATCCCTGACCCCCCCGACCCCCCATCCCCGACCCTGACCCCGACACCGACCCCCTCCGCCTCAGGCTCCGGCTCCGGCTCCGTCAACCCCCCGACCCCCCCCACAGGCAGCTCGATCCCCTCCGGTAGCCCGATCGTCGACAGCACCATCGCAGCCCCCGACCCCCTCCGGCGCCGGCCCACGCCCCCCGCCGTTCCGCACCCTGTGCTGGCCAGCCGCTCCGCGCCCCCTGCCGATCTGCGCCCCACGCCGGAGCCGGAGGGGACGGGGCTGTGCTTCACGGGGAGGAGGGGGGTTTTATCTACGCCGGTCGGGAGGGGGAGTCGGGGCTGCCGGACGGGAGGGGGGGTCAGGGCGCCGGAGCTGGACGGGAGGGGGGGTCGGGGCTGCCCGACGGGAGGGGGGGGTCGGGTCGCAGGGGGGGCCGGAGCTGGTGCTTATCAAGAGAGAGAGAGAGAGGAGAGATCTCACTTTAATCCCAGCCATCCATCCGATTCAAACGGATGGCTGGGATCATTAGTAACACCTGTTTGTAAGAGGCCATTAGTGAGAGTATCCCTCCCATATATATATATATATATATATATATATATATATATATATATATATATATATATATATATATATATATATATATATATAATATATATATATATATATATATATATATATATATAATATATATATGATACTTTTACTCATGACCTCATACAAGCAATGATTAGTAAAGATCTGGACCATCCATCTGAATCCGATAGATGGTCAAGATAAAACCTCCCCCCCTCTCTCTCTCTCTCTCTCTCTATCTCTTTCTCTCTCAAATCTGTAACCCACCCGACCCCCCACCGATCCCCCTCCCCCTCTAACCCTGACCTCCCCCTCCAACCCCGACCTTCCCCTCATGCAGCCCCCTTCCCCTTCGGCCCCCTCCCATCTGTCGAGCCACACAGCCGGCTCCGGCCCCGACCCCGTCGAGCTCCGGCGCCAACCCCATCGAGCTTCGGCCCCAACCCCCTCCCTCCCGTCCGTCGAGCTCCGGCCCTAACCCCATCGAGCTCCGGCCCCCCTCCCGTCCATCGAGCCACCCCGCTGGCTCCGGCCCCAACCCCATCGAGCTCCGGCCCTGACCCCGTCGAGCTCTGACGAGTGCGATTCACCATCGGGGTGCTGCGCCGGAGGGGAGGGGTGGTTGGGGTGCTGGGCCGGAGCCGGAGGGGATGGCTGCCAGGGTGCTGCGCCGCAGGGGAGGTGGTCGGGGCTGCCGGGGTGGTGCACCGCAGGGGAGGAGGTCGGTGTCGCCGGAAGGGGAGGGGGTCGGTGTCGCCGGAGCTGGGGTCGGAGGGGAAGGTGGTCGGAAAGGGTTTTGGGGTCGGGAGGGGGGGGGTCGGGGTCAGGGGGTTAACCGATTGAGAGAGAGAGAGATAGAGAGAGAGGGGGAGGGATAATCCCAGCCATCATGATCGGAATGGATGGCTGGGATCCTTAGTAAGAGGCCATGAGTAAGAGTATCCCTCCCCATATATATATATATATATATATATATATATATATATATATATATATATATATATATATATATATATATATATATATATATATATATATATATATATATATATATATATATATATATATATATATATATATATATATAGAGAGAGAGAGAGAGAGAGAGGAGGGATACTCTTACTCATGGTCTCTTACTCATATAGTTACCTATGATCTGGGTCATCCATTAGATCCCGACGTACGGTTCGGATTAGATTGGGAGTTAAAGCAATGGTGTCCGCATTAAATGCGGGCTTTTAATACAGGCATTTAATATGGACACCATTGCTTTAACTCTCTATCTAATTCTAACCGTACATCGGGATCTAATGGACGGTCCGGATCATAGGTAACTATATGAGTAAGAGGCCATGAGTAAGAGTATCCCTCCACATATATATATATATATATATATATATATATATATATATATATATATATAGGGGCATGCTATAATACGGCATGCGGTAAGTGTGGCACCACACCGCAGTCGTCTGATGCACCCGCTGTGTGCATCGCATGCACGCAGCGCTGCATCAAACGGTTGTAGTGCAGTGCCACACTTACCGCATGCCGCATTATAGCATACCCATATATATATATATATATATATATATATATATATATATATATATATATATATATATATAGAGAGAGAGAGAGAGAGAGAGAGAATACGGGGTATGAGCTGATAGCCCATTTGCTCAAATGGGCTGTCAGCAATAGCCGCCCGATGCACCTTAATCACACGGCCCAAATTAAAAAAAATAAAAAAATTTCAAAACAACTGTTAACCACAGCTGCCCCTGCCCCTTTCTCTCTCTCTCTCTCTCTCAATGACCCCCAATCTTCCCGGCGTCCCCTCTCCACCCAGGCGACCCCCGTCCACCTTGGTGACCCGGTGGACCCTCCGACAGCTGCCCGACCTCCCCGGTGACCTCCGGCAGCTCGCAGACCTCCCCGGCGACCCCGTCTAGCCCGGCAGCACCCTCCGGCAGCTCCCCATCCACCCCGGTGGATCGACCGGTGCTGCGATCGGCGCCGGGAGGTCAGGGAGCTGCCGGATGGTCGCCGGGGTGGACGGGGTCGCCGAGGAGGTCGGGGAGCGCCGGGGTGGATGGGGTTGCTGGGGAGGTCGGGGTCGCACGGGCTGGACAGGGTCGCCGGGGAGGTCGGGTAGCTGTCGGAGGTCGCCGGGGAGGTCGGGGAGCTGCTGGAGGGTTGCCGGGTCGCCGGGGTGGACGGGGGTCGCCGGGGAGATCGGGGGTCGGTGAGAGAGAGAGAGGGAGAGGGGGGGGGGGGGGGGGGGGGCAGGGGCAGCTGTTAACAAGTGTTAACAGCTGTTTTGAAATTTTTTTATTTTTATCAATTTTGGACGATGTGATTAAGGTGCATCGGATGGCTACCGCTGACAGCCCATTTGAACAAATGGTCTGTCAGCTCATTCCCCGTATTCTCTCTTTTATATATATATATATATATATATATATATATATATATATATATATATATATATATATATATATATATATATATATTATAGAGAGAGAGAGAGAGAGAGGAATGATAAAAATGCGGCGTGCGGTGCGTGCGGCGTCGCACCGCAGCCGCCTGATGCACCGCTGCGTGCATCGCACGCACCGCAGCGATGCATCAGGCGGCTACGGTGTGACGCCGCAAGCACCGCACGCCGCAGCCTAACACGCCTATATATATATATATATACATATATATATATATACATATATATATATATATATATATAATATATATATATATATATATATATATATATATATATATATATATATATATATATATATATATATATTATATATATATATATATATATATATATATATATATATATATATATATATATATATATATATATATATATATATATATATATATATATATATATATATATATATATATATATATATATAATATATATATATATATATATGAGGAACACGCGATCTAGT
>OX393558.1:64155768-64515768 GCA_947650365.1 Chamaelirium japonicum | reverse complement strand
TTTAATGCAGTTTAAATGGGCTGGGATTTTAGAAGTTTAATGCAGTTTAAATGGGTCGGGATTTGAAACCCATAGGGAGTTGGTTGCCGGGGAAATAAAGATCATGCGTTGATTTTTGAACGAATGGTTAGATCTATTTGGTTTATTTTTGTCCAGTTAGCTTATCCTAGTCAGCTTCTTAAGGCTGAAAACCCAGATGAGATTTTAGGAGATCAGTGGAGAATATACCTGAGTTCCCAGGCTGGCACCTCTTCTTCTTGGCCTTGGGCTATGGTTGCTGGTGGACAGTGCTAGGCTTCTTAAGGGAAGAGAGACAGAGAAGTACAACTAATTTTGGGCTTAAGAAAAGAAAGGGCAATGCATTGAATTTTATTTCTTTCCAAAATTATCCAAGAGGCTTGATAAGGAAGCAATTGATCATGGCGATAAAGAGAAAGAGAGAATCAAGGGAGAGAATTGGTTGATGGGGTAATAAAGATTGTGCGTTGATTTTTTAAACGAATGGTTAGACATATTCAGTCTAGTCAGCTTGTTTGTTTTGTCTAGTCAGCTTTTGGTTCCATGTTGTCATAGTCAGCACAAAACCGATGTGCCATGTTATTTAGATACTAGTGCATGCTCGTGCCTGTCAGCACTGCAACGGACCGCCTTCGGCGGCAACACACATGTCAACAATGCAACAAGCCGCCTTCGATGGCAAAACACCCCCCGATTGGCAAGAAGCGAACAACCACCGCCCACCCCGCCCCCCCAACCCTCGAACCCAAATCTTCTGCCCCATTTATCTTATTTCATAATAAAGAATTCCAGCTCGGCCCAGAAAAGCGCTAGCAACATCATAAAGGAAGGGGGATCTCATTTCAGGTTGATTTGAGTTTGGCTCCCTGAAGCTGATCCAATTACTCAAGGCGAAGCGTCCAAAGAATAACTGCACACTCACACGATCTTTGCCGAGGATAACTGGCGCTATAAAATGAATCTCTACTGAGTATGGCAAAACACAGTCGATGACACCAACATTCGGTGTTGGCACCCATATTCAGTGAGGGCGTCTACATTTAGCTGGATTGACAAAATTTGGTACGACAAAACACAGTCGGCCATCTCGGGCAGCAACACACCCTCGGCCGCCTTCGGCTACATCGACACTTCAATCACCGCATTTGTCAGCAAAATTAGAATGGTCGCAAAAATCGATCATCTCTTCCCGAACGATGTCCACCCTCCAAATTCAAGAACCCTAATCCCCCCACCCCCAAAAAAAAAAAAAAAATCCATGCTCTTCGTCCAAGTACCCCATTGGTCTTGTTTTCACAGCCCCAATCCCGTGTAGCCCACCAGCCTAAGTCCATTTTTACAACCCGATTGATTTGCTACACCCACAACTTGCACTTGCGATCGCCATTGGGCCGCTCGAAGCCGTTGCACCACACTCAAGATGTCGTCCTCGCAACGATCATCCAGAAGTGCTTGCCATTCAATGTTTATGTTTTCGCCTGCCTGCTGCACCCATTGCACTGTAGAGGCTAGGCCTATATAGCCATATGGTGTAGCTTATTACAGAGAAAGCAATATAAGAAGAAAAAAAATAATCAGAAATTCACATATAAACATAAAACACCATGATGCAGAGTCTTTCCATGCAATCAGAAGTTGGCAAATCAGTTTGGGGTGAGCAAAACTCTCTCTTTAGAAATTGGGGCGAGCAATTCAGTTTCTTACTTCACTTTTATAGAGCGAATGACTGTGATTGTACCACTTCAAGTTGGCATCACTGAGCTAATCAGTCAAAGGATTCAAGTACAATAAAATTGCCATCATCCCAAATGTAGAAGTAAACTGCAGCTTTTGTCGAGCACATCAAGAGAAGGCAAATTCTTAAATTTTTTGAAAGGTGATCGCCACTTTAACCATTATCTATTGCAATCAAACCAACCACAACCGTGATAAACAAAAATGTTAATACAACCCCCTCTGAATTGCTTTGGAACTTGAATAGATTCCTGTGAATTTTTAACACTAAGCAACATGTTAATGACACTCTGGTCGAAGTTCTATTGTAAGTGTTAATTTGTTCAGTGCCATGTACCTCCACTGCTCCCTCGGAACTGTAACTCAAATCTGGGTCCTATAGTTTCAGGCACTCGGAGGCATTCACAACCTGAGAAGCGAAATAAAAACAAAAAAATTCCGAAAAACATCGGTAGTTGCTTGCTACTGAACCGTAAGTTTTGTTTGTGAGTCAAAAGTGTTTGAGAGGCGTCGGATGTTGGTCATCATACCTCTGTTGACGATGTTGATGGTGTTTAGCAGCATCGACAACTCCTCATCGTTCTTCACCGTCAGCTGAATGTGCCTTGACACTATACTCATCCTCTTGTTGTCCCTCGCCGTATTTTCTGGTAAATCCAAGACCTTGTGGAAGAATACATTCAATAAAAATTGCAAATTAATAGAAACCCATTAGAGTACAAACATCCAAATCTAGAATATATAACACAAACTCCGAAACCAAGGGAGAATAAGCCAACTATGATCAATCACCCTCCACGTGATTCCGTAAGAGATGAATGTAAACAAAGGTTCCACATAAGAAACTCCACTTAGATAATTGTCTAATTACACCTTATTTATAATCATAACCCTAACAATCCATCCTTTATTGGGAGATCATAATCATTCACGTGAACCCACCTCCCCTTCCTCTCATAAGATCACCACCATTTGCTAACCGAAGATTTTTATTTTTTGCATTTATGGCACATGTGATCACCAAAACTGCGAATGCCCTTCCCAAACCTAGATGAAAAAGATTTAGAGTCAATCGTAAAAACTAACATAAACTCCAAAATGAATCCCAATTCGATATTCGCTAATAGATAGCCCTTACGTGGAATGAACAACAAAGGATTCATAAGCCAATAGCCAAATAGATTGCGCAAGGCTTGATGGACGGTTGATGATTTATGACAGTTCTGATCATTGATCTCATCTCCTACCATCACCATTGTTAATCTGCTAGAAAGAGATCAAAATCAATCAATGTGTGACCTGTGTAACACCTGTGGTGTTAGATTTGAGAATAATAGAAATCCTCAATGGCTAGTTTCGTCTTTTTACAGCCAGACTTTTTCTTTGGGCTTTTTCCCAATAAATGGATCGTAAACCTATGGGATGTTTTACGTTCACATTCTCCGTAACTTCGAGCATGTCACGATGGTGCGTTCCGTGCAACGATCATGTGTATGCGCAGCCAGTTTCGACAGCCCGGCAGGTAAACCCTAGAAAACGATAATTGGTCGATAGTTGTAGCTGTTTTATTTCTTGCAAGAGATCAGGTGATCGGATCGTAACGAAACAAGATACGTTAGATGGGGCTCTGAGAGAGCCTTATAATGAGCCTGAGTTAGGGTTGATCCGACACTCAGGTGAATAGTTATTGCTATTTTGAGTTTTGGAGTCTTTTCTTCTTTTTGGGAGATCCAGAAGTCAGAAAATTATGTACCAAGCACTAACGCGTTTGCGTTGACGATACCTTTTCAACGAATCCTCTCGGGTCCTATTCCGACTTCCGGTTTGATAGTTACGACTTATTATTCTTTTCAGCCCGGTTGATGGACGAATCGCACCCGGATTCCAACCGAGCCCGGTTCAGGGCTCGGGACCAAGCCCGACTAGCCCTAGAGCCTACCTCCCGGTCTTCTAGCATAATTTTAGGTCTCTTGACCTCCCTCCCCATTTATTTAAATCCGAAATTCGGATGGGAATAATCGGGTAGGATTTGGGATGATATGTCGATCCCTATCTTATTTTCTTTCCTTTATCCCCTCCCCCTTTTTAGGAAGGCCTTAACCGACCTTATCCCCAACTCCTATCTCAACAACCTCCTTCTTTTTCCCGTGTCTATAAATAGAGAGAGAGAGAGGAACATGAGAGAAATAGAGAGAGAACGGGAGAGAGAGAGAGAAGGGCGTAGTAGGAGGGAGAGAAGAAGATAGAGACCAAGGGAGAAGAGAGAGGAGCAGCCGCAGCCCCCTCCGAGTACCTCCCCCAACTCCGGCGAACCACCACAGGTCAGCCCTCCCTATCTCCTCTCCTCCTCCACCCGAACCGGACCTCTAACCCGACCACACCCTCCTCCCTTATACCCGCAAACCCGACCTCATCCTCTTCTCCTTTTCCCGCCGGCACCACCCCAAGCCACCGCCGGCATCACCCCAAGCCACCGCCGGCACCACCCCAAGTCACCGGAGCCGCACCTTCCACCACAAACCCCTCCGGCCAAAGTCTTTCCGGGCTCCGACGGTACACCGGCCACCTCCTCCCGCGCCTCCCTTGCGGGGGTGATGCGGGGGAGACCGGCCGGGCACCGTCGGCGCACCCAAACCCGGACACCCCGCCGCCGGCGTCGCTCAAAAACCAGAGCTCTGTTTCTTTGTTGAGAAGAAACTGGGCAGGACTGATTTGTAATTAAAGATCTATCCCAGATCTTTTAGAAAATATTAATACTGTGGACCCGACCCAACTGCACTGCAACCCGACCCGACTGCATAGCAACCCGACCCGCCTAAGTACACAGCAGACCCACAGACCCGGCCCAACAGTGAACCGGCCTGGTTCACCTGAACCAGACCCGTAAACCGTCTAGAATTGGTTCAGCCGCCATTTCTCCATCCGAACTCGAAATTGGACGAAACCAGCGCCATTTCGACCGGCTCGGAAAGTCCTACCTATTGACCATAGTTTAGCATAGTAATATTACAGTTTAATACCCTGTTTTATCCTTTGATCAGATATTGTTGCGGTACCGTGGTTTGACCGTCGTTTCATCGTCCGAACTCAGATTCGGACGAAACTAGCGGCATTGTGCTCAGAATATTGAGTCCCACCTATTAAACCTAGAAGATAACCCTAGAACCTCTTCTACCCTAGTGAACCAACCATGCGACCGGTTTCACCGGTTCTACGTGGTTTGACCCGAAACCATTCGACCGAAGTCGGATTCCAGCGAAACTAGAACCATCGGAAAGGGTTCTTCGAGCCCGATTCGATGAGTAGGTTTAGCTTCTAATTACTTGTTTGACCTAGTATTGTTTAGGTTCGAGTTCTTTAGTCGCACGGATTTGCGTACTGTCGACTTAATGTTGGTCCCCTATCGAGGGTGCCCGACTATCCTTGGCATAGAACCCCCCATCGTAGATTATTTTGTTTTATTTGATAGAGTTGTGATATAGATCTGTGTTTGTTATCAGACCATGATTATGGTGATCCAGCGGAGACGGATCAGAGGCAACTAGCAGGAGTCGTGTGCGATCGACAGCCAGGTGACATCTACTACCCATGCGTGGTCTTTAATAGTGGGAAATAAGAATGACTAAGGGTAGGTGTCCATGACACTGCATGCGGGCCCCGCCGGGCATCGTCGCATGTGGTCAAATGGACCCCGCCTTGCATGCGGAGTCGCGAGTCCGGCGACGCATGCTTAAAATATTTATAAAATAATAATAATGATTGCTTTTGATTGTATGGACACCGTAATTAGGATTCCCTTAAATTAAATAATAAATTGAATAACTAATAATTATCGGAGCCCACCCTCCTGAGAGGAGTATGGCAACCCTAGCACACGGGTCACTGGGATGAGTGTCTTACTTTATTGATTTATTATGTCGCATGGTTTGCGAGAGCAGTACGGGACCAGGGGTAAATTGTTGGAAATTGATAAGCATTAAATATATCTTTTGTAGCTTCATTGTATGTATTGAAAGATGTTATATATGAATCTACCTGGTTAGAGGGTAGGGACCCCGTGCGTGCAAGGACCGTGAACCACCCTGCGCGTACAGCCGAAGTTAAGTAGGTTAGGGGTCACGGGCAAGGGTTGTGGTAAAGCCAATAGGTGGTGCCCTCGAGTAGGGATTGGCCTAGCAACCCTGTCCCAGGGAGTTGAAGTCCCCATAGTAAAGCAAGTTGGGCGGTAGAGCTCCACCGTGAAAGACGGGAAACCCCTTATGATCATCTGGATGACTAGTGCATGGTGTTGGTGGATGCACGGCGAGAGAGTTGGCCCTCTACATCGAAATAAAAGGCCCTATAGTAATGCCCGACCGGGGGCAGGATGAACAAAATATCCGGGGTTCACATTTTGATAGTGTGTGTTTTATCTATATATGAATTTAGAATTGAGTGACTGTTTATGTGATGACTTCGTGACTTTATCTGAACGTCTTATTTAATTTGTTCTTTAATGTTGTAGAACATTGAATGGACTTTATGTTAGATAACCTAGTGACAGTAGGAATTGCATGTGAATATAGACTATTGATAGGTTTAGGTATCATTCTGCAAACTTTGATTCTACTAGAACTGATAGATCTTATCTTAATTTATTAAGATTAGTTGTCTCATATTATTAAAGACTATTAGGATGTCACTACCCATTAATTTGGCTAATCTCCCAATTTCCTATTGGGGGCTACTCTTTCCCACGAGTAGGCTCAGTTGCAGGTCCGGAGGCTCAGGACTAGCAGTAGGAGTCCAGAGGCGGAGTTAGAGTTGCAGTGTTACCTTTCTGCTTAGTACGTTAATCTTGTCGTCTTTTCTCTTTAGATATTGTAATTGTATTGGAATAAGAGTTCTTATTAGTTAGTTAGTATTCTATGGTTGTAGTTGCAATGGTTCCAGCTGAATTCTTTTGGGTAGGCCTGTCCTCAAGGCCCCAAGCCTAGGATAGATCATGATGAAAATATAAGTGCATATAAATGACTAAATTGATTAGCCCTGTAGATAGGAACCCTAGACTGGTGCACCTGAGTGTTAGGGAGTGGTTGAGACCACTTGACTAGCCGTAGGAGGCTTGAGCCTCGTGCTCCCTCAGATAGACTCCTGTCAGTATGTAGTAGCACCGACAGGTCACTCATACTGAGAGGATATGACTTTTGAAGGTTGAGCTTGACTAGATAATATTTTATCTCTGTTGGTAATTTCTCTTTCTTTGCTTTTTAATAAAAATGTTTTTCGAAAAATCAAATTTAAAAGATTCCCCTCTTGTTTCTCCCTCCTTCTTGTTTTTCATATTAGAGAGCGTAGAAGCCCTGTGAGAACCCAAATTGGTGTAATTAATTGACCAGACCCAAAACCCCATCCTTTTCTCACCTCACACCCCAGGGATCGGTCTTCAGATTTATGGGGCGTGACAGCTGGTATCAGAGCTTAGGGATATGTTCCTAGGGGTTTTGTTAGGATGTGGTTCGTGTCTTGCGATTCTTTCTTCGGAAAGTTTAGACTCTTGTGGTGTTAGAATGTTTTCTAGAGATTATATAGATATTGAGTCGATAGAATTATCGTAGTAGCTAGTGGCGGTATAGCGATTATTTCTAAGGATAAGGACCTAGGGTTAATCATACTTGGAGAACTAGTTTTGTTTGAGGAATTGATCTGTAACTAAGAACTGTCTATGATTGAGTTTTTGATTGATCGAGAATCGTGAATCAATCTATATGTCGTATGAGTATGATTGTATTAGAACTCTGATGTGCTATAATGTTTAGGTTTAGAGTTAGTTGTTGTAACTCGGGTGATAGTTCTTAAGAAAGAGCCACTTGGAACATCTTAACCAAGGGTGGTGTTTCTTGATCTCTAGGCAGAAGCATCGTGTTTGAGTCTATATCGGAGTATAGGTTGGGAGTCTTCTAATATGGATTCTCTTGAACTTTCTAGTGGTAAGGAGCCGACCAAGGACTAGATATTCAACTCCAGTTAGTGATTTAGTTGATTGGTTTTGTGATGGATGTATTTGAATATATCTGGAAGGATGTATATCCTTGATGGTTTATCTGGCATGGTTGTGAGGTTACTTTTTTTGTGGTTTTGTTATCTTTTTCGTTGACCCTGAGCACTAGAAACCTAGTCGGTGTCTTAGGATTCCTTGATCTTTGTAGACCCTTAGTATTAGAGACCTAGTCGGTGTTTAGGATCCCTTAATCTTCGTTGACCCTTAGTACTAGAGACTTAGTTGGTGTTTTAGGATTCCTTGATTCTTGTTGACCATTGGTACTAGAGACCTAGTTGATGTTTTTAGGATTGTCCATTATCTCGATATAGATGTAATAATTATATTAGTTTTCTTATTTGATCTCTCTGGTGTATCGTGGTTTATAATTAGTTTGGTGTAGAGCTTGTGTGTTTTTTTTTTTATGGATCCTATGAGTAATAATGATGACTCGTGGGGATAGTGGTTTCGATGAGTACACCAGGAGATGAAAATTTCAGGTGATAGTTTGAATTCCCTTGGTTAGTAGATTTCGGGATAGCTTGATAGTGACTCTTGCGAAAGAGTACGCACTGTTCCTAGGGAACTTTGGCGGTGGATGATGATTGTCCGGTAGAGGACATACTGTGGCTTTGCACTGACTCTTCGGAGGCTTTGGCGGTTGGTTTCGCAGTTCTTATTGGAACCCGCGGGAGAGAGCGCACTGACTAGATGACAGTGACGTTAAGATAGAATTGAGATAATTGAGTACTAGAAAGATATTAGCGACGATGTCAAATGGATTGCCTATGTTTATAAAATTTGGGAATACCTTATCAGTTGGACTCTTAAGAATGATCATTATTCTGCTGATTCACCCCGCTTTGTATCTAATTATTAGTCGATTCTAGTAACTTTCGTTTGCTTCAGTTTCTTTTGAGTGATTGCTTTTAGTTCTCAGAATGTTGAGATTGTGTTAGTTCTCTCGGTTGTCTTTTTTCTAAGTTGTCTCTATTTGTCTCGGGTCCTTTATTCTTATTTTTGTATGGTTGCGAGGTTTCCGTCTAACTATCTCGTTGATTAGTTTAGGGTAGAATTTAGTACTTGGTATCGATCTGCTCAGTCGATATTAGTTGGCCATTAGTTTTCTAGTAGGTAGTTTCTTTAGCCAACTCATAATAGTTCTGGTTTAGAATCGGTCCCCATGTCTTGGATTGAGCCATTGAGATGACTATCTATTGCCAGAGTATAGCTATCTAGTTTGGACCCACTTAAGAAATAGATTTTTCGGGCATTGTTCTTTAGTTCCTTGAGCAGTATTGGTAGTTCGGTTAGTGTAGGTGTTGGTCTCATAGGAATCTTATAGGATTTTAGTTTAGTATTAGATACACGTTAGGCGTACTAGTTGAGACATCTCTTTTGTCAAATCATTCTGGAATGTGTACTTAAACATATGTGTATGGGCGCATATGTGTAGTATACATTGCTATGATTGTAGAGTCGATACCAAAAGTATAAATTATATATGGGTGTATGGGCACTCATATACATTGATATACTTTTTATATCGGCACTGACAATTGAGTGTATTCTAAGTTTCTGAATCTATGAGTTTTGGTAGTTAGCCTACCGAGGAGGACACCCCTCGGTAGTACTAATAAGGGGGATGCCCCTTATCTAGGCAGGGTTAATGATCAGAACTCATGATTTTGGTCTAATCCGTAATGCTTAGAATGAGAAATGGAAATCAAAACTCGTATTCGCGATCGATGCGAGAATTTGGTGGTTCATTTCTATCCTAATAATTACGAGAGTCGACTCGTATAATGTTTAGGTTAGTAGAGAGAGTAGAATTATGAGTAGTAGAGGGTCAGAGTTTTCTTTTAGTAAGATTTGGTGTAGTGACTTGACTTTCTTATTGGCAGTGTTAGTGAGGATGTTTGCGCTCGTTGTAGTTAACTTTTCATTGTTATATTGTTCTTGTTTTGGTAGTAGAGATGAGTGGACTCGTATATATGGTTTTTGTAGTTGAATTTTCAGGACGAAAATTTTTTTAAGGTGTGTAGGTTGTAACACCTGTGGTATTAGATTTGAGAATAATAGAAATCCTCAATGGCTAGTTTCGTCTTTTTACAGCCAGACTTTTTCTTTGGGCTTTTTCCCAATAAATGGATCGTAAACCTATGGGATGTTTTACGTTCACATTCTCCGTAACTTCGAGCATGTCATGATGGTGCGTTCCGTGCAACGATCATGTGTATGCGCAGCCAGTTTCGGCAGCCTGGCAGGTAAACCCTAGAAAAACGATAATTGGTCGATAGTTGTAGCTGTTTTATTTCTTGCAAAAGATCGGGTGATCGGATCGTAACGAAACAAGATACGTTAGATGGGGCTCTGAGAGAGCCTTCCAATGAGCCTAAGTTAGGGTTGATCCGACACTCGGGTGAATAGTTATTGCTATTTTGAGTTTTGGAGTCTTTTCTTCTTTTTGGGAGATCCAGAAGTCAGAAAATTATGTACCAAGCACTAACGCGTTTGCGTTGACGATACCTTTTCAACGAATCCTCTCGGGCCCTATTCCGACTTTCGGTTTGATAGTTACGACTTATTATTCTTTTCAGCCCGGTTGATGGACGAATCGCACCCGGATTCCAACCGAGCCCGGTTCAGGGCTCGGGACCGAGCCCGACTAGCCCTAGAGCCTACCTCCCGGTCTCCTAGCATAATTTTAGGTCTCTTGACCTCCCTCCCCATTTATTTAAATCCGAAATTCGGATGGGAATAATCGGGTAGGATTTGGGATGATATGTCGATCCCTATCTTATTTTCTTTCCTTTATCCCCTCCCCCTTTTTAGGAAGGCCTTAACCGACCTTATCCCCAACCCCTATCTCAATAACCTCCTTCTTTTTCCCGTGTCTATAAATAGAGAGAGAGAGAGAGGAACGTGAGAGAAATAGAGAGAGAACGGGAGAGAGAGAGAAGGGCGTAGTAGGAGGGAGAGAAGAAGATATAGACCAAGGGAGAAGAGAGAGGAGCAGCCGCAGCCCCCTCCGAGTACCTCCCCCGACTCCGGCGAACCACCACAGGTCAGCCCTCCCTATCTCCTCTCCTCCTCCACCCGAACCGGACCTCTAACCCGACCACACCCTCCTCCCTTACCCGCAAACCCGACCTCATCCTCTTCTCCTTTGCCCGCCGGCACCACCCCAAGCCACCGCCGGCATCACCCCAAGCCACCGCCGGCACCACCCCAAGTCACCGGACCCGCACCTTCCACCACAAACCCGTCCGGCCAAAGTCTTTCCGGGCTCCGACGGTACACCGGCCACCTCCTCCCGCGCCTCCCTTGCGGAGGTGATGCGGGGGAGACCGGCCGGGCACCGTCGGCGCACCCAAACCCGGCCACCCCGCCGCCTGCGTCGCTCAAAAACCAGAGCTCTGTTTCTTTGTTGAGAAGAAACTGGGCAGGACTGATTTGTAATTAAAGATCTATCCCAGATCTTTTAGAAAATATTAATACTGCGGACCCGACCCGACTGCACTGCAACCCGACCCGCCTAAGTACACAGCAGACCCACAGACCCGGCCCAACAGTGAACCGGCCTGGTTCACCTGAACTAGACCCGTAAACCGTCTAGAATTGGTTCAGCCGCCATTTCTCCATCCGAACTCGGAATTGGACGAAACCAGCGCTATTTCGACCGGCTCGGAAAGTCCTACCTATTGACCATAGTTTAGCATAGTAATATTACAGTTTAATACCCTATTTTATCCTTTGACCCGATATTGTTGCGGTACCGTGGTTTGACCGTCGTTTCATCGTCCGAACTCGGATTCGGACGAAACTAGCGGCATTGTGCTCAGAATATTGAGTCCCACCTATTAAACCTAGAAGATAACCCTAGAACCTCTTCTAACCTAGTGAACCAACCATGCGACCGGTTTCACCGGTTCTACGTGGTTTGACCCGAAACCATTCGACCGAAGTCGGATTCCAGCGAAACTGGAACCATCGGAAAGGGTTCTTCGAGCCCGATTCGATGAGTAGGTTTAGTTTCTAATTACTTGTTTGACCTAGTATTGTTTAGGTTCGAGTTCTTCAGTCGCACGGATTTGCGTACTGTCGACTTAATGTTGGTCCCCTATCGAGGGTGCCCGACTATCCTTGGCATAGAACCCCCCATCGTAGATTATTTTGTTTTATTTGATAGAGTTGTGATATAGATCTGTGTTTGTTATCAGACCATGATTATGGTGATCCAGCAGAGACGGATCAGAGGCAACTAGCAGGTGTCGTCTGCGATCGACAGCCAGGTGACATCTACTACCCTTGCGTGGTCTTTAATAGTGGGAAATGAGAATGACTAAGGGTAGGTGTCCATGACACTGCATGCGGGCCCCGCCAGGCATCGTCGCATGTGGTCAAATGGACCCCGCCTTGCATGCGGAGTCGCGAGTCCGGCGACGCATGCTTAAAATATTTATAAAATAATAATAATGATTGCTTTTGATTGTATGGACACCGTAATTAGGATTCCCTTAAATTAAATAATAAATTGAATAACTAATAATTATCGGAGCCCACCCTCCTAAGAGGAGTATCGCAACCCTAGCACACAGGTCATTGGGATGAGTGTCTTACTTTATTGATTTATTATGTCGCATGGGTTGCGAGAGCAGTACGGGACCAGGGGTAAATTGTTGGAAAATGATAAGCATTAAATATATCTTTTGTAGCTTCATTGTATGTATTGAAAGATGTTATATGTGAATCTACCTGGTTAGAGGGTAGGGACCCCGTGCGTGCAAGGGCCGTGAACCACCCTGCGCGTACAGCCGAAGTTAAGTAGGTTAGGGGTCACGGGCAAGGGTTGTGGTAAAGCCAATAGGTGGTGCCCTCGAGTAGGGATTGGCCTAGCAACCCTGTCCCGGGGAGTTGAAGTCCCCATAGTAAAGCAAGTTGGGCGGTAGAGCTCCACCGTGAAAGACGGGAAACCCCTTATGATCATCTGGGTGACTAGTGCATGGTGTTGGTGGATGCACGGCGAGAGAGTTGGCCCTCTACATCGAAATAAAAGGCCCTATAGTAATGCCCGACCGGGGGCAGGATGAACAAAATATCCGGGGTTCACATTTTGATAGTGTGTGTTTTATCTATATATGAATTTAGAATTGAGTGACTGTTTATATGATGACTTCGTGACTTTATCTGAACGTCTTATTTAATTTGTTCTTTAATGTTGTAGAACATTGAATGGACTTTATGTTAGATAACCTAGTGACAGTAGGAATTGCATGTGAATATAGACTATTGATAGGTTTATGTATCATTCTGCAAATTTTGATTCTACTAGAACTGATAGATCTTATCTTAATTTATTAAGATTAGTTGTCTCATATTATTAAAGACTATTAGGATGTCACTAGCCATTAATTTGGCTAATCTCCCAATTTTCTATTGGGGGCTACTCTTTCCCACGAGTAGGCTCAGTTGCAGGTCCGGAGGCTCAGGAGTAGCAGTAGGAGTCCAGAGGCGGAGTTAGAGTTGCAGTGTTACCTTTCTGCTTAGTACGTTAATCTTGTCGTCTTTTCTCTTTAGATATTGTAATTGTATTGGAATAAGAGTTCTTATTAGTTAGTTAGTATTCTATGGTTGTAGTTGCAATGGTTCCAGCTGAATTCTTTTGGGTAGGCCTCTCCTCAAGGCCCCAAGCCTAGGATAGATCATGATGAAATTATAAGTGCATATAAATGACTAAATTGATTAGCCCTGTAGATAGGAACCCTAGACTGGTGCACCTGAGTGTTAGGGAGTGGTTGAGACCACTTGACTAGCCGTAGGAGGCTTGAGCCTCGTGCTCCCTTAGATAGACTCTTGTCAGTATGTAGTAGCACCGACAGGTCACTCATACTGAGAGGATATGACTTTTGAAGGTTGAGCTTGACTAGATAATATTTTCTCTCTGTTGGTAATTTCTCTTTCTTTGCTTTTTAATAAAAATGTTTTTCGAAAAATCAAATTTAAAAGATTCCCCTCTTGTTTCTCCCTCCTTCTTGTTTTTCATATTAGAGAGCGTAGAAGCCCCGTGAGAACCCAAATTGGTGTAATTAATTGACCAGACCCAAAACCTCATCCTTTTCTCACCTCACACCCCAGGGATCGGTCTTCAGATTTCTGGGGCGTGACAACCTGTCACCCAAACCTCTCCTCTAACACGTACGATAATCGTTGCCCATCATCTAATGGGTGTCATAGTCATCCGTGTGCATCACACACACCCAATGTTAAAATAAATAGTTATCAGACACTAAATGTACAATTTGAAGCATCTGATATCTTATACCAGAGTTTGACACTAACAATCATACCGGAGTCCAAGCAACATCACACGTAGCATGCATGAATTGATACGGGCATCGACAACAAACTGCATTCAAATATTATATATGGAGATGAAAGGGTTGTTACCTATGCAAAGAAAGCCTACAATGACTGGACCAATTATCAAACTTGATGTTGTCAAGCAATTCCATGAACCGTTTAGTGCCATCTTCAAAAGGAGGCATTCTTATAGCATGTTGTAGCCATCCGATGTCTTCTGCAGAGCCAAAAAAATAAATTTCGGGCTCGAGATATGAGGCAGAAAATAAGATTTATAATAAAACATATATAAGAAACACAATTATCAACCAAGCAGACATACACCGCAGGGGGATTTGGGGGGATCACAGGGTGGCCGGCCGGGATTTGGGGGGATCGCATGGTGGCCGGCCGGATTTGGGGGGATCGCAGGTTGGCCGGCGGGATCGCAAGCGGAGGGGGGATTTGAGAGGGGATCACAGGGGGGCGGGATTTGGTAGATGTATGTGTGTGTATGTGTGTGTGTGTGTGTGTGTGTGTGTGTGTGTGTGTGTGTGTGTGTGTGTGTGTGAGAGAGAGAGAGAGAGAGAGAGAGAGAGAGAGAGAGAGAGAGAGAGAGAGAGAGAGAGAGAGAGAGGAATGAGAGAGTGTGGGCGGGATTTTAGGCCGGCGGGATAAGGGTAAGGGTCGATGATAGTAAAGAACATCCTATCAAGAATAAGATTAGCATCTTTTTGAGCTATTGCACGAAAAAATCAGCACATATTTTGCATCTTTTCGAGCCATTGCACAGAAACATCAAAATCAGATTTTGATTTTGCTTGAAAATTAGCCATTGCAAATTAAGAGCTGACAAATGATATACTTCATGATATTTAAAAAATATATCATTTTTTCAATACCACCGAAATTTCATATACCTCCAGAAGTAAATTGTTTTTTTGACATAAAATCATAGGGGTCGACAAAAACCGCGATGTGTTGCTATAAGGATTAAAAGAAAAATAAAACCAATGATTGAAAGAAAAAATACTCGTTCATAGCATACGGATTTACAATGCAGAGAGATCACTTGCATAAGGATTTGAAAAAACCCTTCTTCACAGAAAAATAAAATGGATCCAATTTTTGGATCATTTTTCATCACCAAATATAAATTTTACAATGCCAATGAGGGGTATGGGCATAAGGATTTACAGTGCAAATGCATACAATGCAAAGGAGGGGTATGGGCATACGAATTTACAGTGGAGAGATATCACTTACATAAGGATTTGGAAAAACCCATCTTCACAGAAAAAGAAAATGGATCCAATTTTCCAAAATTTCATATACCTCCAGAAATAAACTGTTTTTTTTGACATAAAATCATAGGGGTCGACAAAATCCGTGATTTGTTGCTATAAGGATTAAAAGAAAAATAAAACCAATGATTCGAATAAATAAAAATGCTAGAAGTAAACTATATTATAGGTTCAAAGTTGGACAACAATACTCGTTCATAGCAATGTTGGCATTGTAAACAACATATGGAAATAAGTGATTTGGGCATTAGATTGGACTTCCATTGCATTGTAAAGATGGATACAATGACTTCCAAACACGTGTTTTTTACAATGCAACATTGCTATTATTCAACTTAAGAACACTACTGAGAACAGTAAGAGCTTATGCTATTAAGGTATAGAGAAGAAGAAAAAAAACCATTAGGATTTTGAAGGTAAATCTAACCTCGAATTGGTGTGGGTAACTACTGAGAACACTGCGACTGCAGAAGCAAAAAACCAGGGATTAAAAAAAAAACCCGCAAGAAAAAAAATCTGATTTCTGCGGAGGGAGGAGGCTTTAGGGCCCAGTGGATGGGGAGCTTTCGGACTTGGTTCTGCTTCTCGTAGGTGCCTCAAATTGGTGTGGGTGACTACTGAAAACATTGTGACTGCAAAAGTAAAAATCCAGGGATTAAAAGAAAACCCGCAAGAAATAAATCTGATTTTTGCGGAGGGAGGAGGCTTACGTCCAGTAGAGAGAGGATGATTTAGAGCCCAGTAGATGGGGAGCTTTCGGACTTGGTTCTGCTTCTCGTAGGTGCTGCCGGGTGGTGAGCAACCTTATAAGGGGATTGATGAACGTAAATTTGGGGGAAAGTTTTGGACCGAATGATGTGATTAGATGAATCCAAGATGACGGGCATTCGACTTGGAGTAAGATCTAAGAAATCTGACGGGCTGGAGCGATGGAAGGGGAAAAAAAAAGGGACAAAACAGAGGAAATAAAGAGAAAAAAGGGAAAATGGAAAAGAGGAAGGAAGACCTGCTGAGATTGTGATCTTCTTCCTCGTGCTCGATTTCTCCTTCATTTCCTTTTTTTTCACTTTCCTTTTTTTCCTAATATAGCTCCAGCCCGTGCCTTCCAAATCGAGCTGCAGGATTGTAGGCGCGGGTGATCGGCTGAAAATTGAGGCGGAGTAGGGATTTATGCATGGGATTTTGGTAGGCGAGAGTGACCGGCTAGAAATTAAGGCAGGGTAGGGATTTAGGCGCGGGATTTCCGGGGGGGGAGGATCTGATCAGATCGGCTAGGAGGGCGCGTGGAATGAGAAAGAAGGGCACGGGATCGGATGCTGGAAGAGGGGGGCGATCTGATCGGATCGGTTGATGGGAGAGGGTGTCGTGAAGGGCAGGGGCGTGAAATGGGGGGATGATGGTGAAGGCAAGATCGCAGAGGGGAGGGGGCTATGGTGCGATTCAGAGAGAGAGAGAGAGAGAGAAAGAGAGAGAGAGAGAGAGGGGGGGGGGTCTCATCTGTTTAAAGAGGGGCGGCCAGAAAATTAGGTGGCCGCGGGATGGAGTGAAGGCGAGATCGCAGGGGGGAGGGGGCTCTGGTGTGATTCTGAGAGAGAGAGAGAGAGAGAGAGAGAGAGAGAGAGAGAGAGAGAGAGAGAGAGAGAGAGAGAGAGAGAGGGGGAGAGAGGGGAATGATGAGGGGGGATCTCATCTGTTTAAAGAGGGGCGACAATTAGGTGGGCGGGGTGATTTGATCGGCTGAAAGAGTGGCGATGGGAATGATGAGGGTGCGGGGCCGTGAATGGATGAGCTGGGTTATGAGCTGGACTCTGGTTTGGTGGGGCATGAGTTGGGCTTTCTCTCTTTGTCAGTTTGTTTTTTTGTCTAGTCAGCAATTTTTTTGTCTAGTCGGCATTTGGTTCCATATTGTCCTAGTCAGCACAAAACCCCAGTCCCTTGTTATATATATATATATATATATATATATATATATATATATATATATATATATATATATATATATATATATATATATATATATATATATATATATATATATATATATATATATATATATATATATATATATATATATATGTTGAGCGTCCATTTGGTGCGATTTATCCTTTCTTTATCATGCACATAGCGTCACTTTGCTACGTAAAACTTTCATAATGCACGTAAACTGCATGAATTTCTTTGCACCACGATATAGTAGACTTTCATACGAACCTAACGGCATATTGGTTCGCTCTCATACATTGCATGCATGAAAGATACAGGGCCCGATAGTCCAAATTATCCTTTTTATCGATAATCGTGTTTAAACCTGACAAGCGTTATTTCATATGTGTCTTTCAAGGAATCGATCTAGTTATCGATGCAGTCACCTCAAGAGCGCTATGACCAAGCCGTGGATATTCTCGCGGCGATCCGATGGAGGATGTACAGCTCGTTGGAGGCATATTCTGAAGAACGATGAAAACGGATAATTGCAATGATTCGGATGAGAGAAGACTTCAACAAACTGATGCAGTGCTTGATTCAAACTCTTGAAGGACTACACGCATGCAAATTTAACGACGTAAGTTGACGAGCTCAGATGGTTCGAATGATAAAACCTCGGATGGTCGCCTTCCTCTTCATGCCACCTTTTCCCTCTTTCCTATTTTCTTCTTCTGTTTTCCATTCTTCCCGATCAAAACCAGACGACACTAAAAACCCCCATCTCACCCAACCTCGTAGCTATGGAGCATCGCATGCAACTGGCTCTCGGACCCAAGCTTACCCATACTCAATGTTTCGGGTCGGGTTTCGATTGGGTTTTCATGTGTGGCAGCCTCCTCTTAAAGTAACACCATCCGATCCACCCTTATCCGTCCAAATCTCCACATTCCCTAACCGACCCTTGAGATTCCCTCACATACATGCACTACGCAATCACATATCCCATTCACTCCATCATTCTATGTCCCACTAAATCATAGTCGTCCATGCATTAGAACCCCTTGCCATATCCACCATGCATGCATGCATGCACCCACCGTCCAAACCCATGCATGCAGCCCGTACCCGACCTCATCCTAGCCGTCCCTAGTTACTCCAGGATCAAATACAGTTGTCCCCTTCTCCATCTCATCAAATCACAGCCGTCCAATCCGTCATAGCCCTCCATTGCACGACCAAAACCCATGCATCAGACTCGGACCAAACCCCTGCACCTGATCCAAGCCAACCGCCCAGCTCTCTTTATTTCTCCCGTCCATGCAACCCAACATCACAGTCGTCCAATGCATTACCCATTCATGCAGCCCAATCAAAGCCACCCGGGATCCTCTCTTTCTCTTCCGCTTCTTTCTCTCCTTTCTCTCTCTAAAACCGGATCCCATCAGAGCTCCCTCTCTCTAACCCCTTGATCACTTGGAGCCTAATCGCAGCCGTTCCCTTCCCATCCGTTTCCTTCCAACCTTCAAAACCGAAACCCAGCAGCCCGATCTCCTTCCCTTCTCCGAGCCGTCCGCAAGTCCTGACTCTCTCTCCCTCCTTGATTCTCTCTCTCTAAAACCCAGTGCCCAGATATTTCCTCAACCGCCCAGCCGAACTTCTCTGTCTCTAACTCTATCTCTTTCCTTAACCGCTGCCCCCGATTTTCTCTCTTCCTAATTTCTCTCTCTAGCCCCCATTGATCACAGCCATCCTTTCCACCGAGAGCCTCTCCGGATCTCCCTCACGCCCATGTATGCACGCACCCCCCTCACCGAACTTCTCTCTATCCTACTTACCCGATCTAATCCGATACTCTCTCTCTTGCCCGATCTCTTTTCCAACCGAACCTCTCGGACTCTTTCGAACGTATCTCTTTCTCTTTCCTTTCTTTCTATCAAACCCGACCCGTTTCTCTCTCCTATATAGGGGGCTCGGGAAAACCAAAAGGGGGGAGCTTGGCACGACCGAAACTTAGCCATCTAGGACCGGGAGAACCACTTAGAACCGATCCGTACACCATCGCCTTCTAACCACCGAACCGTCGGCCATCATCCGTCATTCGTCCACCATCCGAGCCGTCATTGCACAATCATCGAGGCTATATCGTGATCAAGCCGAAGCGGAGAAAGCATCGAGGAACGCGATCGAGGAAGGCGAAGTCCACGGAGCAATCTTCAAGGATGATCTGTAGTTCATTTATTTCTAGTCTTTCCTTTGATGTAACAAAACTCATGTCTAGCTAAACTACATGCTAAGGCCGAGATGAAACCCTAGATCATAGTAGATGTTAGTTTATTTTATGTGTTCTATGCCGAGCTTTTCATCGATAATATATGATTTAATTTCGGATTTGCTATGATGATTTAATAGTTCTCACATGGTATTGTCATGCAAGTCTTGTAGTTAACGTCAGTCGTCTTGTTAATCCAAGCCCAGTTTTATCATTTAAATAAAGCTTATATCCATTGTGCTTAATCTAGACAATCGATGCTTTGCTATGTTAGCTCTGATCCATTGTGCTCTATTTGGATAATCGATATTCTGCTTTATTACTCCATGCTTGAAATTAAACAATGCTTATGTCATTAACCTTGTATTGAAGCTTTAACGATCGCATCTCGACAAAGCATGGGATTTGTTTTCTGCATGCTACTCGCATAAATTTAAAACATCATAATTTAAACATAGCATCTACGATGATCTAGCGGTGGATTCGACCGCCTTAGTATCTCACCCATATCTGAACTTCTACACTGCACCGCATTACCATAGTTAATTTGTATGCTTTAATCATGTTTAGCTTATTTTTCCATCACAATCTTATAAAACCAAATCAACAATATTACTCATTAAGTAATTTAGGTTAAATAGTTAATAACCCTAGATTAGACAGTTCCCTCATTAGCAATCCCTGTGGGATCGACCTCGTAATACGTACCGCTCCTACAAGCGATTCGTGCACTTGCGAGTTATAATTTAGATCAAATTAAACCCTTAATTTAGGATTAGTTTAGATCATATCAAGTTTTTGGCGCCGTTGCCGGGGATTGCAACGGAGCTTTCAAATTTAGGTTATTCCATATTTGTCCTATCTAGTTTAATTAGCTTAATTATTATTCTTTATTTCTAAAAAAAAAAGCAAAAAACAAAAAAAACAAAAAAACAAAAAAACAAAAACTTCTTTTCGAGCGGTGTATGTCCATGTGGACTCGCGTGAACGATCGCTTAGTTCGGAATGAATCATTAGATTTTCCTCTCACCTTTGTGGGTAACGTCTCCATCTTTAATACAATGGCGAATGAAAACCCACCTCAAGCGATGACCCTGAAGGAGTACATGTACCCTACTCAGTCCACTCAACCTTCTAGCATCACGCTTCCAGCTGCTATGGCTCACTTCAAAATTAAATCCGGCATGATACAGATGCTACCGGTCTTCCGTGGTATGGCCAATGAAAACCCATACCAACACGTTAGGAAGTTCGAAGATATTTGCGGTACAATGAAATTTAATCAAGTTACTGATGACTCTCTCAAACTTAGGTTATTCCCATTCTCCTTGAAAGAAAAAGCCAAAGCTTGGCTAATTTCGATACAACCGAGAACCTTTACGACTTGGAAGAGTCTAGCTGAAGCATTCTATAAGAAATTCTATTTCAAGCAGAAAACTGCTATTGTACGTCAATCCCTCAACATATTTTATCAATTAGAGGGAGAGACTTTCTGCACGTCCTTCGAAAGATTCAAGGATCTTCTACTTGAATGCCCTCATCATGGGTTTGAAAAAATTCGACTGATCCAGATCCTCTACGAAGGTCTCAACTATACGACTAAGACTATGGTAGAATCTCTCTGTAATGGAGGATTCACCGAGAAGACTGTCGATGAGGCCTAGAATTATTTCGAGGAAATGGCAGAGAATACCTTAGAATGGGAACCCGTTAGTGTTGACCCTAAGAAACCCATTGCTACTAGCAAGGGAGGTCTCTATAAATTCGAATCTAGTATTGAGAATGATGCCAAAATGGCTGCACTAATACAAAGACTCGAAGCCTTAGAAGTAAACAAGGAGGCGAACACTACTGCATCTGAACCTACTAGATTTAAGGAAGCCCCCATCTGTGTCTTATGTGACGGAACTGACCATCTGGTCGAGGATTGCCCTGGTTTACCAGTGGTTAAAGCTGAGCAAGCAAATGTGCTTGACACTTTCCGTAAGTTCAACCAAGGTAATAACCCTTATAGTCAAACCTATAATCCTGGTTGGCGAAACCATCCAAACCTTGCTTGGAAGCCACCACAAGGGTATGGAGGAGCATCATCTTTTCAAGGTCATAATCAATACTCCTCCTCTAATCAGCAATATCGATCCAATAACCAGTTCAATCAAGAGAATCAAAATACTGCGGCACCACAAGCACCTCCTTACATCCCTCCTAATCAAAGAAAGCCATCTGTAGAAGATATGCTCCAACAAATTATACAAAAATAGGAGCAATCTAACAAGGTCAATCAACTTGCCATAGTTAAATTAGAAACTCAATTCGAACAACTAGCAGCATCAGTAGGAGGACGAGAGAAAGGCCAATTTCCAAGCCAAACAATTCCTAATCCGAAAGGACAAATCTATGGCCAAAACTCTTCAAATGCCAGTTTGAAGTTGGAACTACCTCTAGGGAACCCCATAAGGAAGTTCAAGCAATCCATACCCTACGATCTGGCAAAGAAGTGGACAATCAAGTTCAAAATTCTGATGAAAACCAAACCAATACTGAAATTTTGAATGAGAGCCATAGTCAACTTATTCAAGAGGATATGACAACTCAAAAAGATAAATAACCTGTTGTTGAATCTTGCACATGACCTTATGTACCCAAGGCCCCATTCCCACAGCGCCTGCAAGCCAATAAAAAATCTAATCAAAATGAGGGCATCCTAGAAGTCTTTAAGAACATGCAAATCAATATCCCATTTTTGGATGCCATTAAGTAAATACCCTCCTATGCTAAGTTTCTCAAGGATCTTACCACTATTAAAAGAAAAACGTTTGTTCCTTGTGCTGCTACTATGGCAGCCCAAGCCTCCTGTTTTATCCAACAGACTGTTGCACCCAAATATAAGGATCCTGGCTGCCCGACTATTTCTATAGGAATAGGAGACACAATTGTGGAAAAATGTCTTTTGGATTTGGGTGCTAGTGTTAACCTTTTACCCTATTCAGTTTACACTCAATTAGGTTTGGGGGAGTTAAAACCCACAACCTTGACGTTACTTTTAGCCGATAGGTCTGTAAAAATTCCAAAGGACATTTTTGAAGATGTCATCATTAAGGTGGACGAATTCTACTTTCCTGCTGATTTTGTCGTCCTTGATACTGAACCAGTCCTAAACCCCAATAAGCACATCCCTGTGATCTTAGATCGACCATTCCTTGCCACGGCGGATGCTGTTATTCGATGTAGAAATGGAGTAATAACACTTTCATTTGGCAATATGAAGGTCGAACTCAATGTCTTTCGTAATAGCGGACAACCTTCTGACATGGATGACGTTGAAGAAGTTGACATGATTGATACTCTAGTTGATGATACTTTTGATAACTCTTGTTTTAATAATCCATTGGAACAATGCTTAGTCCATTTCGGACTAGACATGGACATGGATGCATCCATTAGAGAAGCCAACACATTGTTAGATTCTGCTCCTCCCATGGATATAGGTTGATGGAAGGTTAGGATAGAACCCTTACCAGTAAATAAATCCATGCCTATTCCATCAATAGTCGAAGCTCCAAAGTTAGAATTGAAACCTCTCCCTGACACGTTGAAGATACTTTTCTTGGTGACTCTGATACCTTGCCTGTTATTATTTCTTCACAATTAGACAAGGACCAAGAAAAACAATTACTTGACGTCCTACAAAAATATAGAGAAGCCATTGGGTGGACCATAGCTGATATCAAGGGAATTAGTCCTTCAATAGTCATGCACCAAATTCATCTCGAAGAGAATTCTAAACCATCGAGAGAATCACAAAGGCGACTGAATCCCATTATGAAGGAAGTAGTGCGAGGCGAAGTGATGAAGTTACTTGATGTGGGCATTATCTATCCTATATCTGATAGTCAGTGGGTCAGTCCCGTACAAGTCGTTCCTAAAAAGTCTGGTGTTATCGTAGTTGCAAATGAAAACAATGAACTAGTCCCAACTCGAGTCCAAACCGGTTGGCGAGTTTGTATTGATTATAGGAAGTTAAACGCTATGACTAGAAAATATCATTTCCCCTTATCTTTCATTGACCAAATGTTAGAGCGTTTAGCAGGTCATGCATACTACTCATTTTTGGATGGCTATTCGGGATATAACCAAATCCCAATTGCTCGTGAGGATCAAGAGAAAGCGACGTTCACATGTCCTTTTGGTACATTTGCCTACTGTCACATGCCCTTTGGGTTATGCAATGCACCTGCTACGTTTCAGCGGTGTATGTTAAGTATCTTTTCAGATATGGTAGAACGATTTTTAGAGGTCTTCATGGACGACTTCTCAGTTTTTGGATCAAACTTTGATGAAGGGCTATATCACCTGTCTCTTTTTCTGATCCGTTGTAAGGAGAAGAACTTAGTTCTTAATTGGGAAAAATGTCACTTCATGGTCAAATCTGGTATTGTCATAGGTCATATTGTGTCGGATAAGGGGATAGAAGTTGATAAAGCCAAAGTGGATCTTATCTCTAATTTACCACCCCCTAAAACTGTCAGAGAAGTGTGGTCCATCCTAGGACACGCTGGCTTCTACCGCCGCTTCATCAAAGACATCTCTAAAATTTCAAAACCCTTATGTGACCTACTAGCCAAAGATGTCTCCTTCGAATTTACTTCTGCATGCTTGAATGCCTTTGAAAGGCTTAAAACTGAATTAACATCAGCACCCATCATCCGACCTTCAGATTGGAATACTCCATTCGAGGTGATGTCCGATGCATCAAATTACGCTTTAGGTGTAGTTTTAGGGCAACGAAGAGCTAAACTCCCCCACGTCATTCAATACGCTAGTAAAACTCTTAATGATGCTCAACTCAATTATTCAACTACTGAAAAAGAGTTATTAGTTGTCGTCTTTGCCCTAGACAAATTTCGTCCCTACCTAATTGGATCAAAGGTTATCATTTTTACTGATCACGCCGTGCTTAAGTCTCTTCTCACAAAGAAAGACGCTAAAGCTCGATTAATTCGATGGATTTTACTGCTACAAGAATTTGACCTTGAGATCAGAGACAAAAAGGGATCAGAGAATGTAGTTGCTGACCACCTATCCAGGCTAATAGTTAAGCCACTTACAGAACCTACACCTATATTAGAAACCTTTCCAGATGAGCAATTAATGCTAATTTCTCAAATTAACACCCCATGGTATGCTGATATTGTAAATTACCTAGTCACAGGACAGATGCCTAGTACTTGGATTAAACAAGAACGAATGCGATTCATATCGAAAGCCAAATGGTATTTCTGGGATAAGCCATATCTATTCAAATACTGTTCCGATCAAATTATCAGACGATGTGTCCCTGACTGCGATTATAAACATATTATGTCATTTTGCCATGACCACGCATGTGGTGGCCACTTTAGTGGTAAAAAAACTGCTGCAAAAATTTTACAGTGTGGTTTCTATTGGCCGACCTTATTTAAAGATACTCATGCTTATTGTAAATCTTGTGATCGTTGTCAACGTCTTGGAAAAATCTCAAAATGGAATGAGATGCCCTTGAATCCGATTCTGATCGCTGAAGTCTTTGATGTTTGGGGTATCAATTTTATGGGACCATTCCCTATGTCTTATGGTTGCCAATATATTCTAGTCTTTGTTGATTACGTCTCAAAATGGGTTGAAGCAGTCGCATGCCGAATAAATGACCACAAGGTCGTGGTCCAATTCCTTAAAGAAAATATCTTTGCTAGATTTGGAACTCCACGTGCCATCATTAGCGATGGAGGTAAACATTTCTGCAATAGAATTTTTGAAACATTAATGAAAAAGTACTGCGTCACCCATAAGATAGCCACTCCCTACCACCCACAAACTAGTGGGCAAGTTGAAATTTCAAATAGGGAGATTAAGACTATATTAGAGAAAACAATTAACCATAACATGAAGGATTGGTCACTTCGGTTGACTGATGCCTTATGGGCATATCGTACAGCTTTTAAAACTCCGATTGGAATGTCTCCATATCGCATAGTCTATGGGAAGGCTTGTTGTCTACCAGTCGAGTTGGAACATACACTACAAAAAAAATAGTTTTTACCGACGGTAATTATCCGTCGGTAAAGTTAGTTTTCCGTCGGTAAATATTTATCGCGACGGAAGTCATTTCCGTCGCCAGTCTGTCGGGAAAAAAGGCGTCGGGAAAAATCGGCGACGGACATAAAATATCCGTCGGTATTAATTATTAATACCGACGGATATTTTGTATCCGTCGGTAATATACGAATATTTAATTATAAATATAAAAGTGTTTTGCCGACGGAATATTATTTTCCGTCGGTAATATATAAGATTATTACCGACGGAATATTCATGTTCGTCGGCAATATATAAGGTTATTACCAACGGATGTTATAAGTTCCGTCGGTAATATACAAATTATTTAAAAAAATAAAATAGCTTATTGCCGACGGAAGTTATAATTTCCGTCGGCAAAAATACATGATTTTTTTAAAAAAATTACTTAAATAATGTTTTTTAATTCCTGTGATTTACAACAATACCATAATATATTCAAATATTACCATAATTGACTAAATCAACAATTACCACAATTTATCAAATATTACCGTAATTCATCAAATATTACCATAATTTATCAAATATTACCGCAAATTATCAAATATTACCACAAATTACCAAATATTATCACAATACCAGACGATTATAGACAAGACCAAAAAATTGCCACATATTTATTACAAAATTATTTTTACATAATCCAAAATTGAGAGAAGTTACATGCCCTAGCTCAACCATCCCACGCCGCTCGGCACTAACGTTGGTGCTCTTATCCCCTGACGTTGCACATCCTGCAATTAACATGTATTTGTTAAAAAAATAGTTTATATCTATAATTGAGAGTCTAAGCATTGAAAAATAATAAGTTAGCGTGTTTTGGATTTGAAATTGGTTTGGATTCGATCGGATCGTCATTGGATCGGCATCCGATAATTCGTACTTGGATTTTTATTGTATTTTGGACTTGCGAGCAAGTACTAATTGAATATTTTAACAATTTACCCTCCGATTGATCAATTGAGAGTCTAAGTGTTGAAAAATCACAAGTTAGCGTGTTTCAGATTTGAAATTGGTTTGGATTCGATCGGATCATCATCGCATCGGCATTCGATAAATCATACTTGAATTTTTTTTCATATTTCGGACTTGCGAGTAAGTTCTAATTGGATATTTTAACAATTTACCCTCCGATTGACCAATTTAGAGTCCAAGTGTTGAAAAACCACAAGTTAACATATTTCGGATTTGAAATTGGTTTTGAATTCGATCGGATCGTCATTGAATCGGCATCCAATAATTCGTACTTAGAATTTTATTGTATATCGGACTTACGAGCAAGTTCTAATTGGATATTTTAACAATTTACCCTCCGATTGACCAATTGAGAGTCTAAGCATTGAAAAATCACAAGTTAGCGTGTTTCGGATTTGAAATTAGTTTGGATTCGATCGGATCGGCATTCGATAATTCGTACTTGGAATTTTATCGTATTTTGGACTTGCAAGCAAGTTCTAATTGGCTATTTTAACAATTTACCCTACGATTGATCAATTGAGAGTCTAAGCATTGAAAAATCACAAGTTAGCGTGTTTCGGATATGAAATTGGTTTAGATTCGATCGAATCATCATCGGATAGGCATCCGATAATTTGTACTTTGAATTTTATCGTATTTCAAACTTACGAGCAAGTTCTAATTGGATATTTTAATAATTTACCCTCCGATTGACCAATTGAGAGTCTAAGTGTTAAAAAATCACAAGTGAGCGTGTTTCGGATTTGAAATTGGTTTGGATTCGATCGGATCGGCATCCGATAATTCGTACTTAGAATTTTATCGTATTTCGGACTTGCGAGCAAGTTCTAATTGGATATTTTAACAATTTACCCTCCGATTGACCAATTGAGAGTCTAAGCGTTGAAAAATCACAATTTAGCATGTTTCGGATTTAAAATTGGTTTGGATTTGATCGGATCATCATCGGATCGGCATCCGATAATTCATACTTAGAATTATATCATATTTCGGACTTGCAAGCGAGTTCTAATTGGATATTTTAATAATTTGCGCTCCGATTGACCCATTTAGAGTCTAAGCGTTGAAAAATCATAAGTTAGCGTGTCTCGGATTTAAAATTGGTTTGGATTCGATCGGATCGTCATCGGATCGGCATCCGATAATTCATACTTGGAATTATATCATATTTCGAACTTGCAAGCGAGTTCTAATTGGATATTTTAACAATTTACCCTCCGATTGACCGATTTAGAGTCTAAGCGTTGAAAAATCATAAGTTAGCGTGTCTCGGATTTAAAATTGGTTTGGATTCGATCGGATCGTCATCGGATCGGCATCCGATAATTCGTACTTAGATTTTTATCATATTTCGGACTTACGAGCAAGTTCTAATTGGATATTTTAACAATTTACCCTCCGATTGATAATTCGACCCCTAGCTCGCTACAATCGCTATGTTCATTATTTTCAAAGCCAACGATCTTCGATAATTATTAGAGATGCATGTCTTTCGTGTAGGAATTTCTTACACTTTTTCTTCGAGCATCCATCAGTGTCACATCTGAGCGACATCAGTGTCACATCTGAGCGAGGTTAATTACGCATGCAGGGACCTCTACTGGTTAATTACTAGATGGAAGCAGGATTTTGATCTATCGAATTCATAACCTACCGACGAAATAGATCTTGCATGGAAATCATAGATATCCTTAGCTTACATTGTTCAATCTACCTTAAGGGAAGCTTAATTACTTAAAGAGATGCAAGGAATCAAAACTATAGAGCTCTTTATAGCGTGACGCACGAGCCATGCATGCACCGGCCCATACAGGCTGGCCATGCATGGGCCCGACGCTTCGCACGCAGCACTACCAGGGGAGGCACGTGCAAGGAAATCTCTGGACTCTGGTTCGTCTATGCCAACCTAGTTTTGTACGGAAAGCACTACTTGAACATAGAACTCGGCACACGCGCGGACATTGGGGATGTGACGGCTGAGGCATCGAGCGATGACCCCACATCAGCACTATGTCCGATAGTTTGTCTCATTTTTTGTTCAAATAGCAAGTTTTAATTAGATATTTTAAGAATTTACCCTCCGAATGCATTAGTATATAAAATAAGAATGATGATATCACACTAAGCAGATAAGAGAAAGAGAGAGAGAGATGCAGTGGTCTAATGAGGTATGAAAAAAATACCTGATATGAAACAACAGCAAACATCAGCCATAAGAAAGATATGATCTGCAGGGGTTTTTGGGGGGTGCGATCCTCATCGCCAAAACGTGCTCTCTGCAGCCTCAACACCTGCAGTATGTCATCGTCGCCACTCATATCGTCGTCGCCACTCCTCCTGTCGCCGGAGCCACTCCTCATGTCGCCGTCGCCACTCCTCCTGTCGCCGGCACCACTCCTCCTGTCGTCGTCGCCAAGCCTCCTGTCGCCGTCGCCACTCCTCCTGTCGCCGTCGCCACTCCTCCTGTCGTCGCTGCCTCCTCTGTAACCGTAACCGATAACGTTGTACAGCCTGATGCTCTCTCCAAACTGCCGCATCTCGTATCATGTTTCGCTCTTCAATCTGACGCTCTAAGAAATTATGAATCTCTCTTTCTAAAATACACAATTGATATCATCAAATCTATGGATTTGTAAAATTATAAATGCTATTTTAAAATTTTTTTCTTTTGAAAACACATACGATTCAGTTCCATCTCAATCCATGCTCTTCTAATTAAGAGATTCATATTATGGGTGCTTAACCTGAGCCGCCAAGCCACGTCACCGCTGGTGCCCACCACACTCACTCTGTCCATATGCGGCTGTGTGTATGAGAAAGAATAATAAAGATGTAAATGTATAATCCTTTGTAAGTAGACACCAACGTATATTTTTTTGTGATCAAAATTTTAATAGACTATAACACGTAGAGAATTATGATTTCGAGGTAAATTTAAACCTAAATCTTTGAATATTCACCTACCCCTAACCTAAACCCGAAACCTAACCCTAATCCTAACCTAAACCCTAACCCTAATCTAAATCTAACCCTAACACTAATCTAAACCCTAATCCTAACATAAACCTAACCCTAACCCTAATCTAAACCCTAATCCTAACCTAAACCTAACCCTAATCCTAATATAAACCCTAATCCTAATCCTTACCCTAAACATAATCTAAACACTAACCTAAACCCTAAACCTAAGTCTAACCCTAATTCTATAACCTAAACCTAAACCTAAACAATAAACATAACCCTAACCCTAATTCTAAAGTCTAAACCTAAACCCTAACCTAAACCTAAACACTAAACCTAACCCTAATCCTAAACCCTAAACCTAACAATTAAGTTTTGCCGTCAGATTAATTAATTTCGTACGAATAACTTACAAAACTAGCATAAACCTAATATTTGAAAATGTAACATTCCAAAAAATTTCCATAATTCTTAATCGGAATTGGATTTTGAAATTCTGAAATTTCAGAATCAGAATCATAATAACATTTGGGATTTCAAAAAAATTTGGCAACTTTCGAAACACCTCTATTCCAATCCGATCCATCCGAAAATCAGCCCTAAATATATATATTGATCAAATCAAAAATTAAGTAGTTGACAAAATGAGTATTGTGCTAGAATTTTAAACTTTAGGGTACAATTTGAAACAAAATAGTTGACAAAAGGGGCATTGTGCTAACATTTCAAACTTTAGGGTTTGAATAGGAACAAATTTAAAGAGGGAGAAGGAGGAGAAGAGGAGGGGAACTCACCAGAGGAGGAGGAGGAGGAGGAGTCGCCGGAGGAGGAGGAGGAGGAGAAGGAGGAGGAATCGCCGGAGGAGGAGGAGGAGCCGGTGTCGGAGGTGCGCGGGAGGGGGGAGGCTGGAAGGGAGGGGAGGCCGGAGGTGCTCGGGAGGGGAGGAGAGGGCAGGGGTGGCCGGCCGGAGGGGAGGGGAGGGCAGGTCGCATTGCAGGGGATCGGGAGGGCAGTGGAGGGGAGGGGATCGAGAGGACGCACAGTGGTTCGAAATAACAGAGAAAAGAGGGAGGATCGGTTTAATAATAATCGCAGGCATTTTACCGACGGATATTATATTTCCGTCGGTAAATATTCATTTAATACCAACGGAAATTATATATCCGTCGGTAAAAATTCATTTAATACCGACGGACATTATATATCCGTCGGTAAAATGTATATCAAATATTATTATATTTCACTCTTTATAATACCGACAGCTAAATTTAAAGCCGTCGGTAATATTTAATATTTTACCGACGGACTTAATAATATCCGTCGGTAAATCTATTATACCGACGAAAATTGTTATACTGTCGGTAATTAAAATAAAAAAAATATTTAAAAATTCGTAGTTTTTTTGCCGACGGAAATTACTATTACCGTCGGTAATAAGTATATTATTACCGACGGAACTAAAATATTCCGTCGGCAAAATATGTCTTTTTTGTAGTGATAGGGCCTATTGGGCGATCAAACGAGTGAATTATGACCTCGATAAGGCTAGCAAACAAAGAAAACTTCAACTCGATGAGCTCGATGAGATTCGAAATGATTCGTATAATTGCGCTAAACGATATAAGGATCGAATGAAGATCATGCACGATAAGATTATAATTAGGAAGGAATTATATCCAGGCCAAAAAGTCATATTATACAACTCTAGATTGCATATGTTCCCTGACAAGTTAAAATCACGTTGGACGGGACCATACATCATCGACAAAATTCACCCATACGGTGCGGTAGAATTCTTAAATGATAAGGATGGAACAACTTTCCAAGTGAAGGGATATCGTTTGAAACCATACCTTGAGTATCTGACCCCAGAAGTTGAAGAGGTACTTCTAGAAGATCCTGTTTATCAGGATTGATTTATCTATCTACTAAAAATCCTCTCTTGTATAATAGCTGTTAGTTTTCTTTTTATCATCTGCTATTTTTCTGTTTCAGTAGAATGTACGTCTGCTATTTATTTTTAGTTAAACTATGATTGTCTTTTCTTTTTCTTTGTCGCACTGACATTTTGCAAGGAACTATCATACAAAACACTTTTAAGGTATTATCCACCCTTAAAACTTCGTACTTTTATTTTATATATATGTCTTTCAAAAATGCTATCATATAATGCTACCGTCTCATTCATGAGCATGTATAATTCATACATTGAGGACAATGTCTAATTTAAGTTTGGGGGTGTGGTATATAATTTTTGCAAAATAAAATCCTGTTTGCATCTAGTTTCTACAAAATAGTCAATTTTTGTTCTTTTTTATGTTTTATAAAAAAATTTTTAGAATAATAGTAATAATAATGCTTTCGTATAGAAATCTATTGGAATTTGTATTTGCATGTTTTTTTATTTTCTTTTCCATATTTTAGTTTCTTCTTATTTTACTTTTGCCGTCCTTTTCGTTCTTTTTGAAAAAAAAAATCTATATATATTTCACTTTTATTTCAGGTTTTGTAATTTAATTTTATCGTACTCAAATAGGACTATAAGGCACTTGGTAATCAAGGTATAAAGTCCAAGGATTAGCTAGAAAAAGTATGTCTAATATGGTTCTGACCCTTAGTAACCTTTTAGAGATTGCCAAAACAAACTAGACTTGACTTTTCACTTCACATCTGGCTTACACCTCTAGGGTCTAGATTCAAAGCTTTTATATCACCTAATAGTCACTTGGAGTCCTGATGAACCATGTGGATCTGGTTCACTTGGTTTGAAAAAAAATATCATTAGAAAAGCGACCAGTGAATTCTAAGGTATAGCGGAAATGGCTACCTATTATCATGGTCTAGGACCTAATTATGTAAAAATCTTAACCTGTATGCCCTAATATGAGTGAAGCCTGGTCGATAGGGTTATGAGAATGATCCTATGGATGCAGAGTGAATCAAATATAAAGGCAACATGAGGATGGCTACCTAACTCATGAGAGCGTTGGTAGCGTGTCATGGGTATAGAGTGCAGCTGGCATGGTACAAGTTAGGAAGGGATATATAATTAGATCCAGAAAAAAAAATAAGACCGAAAAAAAAAAAGAAAAAAAAAAAGAAAAAGAAAATAGTGTGAAAGCCGTCGTTATAAACAATGTGGGGAAACTGGAATATTACATATAAAGCCGAAAGGTATTAAGGTGAATATCCACAACTCTCACTAGCCTTTCTAGATTAGCTGGTTTTGACTCAGGTTCTAAGGTCGACTATGACCGTTCTAGGAGACTGTTAGAATGTTATGAATGTAGAGAACCAAACCCCCAGTTATGTTTTGCCCAGATAGCACCGTGCACTCGAGCATAGTTGATCTTGATCTTTTCTAACTGGAAACTAATAGTTAGAACCTAAAGTGCTTACTTTGCAAGCCGAAGCTTGGGTTAGATACCTTATGAGTCTTGTGCCTTAGAAATTCTATTTTTGAGTACATTTTAATTATTCTGCGAAACCGACTTTTCTTATTTGTTATTTTTATTTAAAAAAAAATAAAAAAAAAAATATTTTGAATTTTGTGGGTAGATTCACTGCAAACCCTCACGAGACAAAACTCGTCCACTGGGGTAACCCAGGAGTTTAACGACTTGTTGCACGTGCTAAGTGCAATCGCGATTCCTGCGAAAGTGAGTTAAATTATTTTTTTATTTTTTTATTATTTTTTTAGTTTATTTTATTTGCTTTCTCGAGGTCTAGAAAGATTTAAGTTTGGGGGTGTGTTGAGCGTCCATTTGGTGCGATTTATCCTTTCTTTATCATGCACATATCGTCACTTTGCTACGTAAAACTTTCATAATGCACGTAAACTGCATGAATTTCTTTGCACCATGATATAGTAAACTTTCATACGAACCTAACGGCATATTGGTTCGCTCTCATACATTGCATGCATGAAAGATACTGGGCCCGATAGTCCAAATTATCCTTTTTATCGATAATCATGTTTAAACCTGACAAGCGTCATTTCATGTGTGTCTTTCAGGGAATTGATCTAGTTATCGATGCAGTCACCTCAAGAGCGCTATGACCAAGCCGTGGATATTCTCGCGCCAATCCGATGGAGGATGTACAGCTCGTTGGAGGCCTATTCTGAAGAACGATGAAAACGGATAATTGCAATGATTCGGATGAAAGAAGACTTCAACAAACTGATGCAGTGCTTGATTCAAACTAGACAAGGACTACACGCATGCAAATTTAACGACGTAAGTTGATAAGCTCAGATGGTTCGAATGATAAAACCTCGGATGGTCGCCTTCCTCTTCATGCCACCTTTTCTCTCTTTTCTATCTTCTTCTTCTGTTTTCTATTCTTCCCGATCAAAACCAGACGACACTAAAAACCCCCATCTCACCCAACCTCGTAGCTATGAAGCATCGCATGCAACTTGCTCTCGGACCCAAGCTTACCCATACTCAATGTTTCGGGTCGGGTTTCGATTGGGTTTTCATGTGTGGCAGCCTCCTCCTAAAGTAACACCATCCGATCCACCCTTATCCGTCCAAATCTCCACATTCCCTAACCGACCCTTGAGATGCCCTCACATGCATGCACTACGCAATCACATATCCCATTCACTCCATCATTCTATGTCCCACTAAATCATAGCCGTCCGTGCATTAGAACTCCTTGCCATGTCCACCATGCACGCATGCATGCACCCACCGTCCAAACCCATGCATGCAGCCCGTACCCGACCTCATCCTAGCCGTCCCTAGTTACTACATGATCAAATACAGCTGTCCCCTTCTCCATCTCATCAAATCGCAGCCGTCCGATCCATCACAGCCCTCCATTGCACGACCAAAACCCATGCATCAGACCCGGACCAAACCCCTGCACTTGATCCAAGCCAACCGCCCATCTCTCTTTCTTTCTCCCGTCCATGCAACCCAACATCACAGCCGTCCAATGCATTACCCATGCATGCAGTCCAATCAAAGCCACCCGGGATCCTCTCTCTCTCTTCCGCTTCTTTCTCTCCTTTCTCTCTCTAAAACCGGATCCCATCAGAGCTCCCTCTCTCTAACCCCTTGATCACTTGGAGCCTAATTGCAGCCGTTCCCTTCCCATCCGTTTCCTTCCAACCTTCAAAACCGAAACCCAGCAGCCTGATCTCCTTCCCATCTCCGAGCCGTCCGCAGGTTCCGACTCTCTCTCCCTCCTTGATTCTCTCTCTCTAAAACCCAACGCCCAGATCTTTCCTCAACCGCCAAGCCGAACTTCTCTCTCTCTAACTCTATCTCTTTCCTTAACTGCTGCCCCCGATTTTCTCTCTTCCTAATTTCTCTCTCTAGCCCCATTTGATCACAGCCATCCTTTCCACCGAGAGCCTCTCCGGATATCCCTCACGCCCATGCATGCACGCACCCCCCCCACCGAACTTCTCTCTATCCTCCTTACCCGATCTAATCCGATACTCTCTCTCTAGCCCGATCTCTTTTCCAACCGAACCTCTCGGACTCTCTCGAACGTATCTCTTTCTCTTTCCTTTCTTTCTATCAAACCCAACCCGTTTCTCTCTCCTATATAGGGGGCTCGGGAAAACCAAAAGGGGGGAGCTTGGGACGACCGAAACTTAGCCATCTACCACTTAGGACCGGGAGAACCACTTAGAACCGATCCGTACACCATCGTTTTCTGACCACCGAACCGCCGGCCATCATCCGTCATTCGTCCACCATCCGAGCCGTCATTGCACCATCATCGAAGCTACGTCGTGATCAAGCCGAATCGGAGAAAGCATCGAAGAACGCGATCGTGGAAGGCGAAGTCCACGGAGCAATCTTCAAGGATGATCTATACTTCGTTTATTTACAGTCTTTCCTTTGATGTAACAAAACTCATGTCTAGCTAAACTGCATGCTAAGGCCGAGATGAAACCCTAGATCATAGTAGATGTTAGTTTATTTTATGTGTTCTATGCCGAGCTTTTCATCAATAATATATGATTTAATTTCGGATTTGCTATGATGATTTAATAGTTCTCACATGGTATTGTCATGCATGCCTTGTAGTTAACGTCAGTCGTCTTGTTAATCAAAGCCCAATTTTATATTTAAATAAAGCTTATATCAATTGTACTTAATCTAGACAATCGATGCTTTGCTATGTTAGCTATGATCCATTGTGCTCTATTTAGACAATCGATACTCTACGTTATTACTCCATGCTTGAAATTAAACCATGCTTATGTCATTAACCTTGTATTGAAGCTTTAACGATCGCATCTGTAGAAAGCACGGGATTTGTTTCCCGCATGCTACTCGTATAAATTTAGAACATCATAATTTAAACATAGCATCTACGATGATCTAGCAGTGGATTCGACCGCCTTAGTATCTCACCCATATCTGAACTTCCACACTGCACCGCATTACCTTAGTTAATTTGCATGCTTTAATCCTGTTTAGCTTATTTTTCCATCACAATCTTATAAAACCAAATCAATAATATTGCTCATTAAGTAATTTAGGTTAAATAGTTAATAACCCTAGATTAAACAGTTTCCTCATTAGCAATCCCTGTGGGATCGACCTCGTAATACGTAACTCTCCTACAAGCAATTCGTGCACTTGCGAGTTATAATTTAGATCAAATTAAACCCTTAATTTAGGATTAGTTTAGATCACATCAATATATATATATATATATATATATATATATATATATATATATATATATATATATATATATATATATATATATATATATATATATATATATATATATATATATATATATATATATATATATATATATATGAGGAATGGGATGCTGCTGTAGACACACGAATTTCGTCGGACCCGAACCCGACTTACGTGTGTCGACGCGGATGCAAACCCGACACGCGGACCCGACTCAAAGGCCCCTACGTGGATGCAAACCCGACACGCGGACCCGACTCGCGCGCACCGATGCGGACCCGGACCCGACTCGCACCTAGCAAAGAGGAGCGGACCCCATGCGTCAAGGGGGGCCGGCCCCTACTAGGGTCCGAACCCCATGGGGCCGGCCCCTACTAGGACCCGAGCCACATGGGGGGCCGGCCGGCCCTGCAAGGAAAGGGAAGAAAAGAAAAGAAAGAAAAGAAAAAGGAAAGAAAAGAAAGGAAAGAAAAGAAAAGGAAAGAAAAGAAAAGGAAAAAAATACCGCCATGCGCGGGGGGAGGTAGCGTATGACGTCTGCACACACGCGGATCTGCGCCGATCCCTCGATCCGACGCACAAGACGAAGCGCCCGATCGCCATCGATTTCGTGCGCAAAGTCCAGCCATAATTGCACCCGCCAGAAAAGGAAAACAACTAAATGTTATTCCCCTCATCAATGGATGAATAAAATCCGGGTAATTATGAGAGAGATACAAAAGGGATTTAAAATTAAAAAGTTCCCATATCTCTCTCCCCACCTCTTTGCCTATAAATAGAGGGGGTGGGGGAAGGAAAAAATGGTCGGGGAAATTGAAGACGAAACGCCAGAGCTCTGCAGAAGAGGAGACACTTCTTCATCGACCCAAGGCTTCACGAGGCACAGTCAAGCCTGTCCCGAGGGATCGGCTTACTGAAAGTCCTCATCAATGTGAAGGCCCTTGCACACGAAGATCATCCCTTCGACTCCGTGCACGAAGAAGAAAGCTCGGAGAAGAAGAACCCTTCGACTCCGAAGACGCCAGAAGCAAAGGCCGGAGAAGAAGAGGAGCGGCACTACCCCGTCGTCTCCAACAAGCTTCGACTCCGATCAAGCCCAAAAGCCCGGAGAAGAAGAGGAGCGGCACTACCCCGTCGGCTCCAACAAGCTTCGACTCCGATCAAGCCCAAAAGCCCGGAGAAGAAGAGGAGCGGCACTACCCCGTCGTCTCCAACAAGCTTCGACTCCGATCAAGCCCAAAAGCCCGGAGAAGAAGAGGAGCGGCACTACCCCGTCGTCTCTAACAAGCTTCGACTCCGATCAAGCCCAAAAGCCCGGAGAAGAAGAGGAGCGGCACTACCCCGTCGGCTCCAACAAGCATCGACTCCGATCAAGCCCAAAAGCCCGGAGAAGAAGAGGAGCGGCACTACCCCGTCGTCTCCAACAAGCTTCGACTCCGATCAAGCCCAAAAGCCCGGAGAAGAAGAGGAGCGGCACTACCCCGTCGTCTCCAACAAGCTTCGACTTCGATCAAGCCCAAAAGCCCGGAGAAGAAGAGGAGCGGCACTACCCCGTCGCCTCCAACAAGCTTCGACTCCGATCAAGCCCAAAAGCCCGGAGAAGAAGAGGAGCGGCACTACCCCGTCGGCTCCAACAAATCCTCGATCCCGATCAAGCCCCAAAGCCCGGAGGAGAGAAGCGAAGCGTCATCACCCCGTCGTCTTCGACTAACGCCTGCCCCATCCACGAAGAAGAAAGCCTGGAGCAGATCGTCTGAAGCGTCGCTACCCCGTCGTCTTCATCAACAAAAGTCGACGCTACAACCGTCGCACGGAGACCGTCGCTACCCTCGTCGTCTTCATCAACAAAAGCCGACGCCACAACCGTCGCACGGGGATCGGTGCTACCCCCACCATCTTCGAAAGCATTCTTCGACTCCGATCACGCCAAAGAAGCCCGGAGAAGAAGAGAAGTCCAGTCGACACGCAAATCGTCAAAGCACTGAAGAAGTAGCCCACGTCATTCGAAGAAGAAGATCGAGTTGACGCCGAAGCTAAAGCCAACGCAAGAAGCCAAAGCAAAGCCCCAGTAAAGCCTGCGCCAAAGCAACGCAAGTGCCAAAGCCAAGCGACTACGCTGGCCACGAGCAAAAGCACCGCACGTTCTAGCCGATACGACGCGAAGTCCGGAAGAACGAAAGCATCGCAAGTCTCTCCCAGCTACGTCCAAGTGCAAGCGCCGAAGCAAAGCAAAAGCCAGAGCCACGCCGGAGCAAAGCCAAAGCCAAAAAGCCAAAGCCAAAGCCAACGCCAAAAGCTAGATCGACGCCGCGAACCGACGATCAAGGACACTGAGGTCAAGCAAGGAACGAGGAAGATGCGAAGACCGAGGAACGAAGCCGAAAACCCCCTAGCCGAGAAAGCGCGAAGCACGGAAGGGACAAAGCAACGGTGGACATTCCTTAGCCTCTCCAAAACCCTCTCCCTGTAAAACCCCTGTCCTGGGCAGCCCCTTCAGAGCTCTCGCACGAACACCACGTGGAGACGCGGATCAAAGGGATCCCCCAGAAGATCTTTCCCACAATCCCCTGATCAAAACTCGCCGCAACCCGGACTCGTCACCCCCGAGCAACCCGGGTCCCGGCCACAATTGTAATCTCGTGTGATTCGCAATAAAGACGACCCGCGCTTTTTTCCGCGTCCACAGATTTCTGGCACGCCCGGTGGGACCTCTTCTCCTTTCATCCGTACGGTTGAAGAAGCTGCTTGAAGTTCGCGATGGCCGGAACAAACAACGATGCGTTTGCTCCAAGCCTCTCACCAATCGCCGAGTCTCCTCTACTCCGACACGGTGATCCAGTAAATCCGGAGGGTGATCCTCCTCCGATGGTGCGCGTCTACACTCGGCGTACACGGACTCTTGCGGACGTCTTCGTGCCAGAAGCTACTACCGAAGATGCTCGCCAAAGCGCCGACGAGGCCTTGGTGCTTGAAGAAACGAGCCTCGATCCTGGAGCCCATGTCCAGAAGTTTGGGGAGGACCAGCCCCAATCCCGAACCCGTTCGGGTTCTCCAGCAGACGTCGCACCTCCTCTGCAGGGGGCAAACATCAATCATCAGCCAGAAGCAAGTCGGCGTAACTACGTCTCCGATGATGATGGCGAGGATGCGAACATGCAACACCGAGACGTTCTCCGTCACCACCCTCCGTCCGCTCTTCAACTCCAAGTCATGCAGATGAGCGAGCATATGGCACAGATTACTCGGCTTATGGAGGAGAAGGATCGTCACATCAACACTCTGCTCCAAAAGCTAAGCGCAAAGGATGCTGCACCAGTCGGCCAACCCGTCGCTTCTCCAGTAGCCGCTCCAGTTCCGTCTTCAACTCCCGCTCCTACAGAGGTTGTTCCGACGATTCAAGCAGTTACTCCAGCGCTCTCCTCGGCTCCCATCCCAGTGGAAGTCGTCTCCCCAATGCCAGCCTCGGTGGCCACACAACCTCCGGCAGCGGCTGCGATGAGTGCTCAGCAAGTCCAAGCATTGATAGCCGACATGATGCGATCCCACGGCAGTAGCCTTCCTCCGATCACGGCGGTATACTCGAAGCCCTACACTACGAGGATCCAGCAGCTACGGTTCCCAGTCGGATTCCAGCCGCCAAAGTTTCAGCACTTCGACGGAAAAGGAAATCCAAGACAGCACGTCGCCCACTTCATCGAGACCTGCAATAATGCCAGCACATATGGCGACGAGATGGTGAAGCAATTCGTTCGCACCCTCAAAGGCAACGCGTTCGACTGGTACGTTGATCTTCCTGCAGGGACCATCGACAGCTGGGACCAGATGGAGAGGGAGTTCCTCAATCGCTTCTACAGCACCAGACGCACAGTCAGCATGACCGAACTCACCGCCGTCAAGCAAAGGAAGGATGAGCCAGTAATCGACTACATCGACAGGTGGAGGAACCTCGCGCTGAATTCACGAGACCGCTTGTCTGAAGACTCGGCCATCGAGATGTGCACCCAAGGCATGCACTGGGGTCTGCTCTACATCCTCAAAGGTATCAAGCCTCGGTCTTTCGAAGAACTCGCAACTCGGGCTCACGACATGGAACTCAGCCTAGCAAACCGCGGGGACTCGAAGAACAAGGACTTCTTGAAGATAGAGAAGAAGGACAAGCCACCGGCAACGAAACCGAAACAAGTCAATGTTGCTGACGTCGCTTCAACCTCCAAACCGCTCAAGATCGGTGGCAGGCCAGATCAGAAGAAGGGAGTCGCCATACCACCGCCTCCGCCTCCGAGACAAAGGATGACTCTAGAAGAACTCGAAGCCAAGGAGTACCCTTTCCCAGACTCGGAAGTCTCCTCCATGTTCGACCAACTGCTGCAAGAAAAGATGATAGAGCTCCCTCCTTCGAAGAGGCCCGAGCAGATGCATCGCGTCGACGACCCTCTCTTCTGCAAATACCACCGGGTGGTGAGTCATCCCATCGAAAGATGCTTCGTCTTCAAGGAAAGAATCATGGCGCTCGCTAAACAAGGGAAGATAGAGATCGACTCTGGAGAAGTTGCTACGGCCAACATGACGTCCATCACCTTCGGCTCCTTTTCGCCGGTGCTTGTTGCTGCTAGGCGAAGCATGCCCAAATTGCGCATCAACCGTCAAGCTCCAATCGCTAAGTCAACTTCTCAGCCGAAAGTTTCGAAGCGACGTCAACGTACTCCTGCGCTCACCGAAGAGGGAACACCGCTGCCCTGGGGGCAATTATCGCTCACGCCAGCACCTCTTCCAAGCAATGCTGCATCCCAACGGGCGCTCCAAAGGAGATACGAGCAAGGAGATCCAGAAGTCGGTCTGCTGGGCCAGCCTTCGGGGAAGTTCGACTATTACGTCCTCTACTCAAAGCCTCCGTCCGTTCCAATCGACGAAATCAAGCCCACCGGCTGGGAATCGGAAGACACGCCAGTAGAGCCTCGAGAAGAGCGAGTCCCTTCCAGTCAAGCTACGTCCCAATACGCTCTCCAAAAGAGATACGAGTAGGGAGATCCGGAAGTCGGTCTGCTGGGCCAGCCTTCGGGGAAGTTCGACTATTACGTCCTCTACTCAAGGCCTCCGTCTGTTCCAATTGACGAAATCAAGCCCACCGGTTGGGGATCGGAAGACGAGCCAGTAGAGCCTCCAGAAGAACAAGTACCTTCGAGGGAACCAGTTGCTGCTATCGACCTTCATCCTAGCGGAGGGGAATCCACCGACGAAGAAGCATGGGTCATGCTACCGCGGCGGCGAAAGCCATGGCAAGAAAAGAAGCTCAAGCAAGACCGTGTGATGAGGGGATTCACCAAGCGGAAGACCTACAAGAAGAAAAGTAAGACTCCAGGAAGGAAGGCGTTCAAAGTGCCGCCAGCAAGCCAAGACGATATCCTTCAGCAAAGTCTTCCAGAGCCGACAACTTTGCAAGAGTTCTTCCCGGATCACTTCCTCCCAGCGGACCAACACATCAAGGTGTCCTGTTGCATGGTCGAAGTCCATGAAGTGTCGGAAGGAAAGAACGAAGGCGAGACTTCTGAAGAAGGCGACTCCACCGACGAGGGGGACGATTCCGACGAAGGGGGCACCGCCTCTCGCGACGAAGCAATCTTACACATGCCTCTCGTAGAAGCTTTGCATCTCCCGAAGAAGGCTCGCCTGGCAATGGCTGCGGCCTTAGCTAATCCGGATAGCTACAAGAAGAAGAAGAAGGACGACCAGAAGCGCAAAGCTGTAGCCGCGTGCGATGCAACGATAACCTTTTCAGACGAGGACCTGCAACTCGGAACGCGATTGCACAACCGGCCTCTTTACGTTTCAGGATACATCAAGGAGAAGCCAGTGAACCGAATCTTGTTGGACTGTGGCTTCGACTCCGATCAAGCCCAAAAGCCCGGAGAAGAAGAGGAGCGGCACTACCCCGTCGGCTCCAACAAGCTTCGACTCCGATCAAGCCCAAAAGCCCGGAGAAGAAGAGGAGCGGCACTACCCCGTCGTCTCCAACAAGCTTCGACTCCGATCAAGCCCAAAAGCCCGGAGAAGAAGAGGAGCGGCACTACCCCGTCGTCTCTAACAAGCTTCGACTCCGATCAAGCCCAAAAGCCCGGAGAAGAAGAGGAGCGGCACTACCCCGTCGGCTCCAACAAGCATCGACTCCGATCAAGCCCAAAAGCCCGGAGAAGAAGAGGAGCGGCACTACCCCGTCGTCTCCAACAAGCTTCGACTCCGATCAAGCCCAAAAGCCCGGAGAAGAAGAGGAGCGGCACTACCCCGTCGTCTCCAACAAGCTTCGACTTCGATCAAGCCCAAAAGCCCGGAGAAGAAGAGGAGCGGCACTACCCCGTCGCCTCCAACAAGCTTCGACTCCGATCAAGCCCAAAAGCCCGGAGAAGAAGAGGAGCGGCACTACCCCGTCGGCTCCAACAAATCCTCGATCCCGATCAAGCCCCAAAGCCCGGAGGAGAGAAGCGAAGCGTCATCACCCCGTCGTCTTCGACTAACGCCTGCCCCATCCACGAAGAAGAAAGCCTGGAGCAGATCGTCTGAAGCGTCGCTACCCCGTCGTCTTCATCAACAAAAGTCGACGCTACAACCGTCGCACGGAGACCGTCGCTACCCTCGTCGTCTTCATCAACAAAAGCCGACGCCACAACCGTCGCACGGGGATCGGTGCTACCCCCACCATCTTCGAAAGCATTCTTCGACTCCGATCACGCCAAAGAAGCCCGGAGAAGAAGAGAAGTCCAGTCGACACGCAAATCGTCAAAGCACTGAAGAAGTAGCCCACGTCATTCGAAGAAGAAGATCGAGTTGACGCCGAAGCTAAAGCCAACGCAAGAAGCCAAAGCAAAGCCCCAGTAAAGCCTGCGCCAAAGCAACGCAAGTGCCAAAGCCAAGCGACTACGCTGGCCACGAGCAAAAGCACCGCACGTTCTAGCCGATACGACGCGAAGTCCGGAAGAACGAAAGCATCGCAAGTCTCTCCCAGCTACGTCCAAGTGCAAGCGCCGAAGCAAAGCAAAAGCCAGAGCCACGCCGGAGCAAAGCCAAAGCCAAAAAGCCAAAGCCAAAGCCAACGCCAAAAGCTAGATCGACGCCGCGAACCGACGATCAAGGACACTGAGGTCAAGCAAGGAACGAGGAAGATGCGAAGACCGAGGAACGAAGCCGAAAACCCCCTAGCCGAGAAAGCGCGAAGCACGGAAGGGACAAAGCAACGGTGGACATTCCTTAGCCTCTCCAAAACCCTCTCCCTGTAAAACCCCTGTCCTGGGCAGCCCCTTCAGAGCTCTCGCACGAACACCACGTGGAGACGCGGATCAAAGGGATCCCCCAGAAGATCTTTCCCACAATCCCCTGATCAAAACTCGCCGCAACCCGGACTCGTCACCCCCGAGCAACCCGGGTCCCGGCCACAATTGTAATCTCGTGTGATTCGCAATAAAGACGACCCGCGCTTTTTTCCGCGTCCACAGATTTCTGGCACGCCCGGTGGGACCTCTTCTCCTTTCATCCGTACGGTTGAAGAAGCTGCTTGAAGTTCGCGATGGCCGGAACAAACAACGATGCGTTTGCTCCAAGCCTCTCACCAATCGCCGAGTCTCCTCTACTCCGACACGGTGATCCAGTAAATCCGGAGGGTGATCCTCCTCCGATGGTGCGCGTCTACACTCGGCGTACACGGACTCTTGCGGACGTCTTCGTGCCAGAAGCTACTACCGAAGATGCTCGCCAAAGCGCCGACGAGGCCTTGGTGCTTGAAGAAACGAGCCTCGATCCTGGAGCCCATGTCCAGAAGTTTGGGGAGGACCAGCCCCAATCCCGAACCCGTTCGGGTTCTCCAGCAGACGTCGCACCTCCTCTGCAGGGGGCAAACATCAATCATCAGCCAGAAGCAAGTCGGCGTAACTACGTCTCCGATGATGATGGCGAGGATGCGAACATGCAACACCGAGACGTTCTCCGTCACCACCCTCCGTCCGCTCTTCAACTCCAAGTCATGCAGATGAGCGAGCATATGGCACAGATTACTCGGCTTATGGAGGAGAAGGATCGTCACATCAACACTCTGCTCCAAAAGCTAAGCGCAAAGGATGCTGCACCAGTCGGCCAACCCGTCGCTTCTCCAGTAGCCGCTCCAGTTCCGTCTTCAACTCCCGCTCCTACAGAGGTTGTTCCGACGATTCAAGCAGTTACTCCAGCGCTCTCCTCGGCTCCCATCCCAGTGGAAGTCGTCTCCCCAATGCCAGCCTCGGTGGCCACACAACCTCCGGCAGCGGCTGCGATGAGTGCTCAGCAAGTCCAAGCATTGATAGCCGACATGATGCGATCCCACGGCAGTAGCCTTCCTCCGATCACGGCGGTATACTCGAAGCCCTACACTACGAGGATCCAGCAGCTACGGTTCCCAGTCGGATTCCAGCCGCCAAAGTTTCAGCACTTCGACGGAAAAGGAAATCCAAGACAGCACGTCGCCCACTTCATCGAGACCTGCAATAATGCCAGCACATATGGCGACGAGATGGTGAAGCAATTCGTTCGCACCCTCAAAGGCAACGCGTTCGACTGGTACGTTGATCTTCCTGCAGGGACCATCGACAGCTGGGACCAGATGGAGAGGGAGTTCCTCAATCGCTTCTACAGCACCAGACGCACAGTCAGCATGACCGAACTCACCGCCGTCAAGCAAAGGAAGGATGAGCCAGTAATCGACTACATCGACAGGTGGAGGAACCTCGCGCTGAATTCACGAGACCGCTTGTCTGAAGACTCGGCCATCGAGATGTGCACCCAAGGCATGCACTGGGGTCTGCTCTACATCCTCAAAGGTATCAAGCCTCGGTCTTTCGAAGAACTCGCAACTCGGGCTCACGACATGGAACTCAGCCTAGCAAACCGCGGGGACTCGAAGAACAAGGACTTCTTGAAGATAGAGAAGAAGGACAAGCCACCGGCAACGAAACCGAAACAAGTCAATGTTGCTGACGTCGCTTCAACCTCCAAACCGCTCAAGATCGGTGGCAGGCCAGATCAGAAGAAGGGAGTCGCCATACCACCGCCTCCGCCTCCGAGACAAAGGATGACTCTAGAAGAACTCGAAGCCAAGGAGTACCCTTTCCCAGACTCGGAAGTCTCCTCCATGTTCGACCAACTGCTGCAAGAAAAGATGATAGAGCTCCCTCCTTCGAAGAGGCCCGAGCAGATGCATCGCGTCGACGACCCTCTCTTCTGCAAATACCACCGGGTGGTGAGTCATCCCATCGAAAGATGCTTCGTCTTCAAGGAAAGAATCATGGCGCTCGCTAAACAAGGGAAGATAGAGATCGACTCTGGAGAAGTTGCTACGGCCAACATGACGTCCATCACCTTCGGCTCCTTTTCGCCGGTGCTTGTTGCTGCTAGGCGAAGCATGCCCAAATTGCGCATCAACCGTCAAGCTCCAATCGCTAAGTCAACTTCTCAGCCGAAAGTTTCGAAGCGACGTCAACGTACTCCTGCGCTCACCGAAGAGGGAACACCGCTGCCCTGGGGGCAATTATCGCTCACGCCAGCACCTCTTCCAAGCAATGCTGCATCCCAACGGGCGCTCCAAAGGAGATACGAGCAAGGAGATCCAGAAGTCGGTCTGCTGGGCCAGCCTTCGGGGAAGTTCGACTATTACGTCCTCTACTCAAAGCCTCCGTCCGTTCCAATCGACGAAATCAAGCCCACCGGCTGGGAATCGGAAGACACGCCAGTAGAGCCTCGAGAAGAGCGAGTCCCTTCCAGTCAAGCTACGTCCCAATACGCTCTCCAAAAGAGATACGAGTAGGGAGATCCGGAAGTCGGTCTGCTGGGCCAGCCTTCGGGGAAGTTCGACTATTACGTCCTCTACTCAAGGCCTCCGTCTGTTCCAATTGACGAAATCAAGCCCACCGGTTGGGGATCGGAAGACGAGCCAGTAGAGCCTCCAGAAGAACAAGTACCTTCGAGGGAACCAGTTGCTACTATCGACCTTCATCCTAGCGGAGGGGAATCCACCGACGAAGAAGCATGGGTCATGCTACCGCGGCGGCGAAAGCCATGGCAAGAAAAGAAGCTCAAGCAAGACCGTGTGATGAGGGGATTCACCAAGCGGAAGACCTACAAGAAGAAAAGTAAGACTCCAGGAAGGAAGGCGTTCAAAGTGCCGCCAGCAAGCCAAGACGATATCCTTCAGCAAAGTCTTCCAGAGCCGACAACTTTGCAAGAGTTCTTCCCGGATCACTTCCTCCCAGCGGACCAACACATCAAGGTGTCCTGTTGCATGGTCGAAGTCCATGAAGTGTCGGAAGGAAAGAACGAAGGCGAGACTTCTGAAGAAGGCGACTCCACCGACGAGGGGGACGATTCCGACGAAGGGGGCACCGCCTCTCGCGACGAAGCAATCTTACACATGCCTCTCGTAGAAGCTTTGCATCTCCCGAAGAAGGCTCGCCTGGCAATGGCTGCGGCCTTAGCTAATCCGGATAGCTACAAGAAGAAGAAGAAGGACGACCAGAAGCGCAAAGCTGTAGCCGCGTGCGATGCAACGATAACCTTTTCAGACGAGGACCTGCAACTCGGAACGCGATTGCACAACCGGCCTCTTTACGTTTCAGGATACATCAAGGAGAAGCCAGTGAACCGAATCTTGTTGGACTGTGGCTCCGCCGTCAACATCCTGCCCATTCAGACAATGCGGCAACTCGGCATCACCGACGACCAGCTCTCGCCAAGTCAGTTGGTCATTCAAGGGTTCAACCAAAGCGGACAGTCCACCGTCGGAATCATTCGTTTGAAGCTTTCCATCGGCCCGCTGGATACAACGGTCCTCTTCCACATCATCGACTGCCATACATCATATCGTCTCCTGTTAGGAAGACCCTGGCTGCACGAGAACGGCATCGTGGTATCCACCTGGCACCAGTGCCTCAAGTACTACGAAGAAGGTGTGGAGAGGTGCATAGTTGCGGATGACAAGCCATTCAACGAGGCCGAGGCACACCTGGCCGACGCTAAATTCTACCAAGCAAAGGACCTGGTCGCAGAAGTTCTGCCAGCTAAAGCCCCTCGAGCTCAAAAGATTAAAGAAGTGAAGCAGGACAAGACTCCACTTCCCGCGAATTCGGTGCCACCCTCTGATAAGGCAAGACTCAAGGTCCAAGGAACGCCGAAACCTAGGCAAAGGATGCGCATCAGCTTCGAGCCAAGAGCAACGCAACATACCCCGTTGCCAATCCAAACGGTGCCTGTCCTGCGTCTCGCGCCTCAGTGGCTCCATAAATCCGAGCGATCGCCTTCTACTCCGACGAGGAGGATGGCCCCGACGCTATCTCAGGCCAATGTCATCACTCTGCAAGGAATGACGATGCCACTACCTAGTCTGACGCAAGCTCCGAACCCGAGCAGACCCGTCGAATCAGCAGACCTCGAGCAACTCGGATTCAAACCAGAAGGGAGTTGGGGGCAAAATGCTGCCAAGTTGCTGTTTAGAGCTGGCTACAATGAGGAAAGCGCCATGGGCACACTCCCACCAGCAGCAACTCTGCATGGGATGACAAGAACTCAAGCTCGGCTGTTTCAAAACGGCGAGCAAATTCCCCCGAACCGCCGAGGCATCGGCTCCAGTCAAGCTCCGTTGGTTATCAGAACCGCAGCAAAGAAGACCTTCACCTCGAACTACATCGAGGCGAGGATGGTAGATGAAGCAGCTGAAGGATCGACAATCTCCGATGCACTCTCTACCTACCTCAGCCATCCAGACAGCAAGAGAAGACGACGATGGGTTCGAGGCCAAACCTTGTTCCGGAAGCAAACCAGAGGTGGTAAAGACTGGTCGAATCGAAAACGCACATCCGTCTTCGAGAGGCTCGGGCCAGTCAAACAATCAAAGAAGAAGTTGGCATTCGATCGTTTGGGGATGCCAGTCGAGGACTTCGTTTCAACACCCACCCACCCACCCATGGAGGCCGTCAATCATATCTCCATTACGGATCCCGACAACGGTGACACTTCTACTTCGGACGACGAATTGCAAGATGCCCCGTCGGTCCTCGCAGAAGGGGGGCAGTCCACCGTTGATGACTCAAAGAAAGGGGGCAGTCCAAGAAGACGACGACGACATACTTCTTCAGTGCCTAGGGCCAAATCCTTACTGTCTTGGGGGCAACCGTCTCTCATGCAAGCACTCCCTCTTCCAAACGAAGCTACGTCCCGGCACCTGCTCAAAGCTAGAGACGAACAAAGAAGCCCCGAAGTCAACCTGCTAGGCCAACCATCAGGCAAAATTGACTATTATGTCCTCTACTCCAGGTCTCCTTCAATTCCAAATGAAGAAATCAAGCCAACCAGCTGGGGATCAGAAGATGAATCGGTACAGTCTCTAGAAGTGCAAGTCCTTCCGATCAAAGAAGTGCCTTCAGTTGCAGCACCAGTTCTTCACCTTGGCGAGGAAGATCTTACTGATGAAAACACGCGGGCTGTGGCGCCTCGAGGGAGAAGGCCACGACGATCAAGCTACAGGATAGCACGTCTGGCTAACCATAAGAAAAACCGGGCGACAAGAAAACTCCCCAGAAGAAAGTCCTTCAAGGAAAAGAATGAAGCTCCAGGAAAAAAGACGTCCAAAGTACCACCGACAAATCTGAAAAATTTCCTCCAGCAAAGCTTTCTAAAGCCGGCGACACTCCAGGAGTTCTTTCCCAATTGCTTCCTTGAAGCTGATCAAAACTTCAAGGTCTCCTGCTGCATGATGGAAGTTCACCGCGTGCTCCGGAAATACAATGAAGAAAGCGACTCCAACATAAAAGGCATGGGGAGAAGCATCACTGCCAACGGCAAGCTGTTCAACAAGGCTAAAGCACACCTTGCTGATGCCGAGTTTTACCAAGTGAAAGATCCCGTTGCAGAAGCTCATCCAGCAAAACCTCTACGAGCTCAAGGAGTCAAAGCAGCTGCGAGGGACAAAAGCTCTCCACTTGCAAAACTAGTGACATCCTCCATCCAGACAGCGCACAAAGACAAAGAAGCGCCAGCATCAAGACGGAAAATTCACATCAACTTCAAATCAAGCTCGATGCGATGCATTCCGTTGCCTGCTCAAGTTGCTTCAGTCCTGCGGCTCGTACCTCAATGGCTTCGCAAACCAGGACGATCGCCTTCCCCTCCAGCAAAGGAACCAGCATTATCATTCTTCGGGGCCAACTTCAGCACTTTGCAAGAGATGACACTACCGTTACGTGGTCTGTTGCACGTCTCGAGCTCAACCGAGTCTTCCGAGTGCACCAGCTCTGAGCAACTCGCAATCAAGTCAGAAAACACTCGGGGGCAAAACTCCACCGAGTCGATGTTCAAATCCAGCCGCAGCAAAGAAAGCATGGCGCACATGGGTTCACTACCCTCAGCTGCAATACCACATCGCCTGACAAAGACTCAAGCTCTTCTCTGCAAAAGCGGCGAACAAATCCTTCCAAATTGCCGGGGCATCGACGCCAATCAAACTCCAGTCAAGAAGATCTTCACTTCCAACTATATTGAAGCGAAGAAGGCGGGCGATAGCTGCGAACCAGTGGCGACTTTGCCTACCAGTGGCAAGTCCCTCAAAAGGTACTTTGCCTAGCGCAAGGTTACCCCCCTTGCCCAAAAAAAAAAAAAAAAAAAAAAAACCAACTACGTGCGACTTGATCCCTCTCAGTAGGGTACGTAGGCAACCTACAAAGGTTCAGTCCAGCCAAAAAAAAAAAAAAAAAGGGAAACATCCCAACGTCGTCCCAGGAGGCCAGTCCAGATGCAAGTGAGTGCATAATCCACAAGTCCAGTCAGCAAACCAAAAGATGATAAGAAAGTCAAAGTCTCGGAGGCGCTGAAGCAGCTCGCCTCCCGCGGCCTACACGTGCTGCAACTCCCAGGATAGAGAAGTCGTGAACTTCTGACGCATCGCCAGCTATGCACACCACTTCGCATAGTCCGCCTTGGAAGCCTTCTCGATTGCTCCACCAGCTCTCGGCACTTCATCAGCTCTTCACGCCGCTTCGCAAGCTCTGCTCTAGACGTCTTTTCGGTCGCTCGAGCTTTCCCCAAAAGGAACTCCAGCTTCTAAAGCGACGCACGAGTATGGCAAGTCGAAGTCCTTAAGGCGCCAAAGTGGCTCGTTCCCAACAGCTTACACGCGCTGCAATTCCAGGGGTAGGGAAGCAGTCAACTCTCGATGCGTCGCCAGCTTTCCGCTGCTTCACAAACTCTACTCCAGAAGTCTTCTTGGTCGCTCGGGCATTCCCCAGCTTCTGAAGCGATGCTCGACGTCTCTCCCCCTCAGTCGCAGCTAAGCCCAAGGAAGCGTCCTCCAGCGAAGACCGTCGTAAGCAATGAAGCTCGCCACCCTCCAAAGAAGGTGCGCATCTGCTCCGCAGAAAAAGAGTCGTTGCCTTGAAATCCACCTGGCTCATGCAAAGACTCAGGCCAACCTGAAGGATGGAAACTGCCACTGAAGTCAAAAGCAGCAACCCGAAGAATGGCGGACGCATAAACAACAACCGCAGCCTTCGTGACCTCCACAAAGCCAAAAGAACCACTGGAGCTATCATCAAGGTCAAGATCGACAAGCAAAAGACAACCAAAGCAGTCTACTCCTTGATTGATGCTCGTGGCCTCGACATCCTCTTCAGAACGCCCATCTCGGTGTCCTTCAAGCTGACATTGCTACCAGAAAGGTGCAACCTCGCTAGTAACTCTAAACCCGCGGTTGACCTCATCAATAATCTAGCCAGCCTTCGGAAGGTACTCAGGGGGACGAATCTTGCAAGGATATGAAAAGTGCAAGACTGATCGAGAGGTAAAGTCAATTCCAAAAAAAAAAAAAAAAAAAAAAAGGAGGGAGCCACCTTCCCTGGCCTTCAACGCCTCCGACTCATCCTCGCGCCAGGCGATTGCCACCACACTCGGCTTCGTCTTTTTGCCGTGCCGTTGTCATCAAGCAACGCGCACCATCGCCGCCACCGTCGACGAAAGAGGCGACACCGGGAAGACGGAGCAAGTCTTGTGCAACCCCAGGCAGCACTCTTTCGCCGACGGTCTCCAAGCGTCAAAGAAGCCTTCGTCTCCAAGCCGACGGAAGCCTTCGTCTTCAAGCGACGCGCACCATCGCCGCCACCGTCGATGAAAGAGGCGACACCGGGAAGACGGAGCAAGTCTCGTACAACCCCAGGCAGCACTCTTCCGCCGACGGTCTCCAAGCATCGAAGAAGCCTTCGTCTCCAAGCCGACGGAAGCCTTCGTCTTCAAGCGTCGCGCACCATCGCCACCGCCGTCGACGAAAGAGGCGACACCGAGAAGACGGAGCAAGTCTCGTGCAACCCCAGGCAGCACTCTTCTGCCGACGGTCTCCAAGCATCGAAGAAGCCTTCGTCTCCAAGCCGACGGAAGCCTTCGTCTTCAAACGCCGCACCAGCCGGCCTCCGGGCCCCACGCCGCACCAGCTGGCCACCGCGCCTCGTGCCGCACCATACACCGCTATTGCGCTACGGCCACGGCCCGCGTCTGCATCGCACTCCGCGCCCATGCCGGATGCCGCCGTGTCGCAGCTCTTGCGCCATGCACCACTGCTGCTGTTGTTCTCCGCATCCGACCGGTAGAAGAGGAGAGACAAAAAAAAAAAAAAAAAAAAAAGAAGAGGGGTTGTGTTCGGTCAGGAGAGAAAACCACAGCCCCCTCCCCATTGGCCCAAAAAAAAAAAAAAAAAAAAAGCTTAAGGGGGAAAGCGGGGCCCGCAGCCTCCTCTCCCCAAAGAGAACCAGACAGCAGAGGAGGGGGGGGCCCGCTGCCTCCTCCTTCTCCTCCGATCCAGTCAAGGGGGGGGGAGGGAGCCCGCGCCCGACTGACGTGGCCGGCCCCCGCGCCCGACTCGCGCACGCCGCCGCCCTGCCCGACCTCCGGCTCCGCGCCCCGGCGACGGCCTCCGCCCGCGTCGCGTGCCACCTGCGCGCGTCCCCGCAAGCGCCGCCCACGCCCCGGTCTGCGCCCCGGCCACCGCCGCCGGCCCCGACTACCGCACCTGGCCGCCCAGCCCCGGCCACCGCTGCGTCCGCGCCCGCGCCCGGCCATCGCCCCGTCGGCCTGCACTCCTCGCGCGCCACCATCGCCTGCAGCCCCCGCTCCCGCGCCGTACGCCGCCTGCCCACGCCCCGGCCACCGCGCCGCTCGCAACACGGCCCGCGCCCGCCCGGACCACCGCGCTGCAGCCTTCGCGGACCAGAAGAAGGAGAAGAAAGAAAGAAAAGAAAAAGAAAAGGAAGGAAGAGAAAAAGGAAAGAAAGAAAAGAAAAGGAAAGAAAGAAAGAAAAAAAAAAAAAAGAAAAGGAAAGAAAAAAGAAAGAAAAAGAAGGGCCCGCGAGCCACTGGCACCCGCACCGCAGCCCGCGCGCCGCTCGGCCATCGCCTACCGCTGCTGCTGCTGCTGCCTCCGCGAGCCACCGCCTCCGCGGCACCCCGGCCTTCGCGCGCGCCGTAGCCAGCCACCGTCGCTACTGCTGTACTCCGCGCACAAAAAAAAAAAAAAAAAAAAAAAAAAAAAAAAAAAAAGGGAAAGAAAAGGGGAGCCTCGCCTCGCTTGCAATGGCTCCACCTCCTCCTCATCGCGCCGAGGTGCGTCACTATCGCCAACACTCCGCCCGGGTGCATCGCCTTCATCTTCGCGCCTTCGTCACCCGCGCGCCGCCATGGGACTACGTCGAGACATGTTGCTTTCGTCTTCACGCTCCCGTCTCTCCTAAGTCGCCTTCGGACATCGTGCAACGGTCGCCGTCGACAATCGGCCTCGTCATTGCGCTCCCACACTGAGGGAGGGGCGACAGTCCTCCGCCGAGATGCACCGTCGCCGTCATCGTACTCCAGTCGCCCTCGCGCCAGTCTCAAACTCCGTGCAACGGCCACCTTTGACGTCCGTGCAAACTTTGGAGCAAAAGAGGTCCGCAACGAAGAAGATGATCGAAACCATAGCGAAGGTCTTCTCTACAAGCAAGAGCCACAGCCAACTGCTCGCATCGGCACTCAGCTCTGCGCGCCGCACGCCGCTGGCCTCGTGCCCAGCCGCCGCAGCCCTGGCGGACCCTGCCACTGCCGCTGCAGCTCCCGTGGTCCAAAAAAAAAAAAAAAAGGGAAGAAGAAGAAAGAGGAAGAGAGAGGCGGCAAAGGCAACTCGCACCTCAGCCGCGCTCCCCCAAGCCTGCCCACAAAAGGAATCAAGGACAAGCGCTCTACGATTCTTACGCGTCCAGACCCTACACGCTCTCACCGACGCACTCGTCCTTGAGGGGGCATTTGTAGTAACACGAATTTCGTCGGACCCGAACCCGACTTACGTGTGTCGACGCGGATGCAAACCCGACACGCGGACCCGACTCAAAGGCCCCTACGTGGATGCAAACCCGACACGCGGACCCGACTCGCGCGCACCGATGCGGACCCGGACCCGACTCGCACCTAGCAAAGAGGAGCGGACCCCATGCGTCAAGGGGGGCCGGCCCCTACTAGGGTCCGAACCCCATGGGGCCGGCCCCTACTAGGACCCGAGCCACATGGGGGGCCGGCCGGCCCTGCAAGGAAAGGGAAGAAAAGAAAAGAAAGAAAAGAAAAAGGAAAGAAAAGAAAGGAAAGAAAAGAAAAGGAAAAAAATACCGCCATGCGCGGGGGGAGGTAGCGTATGACGTCTGCACACACGCGGATCTGCGCCGATCCCTCGATCCGACGCACAAGACGAAACGCCCGATCGCCATCGATTTCGTGCGCAAAGTCCAGCCATAATTGCACCCGCCAGAAAAGGAAAACAACTAAATGTTATTCCCCTCATCAATGGATGAATAAAATCCGGGTAATTATGAGAGAGATACAAAAGGGATTTAAAATTAAAAAGTTCCCATATCTCTCTCCCCACCTCTTTGCCTATAAATAGAGGGGGTGGGGGAAGGAAAAAATGGTCGGGGAAATTGAAGACGAAACGCCAGAGCTCTGCAGAAGAGGAGACGCTTCTTCATCGACCCAAGGCTTCACGAGGCACAGTCAAGCCTGTCCCGAGGGATCGGCTTACTGAAAGTCCTCATCAATGTGAAGGCCCTTGCACACGAAGATCATCCCTTCGACTCCGTGCACGAAGAAGAAAGCTCGGAGAAGAAGAACCCTTCGACTCCGAAGACGCCAGAAGCAAAGGCCGGAGAAGAAGAGGAGCGGCACTACCCCGTCGTCTCCAACAAGCTTCGACTCCGATCAAGCCCAAAAGCCCGGAGAAGAAGAGGAGCGGCACTACCCCGTCGGCTCCAACAAGCTTCGACTCCGATCAAGCCCAAAAGCCCGGAGAAGAAGAGGAGCGGCACTACCCCGTCGTCTCCAACAAGCTTCGACTCCGATCAAGCCCAAAAGCCCGGAGAAGAAGAGGAGCGGCACTACCCCGTCGTCTCTAACAAGCTTCGACTCCGATCAAGCCCAAAAGCCCGGAGAAGAAGAGGAGCGGCACTACCCCGTCGGCTCCAACAAGCATCGACTCCGATCAAGCCCAAAAGCCCGGAGAAGAAGAGGAGCGGCACTACCCCGTCGTCTCCAACAAGCTTCGACTCCGATCAAGCCCAAAAGCCCGGAGAAGAAGAGGAGCGGCACTACCCCGTCGTCTCCAACAAGCTTCGACTTCGATCAAGCCCAAAAGCCCGGAGAAGAAGAGGAGCGGCACTACCCCGTCGCCTCCAACAAGCTTCGACTCCGATCAAGCCCAAAAGCCCGGAGAAGAAGAGGAGCGGCACTACCCCGTCGGCTCCAACAAATCCTCGATCCCGATCAAGCCCCAAAGCCCGGAGGAGAGAAGCGAAGCGTCATCACCCTGTCGTCTTCGACTAACGCCTGCCCCATCCACGAAGAAGAAAGCCTGGAGCAGATCGTCTGAAGCGTCGCTACCCCGTCGTCTTCATCAACAAAAGTCGACGCTACAACCGTCGCACGGAGACCGTCGCTACCCTCGTCGTCTTCATCAACAAAAGCCGACGCCACAACCGTCGCACGGGGATCGGTGCTACCCCCACCATCTTCGAAAGCATTCTTCGACTCCGATCACGCCAAAGAAGCCCGGAGAAGAAGAGAAGTCCAGTCGACACGCAAATCGTCAAAGCACTGAAGAAGTAGCCCACGTCATTCGAAGAAGAAGATCGAGTTGACGCCGAAGCTAAAGCCAACGCAAGAAGCCAAAGCAAAGCCCCAGTAAAGCCCGCGCCAAAGCAACGCAAGTGCCAAAGCCAAGCGACTACGCTGGCCACGAGCAAAAGCACCGCACGTTCTAGCCGATACGACGCGAAGTCCGGAAGAACGAAAGCATCGCAAGTCTCTCCCAGCTACGTCCAAGTGCAAGCGCCGAAGCAAAGCAAAAGCCAGAGCCACGCCGGAGCAAAGCCAAAGCCAAAAAGCCAAAGCCAAAGCCAACGCCAAAAGCTAGATCGACGCCGCGAACCGACGATCAAGGACACTGAGGTCAAGCAAGGAACGAGGAAGACGCGAAGACCGAGGAACGAAGCCGAAAACCCCCCAGCCGAGAAAGCGCGAAGCACGGAAGGGACAAAGCAACGGTGGACATTCCTTAGCCTCTCCAAAACCCTCTCCCTGTAAAACCCCTGTCCTGGGCAGCCCCTTCAGAGCTCTCGCACGAACACCACCTGGAGACGCGGATCAAAGGGATCCCCCAGAAGATCTTTCCCACAATCCCCTGATCAAAACTCGTCGCAACCCGGACTCATCACCCCCGAGCAACCCGGGTCCCGGCCACAATTGTAATCTCGTGTGATTCGCAATAAAGACGACCCGCGCTTTTTTCCGCGTCCACAGCTGCCTATCAAAGCAGCGTTTTTTGCTGCTTTGATATATTATTTGACCATCCTAGAAGTTTTGGAATTTGATGAAATTTGGTGAGGGTGTTGTCTAGGGTAAGATGATCATCCTCACAAATTTTCGTCAAATTCCAAAACTTCTAAGAGGGTCAAATGGTCGAAGCAAAATCTGTAGATTTTAACGGTGACTGCAGATTTTGCTTCGACCATTTGACCCTCTTAGAAGTTTTGGAATTTGATGAAAATTTGTGAGGATGATCATCTTACCCTAGACAACACCCTCACCAAATTTCATCAATTTCCAAAACTTCTAGGATGGTTAAACAATGTATCAAAGCAGCAAAAAACGCTACTTTGATAGGCAGCATCTCATTCCTCTATATGTATATATATATATATATATATATATATATATATATATATATATATATATAAATGATAAAATATGGCGTGCGGTGCGTGCGGTGTCGTACCATAGCCATCTGATGCACCGCTGCGTGCATCGCACGCACCGTAGCGGTGCACCAGACAGCTGCGGTGCGACGACAGCTGCAGTGCGGTGCCGCACTTATCGCATGCCACATTTTATATATATATATATATATATATTTATATATATATATATATATATCGGGATCCAGAAACCCACTACTTTGACACAGAGTTAGACACACATCATTCAAATCGTTAGATAGAGGTTTCATAATTTATTAATATTTTGTAAGGAGGATCATCTTCCCTTAGATAGCACCTCCATAAAAAATTAGCACATTCTAAACCCTTTAGGTGCATCAAATCTAAGGGAAGATGATCATTCTTACAAAAAATTAATAAATTCTGAAATCTCTATCTAACGATTTGGTTGTTGTGTGTCTAACTCTATGGCAAAGCAGTGTGTTTCTGGATCCCGACCCTATATATATATATAGGGGCATGCTATAATACGACATGTTGTAAGTGCAGCACCGCACTGTAGCAGTCTGATGCTCCGCTGCGTGCATGCAATGCATGCAACAGGTGCATCAGACAGTTGCAATGTGGTGCCGCACTTACCACATACCGCATTATAGCATCTCTCTCTCTCTCTCTCTCTCTCTCTCTCTCTCTCTCTCTCTCTCTCTCTCTCTCTCTCTCTCTCTCTCTCTCTCTCTCTCTCTCTCTCTCTCTCTCTCTCCCATGCCCTTTGGATGGATACGGGAGTGTACCTCCATTGGAGCCCAATATGGTCCAATGAACCATTCTATTGACACATTATTTCGTGTGTGTAGAGAAAGGTTGATTCTTGTTGAAGATTTTCAAAATAAATTTAATATTTAATAGGGATTGTTACAACAAAGTGATTGTAGTTCCTGAGTAAGCGATAAGGCTTACAAGGAAGGAGATTCTAGATACAATCACATCATGAATCATATTACACAAATAAAGAGAAATATGCTTACACAACGAGATGTGATTGTGCGTTTAGTACGAAGTTCGATTGGACGTTTTGAGGCGTACTTTATAATTAGCATGACGCGAGGCAATTGGGCTAAATGGTTAAGGTTGTTTCATGTATTTATTGGCTGTGTGAACCAATGTATATTTGGGATGCAATTAGACATGTCAACAAATCGGATTCGGATCTGATTGGGCTATATCCAAATCCATATATGCTTCAGTACGGATCGAATCATATTCGAATTATAATTCGGATTGTGGACAAGAGTACATTAGATTGTTGTGATATTGTTGAGCATCGAATCCACAGAAGAACAATCGATTCCGAACTTGGGACTCAGAAAGACCAGGTTAAAATCTGAGTCTCGATTGGGCGATCATAAGAATCTTTTTTATATTAACCCTTAGGGCCTTAGACCTAAAGCAATCTAACCTAATAATGATTAAAATATAATAAATTATTTTATAGTTAGTCGGATCGGGTCCTTAATGAATCAGATCCGCCTACATCAATACCCGATTTGCTAAGTAAACGAATATCGGATTCAGATCATTATCGGATAAAAAAAAACTTATCCATATCTGACTTAACAGATCGAATACAGACCAAAATCCAGCCCATTGACTTGTCTCGGTGCAATGGTTGAATGAACCATTGATTATCCCAACATCATCAGCTCTTTTGAGAGTATTCTCTGGTTGAATCAGAGAGTATATACTCTACATCCGATTACCGAGTGGAAGAAATATGCTGTAGCACTTATTCGAACCCTTTACCAAGGTCACGAATTGCATGTCTTACTAACTGACCTATCAGATGGAGACTCTTATCTTTAATTTTGAGAAAATATAAAGACAAACCGTGAATCATTAACGTAGTTATTTAGGGTCAAAGTAAGTTTCAAAAATGGGCCCAGATATGGGCCAATCTTGTGAGCCCAATCAATTGTTCTCTCCGAGTTAAGGCCCAAAAGCTTGTGATCAAGAGATTCAAGACCATCTCTACATGGAATTTCCAAGACCAATCCAAATTGTGGACGAGGTTAAGGCCCAAAGTCTTGTGATCATTCCAATCATCATGTGGGTCTAAGACAATACTTTTAATATTTATAACTTAGGGTCCACTTATATAAATGTAAATGACGATGAAACATATCATGTGTAAGTGGATTGTACCCGAAGAGTGTTCATTGAACCATGGATAATCTATAAACGTCCCTTCATAGGTACATTCTTTGTTTTTCTTTGGCCGGTGTCCTGAAAGCTTATTCCCTTCGAGAATGTGCATCGATCCATTGAAAAGTTTAATATGTACATTCTTAGGGGGTTGTGTGTGTGTGTGTGTGGGCTGGGCCCGATTTGGGTCTAGTTTGGACACAGTTAGCTTGGGTTTTGGATTGGGTTGGGCTTGAACATTTATACCGTTTCTATTATGCCCATTATTTTATTTTTATTGTTATATATAATGAATACATAATTTTATACATATGTACTTTACTAATGTCAATGTCTAAGACTTTAGTATTATTTCACAAGTATCCTTTTAGTGTCTATCATAATCAATGATATTATCCTTTTTATCGTGTGATCAATGAAAAAAGATGGAAGATTTAAGTATATAGCCATGCTAGAAGTTTGGGTATAATTTGGAACGGATTTAGACTTTGCTTTGAAAAAGTTTCGGGCCAAATTTGGACCAAATCGGAATTTTTTGTTTGGGTTCGGTTCGGATTCGAACACATATTCATAAACTCGGACCGGGCCCAATTGGTGAGGCCTGACCCAAACCCTGTCCATTTGCAGTGAGTTCCAATCTTTTACTGTTCAACAACGTATAAATTGAAAAGGTAGCCAATCGATGCGTGCCACATGGCACTAACGGCATCCAGTGTGGCTAGGTGTGATTCACACTGGGATAATACGATAGGTGATGAATCGCATTCAACTGGACGACTATGATGGAGCTAGCTTGTGCCACGGGGAGCACATTGATCGACTACCGTCCCAATTGTAGGTCACTAGAACTGTAGAAGATTCGAACTCATTTGTAGCCCTTTAAGTAAGCATTTTTTTTTTTTGAGAGAGGAGAGACAACCATAGCCGAAAATATGGGGTTTGGATCATAGCTACACTAACCATTAGTTAAGCAATAAAACTATTTAATTAGTAAAATTATACACACCCTTTGATCTACCAAGCCTCTAATGGTTGTTTTGGTATTAGAAAAACAAATACATCATCGTCGTCATCATCTTTTTTTTTTTTTTGAGAATCCACTACAACAAATTACACTTTTTCCGACGCGTTATCCCGGCACAACACCAATTTTGTCGCCAAAAGTTATACTTTTGCCGACGCTATTTTATTAGCGCCGGTAGAAGTAAACCTATTGCCGGCGTTTTATATTTCGTCGGATAAAGTGATACATTTGCCGACGTAATAAATATTTTGCCGTCAAAAGTAAACTTATTTCCGGCGCAAATAATATATCGTCGGCAAAAGTTTTATTTTTTCCGACGAATTTTGTTTTCGTCGGCAAAAGTGAAACTTTTTGCTACACAAGCAAGTTTATGACGGTAAAAGTGAATCTTTTGCCAGCGCAACTTCTATTGCGTCGGCAACACTCAAATTATTTTTGGCTTAGTTTTTTCTCTCTTTCTTTACCAGTGTAAAAATAGAGTCGGCAAAATTTTTTGGGTGACTTATAATGTTATATACCGTTGTGCCATGTTATATAGATAATATGGGTTCGGGTTAGGGGTGGCAACGGTCGGGTCGGGTCGGGTCGTGTCGTGTCTAGTTTCGGGTCGTGTCCAAAACCCCAAGACCCGGACCCGACCCATTTAACTAACTGTGTCTAGATCCTAAACCCGTACCCCACCCGTTTATAAACGGGTAGACCCGTTTACCACACAGGTCTATTCAGTTGACCTGATCCAACCTGGTCTGACTCGACCCAACCTGACCCGATAGACCCGTTGGTACTACATATTACAGTATCGGATTGCAGGTAGACCCGACCCGACCCGACACGACCCATTGAATTTTAAACAGGTCTTCCCGGGTCTACCGTGTCCAGACCCTAAACCCGGACCCGACCCGTTTATTAAACGGGTCTATCGTGTCGACCCGTTTACGACCCGAACCCGTTTAATCATTACCCAGACCCGCTAACTTCGTGTCGGGTCTGCCGTGTCGGGTCCAAAATTGCTAGCCCTAGTTCGGGTTTACCTGAGCCCTAACTCATAACCGACTCGATTCAGTCGGGTCAAGAAAAAATGGAGCCGAACCAACCCTGATTTTTAAAATACCCGACCCAACCCAACCCATTAAGTTCGGGTTGTTTCGGTGCATCTGGAGAAAGCACGGGATTTGTTTCCCGCATGCTACTCGTATAAATTTAGAATATCATAATTTAAACATAGCATCTACGATAATCTAGCGGTGGATTCGACCGCCTTAGTATCTCACCCATATCTGAACTTCCACAGTGCACCGCATTACCTTAGTTAATTTGCATGCTTTAATCCTGTTTAGCTTATTTTTCCATCACAATCTTATAAAACCAAATCAACAATATTGCTCATTAAGTAATTTAGGTTAAATAGTTAATAACCCTAGATTAAACAGTTCCCTCATTAGCAATCCCTGTGGGATCGACCTCGTAATACGTAACTCTCCTACAAGCGATTCATGCACTTGCGAGTTATAATTTAGATCAAATTAAACCCTTAATTTAGGATTAGTTTAGATCACATCAATATATATATATATATATATATATATATATATATATATATATATATATATATATATATATATATATATATATATATATATATATATATATATATATATATAAATGATAAAATATGGCGTGCGGTGTCGTACCATAGCCATCTGATGCACCGCTGCGTGCATCGCACGCACCGTATCGGTGCATCAGACGGCTGCGGTGCGACGACAGCTGCAGTGCGGTGCCGCACTTATCGCATGCCACATTATATATATATATATATATATATATATATATATATATATATATATATATATATATATATATATATATATATATATATATATATATATATATATATATATATATATATATATATATATCGGGATCCAGAAACCCACTACTTTGACACAGAGTTAGACACACATCATTCAAATCGTTAGATAGAGGTTTCAAAATTTATTAATTTTTTGTAAGGAGGATCATCTTCCCTTAGATAGCACCTCCATAAAAAATTAGCACATTCTAAACCCTTTAGGTGCATCAAATGTAAGGGAATATGATCATTCTTATAAAAAAATAATAAATTCTGAAATCTCTGTCTAACGATTTGGTTGTTGTGTGTCTAACTCTATGGCAAAGCAGTGTGTTTCTGGATCCCGACCCTATATATATATAGGGGCATGCTATAATACGACATGTTGTAAGTGCAGCACCGCACTGTAGCAGTCTGATGCTCCGCTGCGTGCATGCAATGCATGCAACAGGTGCATCGGACAGTTGCAATGCGGTGCCGCACTTACCACATACCGCATTATAGCATCTCTCTCTCTCTCTCTCTCTCTCTCTCTCTCTCTCTCTCTCTCTCTCTCTCTCTCTCTCTCTCTCTCTCTCTCTCTCTCTCCATGCCCTTTGGATGGATAAGGGAGTGTACCTCCATTGGAGCCCAATATGGTCCAATGAACCATTCTATTGACACATTATTTCGTGTGTGTAGAGAAAGGTTGATTCTTGTTGAAGATTTTCAAAATAAATTTAATATTTAATAAGGATTGTTACAACAAAGTGATTGTAGTTCCTGAGTAAGCGATAAAGCTTACAAGGAAGGAGATTCTAGATACAATCACATCATGAATCATATTACACAAATAAAGAGAAATATGCTTACACAACGAGATGTGATTGTGTGTTTAGTACGAAGTTCGATTGGACGTTTTGAGGCGTACTTTATAATTAGCATGACGCGAGCCAATTGGGCTAAATGGTTAAGGTTGTTTCATGTATTTATTGGTTGCGTGAACCAATGTATATTTGGGATGCAATTAGACATGTCAACAAATCAGATTCGGATCTGATTGGGCTATATCCAAATCCATATATGCTTCAGTACGGATCGAATCATATTCGAATTATAATTCGGATTGTGGACAAGAGTACATTAGATTGTTGTGATATTGTTGAGCATCGAATCCACAGAAGAACAATCGATTCCGAACTTGGGACTTAGAAAGACCAGGTTAAAATCTGAGTCTCGATTGGGCGATCATAAGAATCTTTTTTATATTAACCCTTAGGGCCTTAGACCTAAAGCAATCTAACCTAATAATGATTAAAATATAATATATTATTTTATAGTTAGTCGGATCGGGTCCTTAATGAATCAGATCCGCCTACATCAATACCCGATTTGCTAAGTAAACGAATATCGGATTCAGATCATTATCGGATAAAAAAAAACTTATCCATATCTGGCTTAACAGATCGAATACAGACCAAAATCCAGCCCATTGACTTGTCTCGGTGCAATGGTTGAATGAACCATTGATTATCCCAACATCATCAGCTCTTTTGAGAGTATTTTCTAGTTGAATCAGAGAGTATATACTCTACATCCGATTACCGAGTGGAAGAAATATGCTGTAGCACTTATTCGAACCCTTTACCAAGGTCACGAATTGCATGTCTTACTAACTAACCTATCAGATGGAGACTCTTATCTTTAATTTTGAGAAAATATAAAGACAAACCGTGAATCATTAACCTAGTTATTTAGGGTCAAAGTAAGTTTCGAAAATGGCCCCAGATATGGGCCAATCTTGTGAGCCCAATCAATTGTTCTCTCCGAGTTAAGGCCCAAAAGCTTGTGATCAAGAGATTCAAGACCATCTCTACATGGAATTTCCAAGACCAATCCAAATTGTGGACGAGGTTAAGGCCCAAAGGCTTGTGATCATTCCAATCATCATGTGGGTCTAAGACAATACTTTTAATATTTATAACTTAGGGTCCACTTATATAAATGTAAATGACGATGAAACATATCATGTGTAAGTGGATTGTACCCGAAGAGTGTTCATTGAACCATGGATAATCTATAAACATCCCTTCATAGGTACATTCTTTGTTTTTTTTTGGCCAGTGTCCTGAAAGCTTATTCCCTTCGAGAATGTGCATCGATCCATTGAAAAGTTTAATATGTACATTCTTTGGCGGTTGTGTGTGTGTGTGTGGGCTGGGCCCAATTTGGGTCTAGTTTGGACACAGTTAGCTTGGGTTTTGGATTGGGTTGGGCTTGAACATTTATACCGTTTCTATTATGCCCATTATTTTATTTTTATTGTTATATATAATGAATACATAATTTTATACATATGTACTTTACTAATGTCAATGTCTAAGACTTTAGTATTATTTCACAAGTATCCTTTTAGTGTCTATCATAATCAATGATATTATCCTTTTTATCGTGTGATCAATGAAAAAAGAAGGAAGATTTAAGTATATAGCCATGCTAGAAGTTTGGGTATAATTTGGAACGGATTTATACTTTGCTTTGAAAAAGTTTCGGACCAAATTTGGACCAAATCGGAATTTTTTGTTTGGGTTCGGTTCGGATTTGAACACATATTCATAAACTCGGACCGGGCCCAATTGGTGAGGCCTGACCCAAACCCTGTCCATTTGCAGTGAGTTCCAATCTTTTACTGTTCAACAACGTATAAATTGAAAAGGTAGCCAATCGATGCGTGCCACATGGCACTAACGGCATCCAGTGTGGCTAGGTGTGATTCACACTGGGATAATACGATAGGTGATGAATCGCATTCAACTGGACGACTATGATGGAGCTAGCTTGTGCCACGGGGAGCACATTGATCGACTACCGTCCCAATTGTAGGTCACTAGAACTGTAGAAGATTCGAACTCATTTGTAGCCCTTTAAGTAAGCATTTTTTTTTTTGAGAGAGGAGAGACAACCATAGCCGAAAATATGGGGTTTGGATCATAGCTACACTAACCATTAGTTAAGCAATCAAACTATTTAATTAGTAAAATTATACACACCCTTTGATCTACCAAGCCTCTAATGGTTGTTTTGGTATTAGAAAAACAAATACATCATCGTCGTCATCATCTTTTTTTTTTTTTTTTTTTTTGAGAATCCCTCCTAAAGGAGGGATGGTTAGGCAGCTCCGACTATATAACCATATTAATAAATAATCAAGTTACGATTCAATTACAAATGGTAATGTAAATGTAATGGGTCGGGTTTACTGTATAGTCGGGTCGGGTTTACTGTACATATATTGGGCTTGAGTCCCTCAATGGAATCGTCCCGTTCCTCTCCAAACCCTAGCCGTCGTCTCCTAACATGGTATCAGAGCTTTAGGGCGACGGCTGCACCTTCTCCGGTCTCCCTCCTTCCCGCCGGCTGCATCTCCTCCGGCTGATCCCTCCGCCGGCTGCACCTACTCCGTCCGGCCCCTCTCCTCCACCGGCCCCCCCCCTCCGGCCACCTGCAGCCCCCTCCTCCACCACCCGACCCCCGAAACCCCCTGCAGCCCCCTCCTCCACCCCCGACCCCCTGCAGCCCCCTCCTCCACCACCGACCCCCCTCTACAGCCCCCCGAACCCCTACAGCCCCCCTTCCGGCCAACCAAAACCCCCACAACCCCCCCTTCCGGCCACCGAAACCCCCTGCAGCCCCTCCTCCACCCCCGACCCCCTGCAGCAGCCCCCGCCTCCACTCCCGACCCCCCCTACAGCCGTCGCCACCACCTATATCACCCTTCCTCCACCGGCCCCCCCTTCCGGCCACCCGAAACCCCCCTACAGCCCCTTCCGACCACCCGAAACCCCCCCCGACCCCCCTTACAGCCCCCCCGACACCCCCTGACACCCTACAACCTCCTCCATGGCCTCTCCAGCCGTACCGTCTGTCGTTGCGATCTCTCCACCGCTAAAGGCGGTTGCGTTTCAGTTGTCGTCGGCCAGCGACTAGCCTGACTGGTCCCTCACCGTCGAGGCCGCCCTCTCCAGTCGTGATCTGTGGGGTCACATCACCGGCGAGGATCCTCCTCCCACTGACTACTCCGGCTCGTCCTCTGTCACCAGCAGTGCTGCATCTTCTGCCGCGACTGCTACCACGGCCGTCACCGTTGCTGCTCTTATGTGGCGCCGCCACGATCAGGCCATCCGGGCGTACCTCCTGGACTCGGTTGCTCGTCCGCTCCTTGCTCCCATCGGCCGCCTTCCGACTGCGCGCGCGATGTGGGAGTATCTCCGGGACCGTTTTCTCCCACGCGGCGGCGCCCGCCGGCATCAGCTCATCTGCGACTCGTAGTCTGCCCGTCAGGGGGAGCGTACCATTCAGGACTTCTTTCAGTCAGATGAGTGCCTACTGGCATGAGCTAGACTCACTGATTCCGGAGCGGTGTGACTGCCCCCGCTCCCGGGACTTCTAGCGCTACCTCGACGAGGGCCACCTACACCAGTTCCTGGCAGCACTTCGACCAGACTTTGCTTTCATAGCCGCCCAGCTCCTGCACCGTGAGCCCCTCCCTCGGCTCGAGGATGTCCTACTCACCTTGGTCGACGAGGAGACCCGCCTTCAGACTCAGGGCGCTCGTGCTCCTCCACTTGCTCCTAGCTCTGACTCTGTCCTGGCAGCCGGGTTCTCCGATGAGGCTGTTTTTTGTCACTACTGCAAGGAGCCCGGCCACATGAAGCGCGAGTGCCCTACACGTCCTCCACGCAACCCCCGCTGGGGTCCGGATGAGAGATCCCCCCGCTGGTCTTCGACCTCTCGCGACGATCGACGCGGCGGTCGAGGTGGACGGGGCCGAGGACGTGGTTCGTCTTCCTTTCGCCACTTTGGTGGTGCAGCAGCTACTGCAGAGGCCTCGCCGCTCCCCACTGCTCCCACAGCTCCTTCGCCGCCTGAGCCGGACCGTCTTCAGCGCCTCGAGGAGCTCCTTCTTCGCCACATAGCCTCCACCGGCTCCGCGACTGCGCACGGCTTGTCTGCCACCTCTAGTACTACTGCTCCATGGATCTTCGATTCGGGTGCCTCCTGTCACCTTACTTTTGACTCCACTGTCCTCATGGACTGTTCTCCCACTACCATCCACCAGGAGGTTCGCACTGCGGATGGGACTCTCGTCCCTATTCCGCAATGTGACTCCATCACCACCACCTCTGACCCTTCTGGTCGCCTGACCCTATCCCATGTCCATCATGCCCCCCGTCTTAATATTAATTTGATTTCCATCAGTTCTCTTTGCGACTCTGGCCTGACTGTCACCTTCACCCCTTCTGTTTGTGTTGTGCAGGATTCGCGGACGGGTCAGAGGATTGGGCTGGGCCGTAGGGCAGGAGGACTCTACCAGTTGGACCATCTCCATGTGTCTTCAGTTGCGTCTGTCATGTCTGTCACCTCTGATGCCGACCTGTGGCACAGAAGGTTAGGTCATATATCAAGTGATCGACTCAAAAGCGTATTCCGTTCGGGCGCTTTGGGTCGAGCGTCTTTCTCCCCCCTCTCTGTCTGTACGGGTTGTCGACTGGCAAAGCATCTAGCTCTTCATTTTTCTGCTAGTACTTCCCAGTCTAATGCTTTATTTGATTTAGTTCATTCGGATATTTGGGGTCCTGCTCCTGTTGCATCTCTATCTGGTTATAAGTATTATGTTTGTTTTATCGATGACTATTCTAGGTGCACCTGGGTCTATCTCATGCGTCATCGATCTAAAATTCCCCAAATCTTTAGGCGATTCACCACTATGATACACACCCAGTTTGGTCGACGAATCAAGACCTTTCGATCTGATTGTGCCAAGGAGTATCTCTCCTCTGAGATGCGTGAGCTTCTTCAGTCTCACGGCACTCTTCACCAGCAGTCCTGTCCCCACACCCATGAGCAGAACGGCGTTGCCGAACGCAAGCATCGTCATGTCCTTGAGACTACACGATCCTTGCTTCTCTCTGCGTCTGTCCCTCACTCCTACTGGGCTGAAGCTGTCATGACGGCTGTCCACCTCATCAATATCACTCCGTCATCTGCTCTGTCCGGTGCCACCCCTCACGAGCGCCTTCACTCCAGTCCACCTGACTACTCTCTTCTTCGCACGTTTGGCTGCACGTGCTTCGTTCTTCTTCCTCCCCATGAGCGCACCAAACTTTCTGCAAGGTCTGTTAGGTGTGTTCACTTGGGGCTCAGTCGTGAGCATAAGGGGTATCGCTGCTATGATCCCTTAGCTCGTCGGATCCGTGTCTCCCGTCACGTCTCCTTTGTTGAGGATGTCCCGTATTTTGCTCCTGAGTCTCGGGATCTTTCCTTGCCTACTTTGTCATCCTCCTCGCCCTCCTCACATCTCCACATCCCTGTTCTACCCCCGGTTTCTGTTGCCCCATCCACGCCTACTACACCACCACCACCACCTCCTCAGTATCCATCGCCACCACCACCACCACCTCCTCAGTCCCCCACGCCCCCACCACCACCACCTCCACCACCCATTACTCGTGTCTATGTACGTCGGTCTGCAGCTCCCCCTCCAGAGTCGGTTCTCCCTGGTACTCCCTCGCCTGATGCTGCTGCTCCCTCCTCCCCGGTCGTGGATCCTGCTCCTGTTCGGCGCTACCCAGCGCGCGAACATCACCCTCCTGCCAGATACGACTACTCTCCTGACAGGTTTGGTTACTCTGCTTTTCCCACTGACTCTCCTGACTCTTCTGGCTTCTCTGCTAGTGTCTCCTATTCACCATCCTTTCAGGCCTTCCTTACTGCTCTTCACACTCATCGGGAGCCCCAATCGTACCGTGAGGCAGCATTACATCCAGAGTGGCGGCAGGCCATGTCAGTTGAGCTTGAGGCATTTCAGCGGACCCAGACCTGGGAGTTGGTGCCTTGTCCCCCCGGGGTGGTGCCTGTTAGCTACAAGTGGATCTTCAAGGTCAAGACTCGACCTGACGGATCCATTGAGCGGCACAAGGCTCGCCTCGTTGCTCGTGGCTTCTCCCAGGAGTATGGGATTGACTACGAGGAGACGTTTGCTCCAGTTGCTCGGATGACTACTGTGCGCACCCTCTTAGCTGTGGCAGCTGCTCGAGGGTGGCCTCTCCATCAGATGGATGTCACCAATGCGTTTCTTCACGGTGATCTCTCCGAGGAAGTCTACATAGCTCCTCCTCCGGGCACTTCAGTTCCTCCAGGACACGTGTGTCGGTTGCGCCGGGCCATCTATGGGCTCAAGCAGGCTCCTTGTGCCTGGTTTGAGCGCTTTCGCAGTGCAGTTCTGGCTGCCGGGTTTGTTGAGCGTCACTCCGACTATGCCCTGTTCACTCGCTCCTCCAGTCAGGGCATTGCAGTCCTTCTCCTCTACGTGGATGATATGATCATCACTGGGGATGACAGTGCCACCATCGCCTCTCTCCAGCGGCACCTCCAGAGTCAGTTTGAGATGAAAGACCTGGGCTCTCTTCGCTACTTTCTGGGTCTTGAGATTGCCAGGTCAGCTCGTGGTCTGTTGGTCTCCCAGCAGAAGTACATCTCCGACATTCTTACTGATGCTGCCCTCACTGACACACGTACTGCTGATACACCCATGGAGCTCAATTTGAAGCTTCTCGCTACCGATGGTGAGCCGCTCCAGGATGTCTCCCGCTACCAGAGGTTGGTTGGGATGCTTGTCTATCTCACCATGACCCAGCCAGACATTGCCCATGCTGTTGGCATTGTCAGTCAGTTTGTTCAGGCTCCACGGTCAGTACACTATGCAGCTGTTCTTCGGATTATCCGCTATCTCCGGAGCACCATCACCCGTTCACTCCTGTTTCCCTCCACCTCTCCGTTGGTACTGCGCGCCTACTCAGATGCAGATTGGGCAGGAGATGCAGACACTCGTCGATCTACTACAGGATACTGTGTGTTTCTGGGTGACTCACTGATTTCATGGCGCAGCAAGAAGCAGGAGTCTGTTGCTCGCTCCAGCACCGAAGCCGAATACAGGGCTATGGCTTCCACCACCGCCGAGATTGTCTGGCTTCGACGTCTTCTGCTTGACTTGGGAGTGGTGATATCCGGGCCGACCCCTCTCTTCTGTGACAACCGGAGTGCTATTCAGATTGCTAGCAATCCGGTCTTCCATGAGCGAACAAAGCATATTGAAGTTGACTGTCATTATGTTCGCCAGGCGTTTATCGATCACATCATCTCCCTGCCTTTCATTCCCTCATCGGAGCAGACTGCTGATTTTCTGACGAAGCCACTGACGACTGCTCACTTCCGACATTTTCTAGGCAAACTCTCGGTTCATGATCCACCGTGAGTTTGAGGGGAAGTGTTAATGTAAATGTAATGGGTCGGGTTTACTGTATAGTCGGGTCGGGTTTACTGTACATATATTGGGCTTGAGTCCCTCAATGGAATCGTCCCGTTCCTCTCCAAACCCTAGCCGTCGTCTCCTAACAACAGAGATTCCAAACTTTATCAGTAAAAGACTCGACCTAAGTGATGATCCAAATCCTGAAAATGAAAACGATAGCTCCTCCTCTCTGGCCGTTTTATTACTAAATATTCGATTGTTTCTTTATAGTCAGAGAACCCAAAAGATCCCCATTAACAGAATATCCCAAGATATTCAATGTTATTTCCTCACACTCTTTCTCCTCGATATGAACTATAGCGCCCATAAATTGCGTGTGTGAGATGTAATCATCTTGCAAGATCTTGTCTTATTAAGATGGAGTCAACTATATACACAATTATACGTGAGAAAGCAATGCAAGTTGTGGCTACGTGGGGCTCTCAAAAAAAAAAATTTGTCACGCTATGCGACAGTACCAACAGAATTTTTTTCAATAAAACTTATACTAAAATATATAACAAAATCCATAATTAATATATTACTACAATAACTATGAAAATTGGAACCGATCACCTGCTGCTTGGCTGTCCAACGGCTAGGAGTTTATGGGATTACTTCGAAGGTGTATGTGGTATCCACTTCCACCCACGGAACCTTCGAGCACTTTGGTACTCTTGGAAACGTTGCGAGATTAAGAAGGAGCACAGGACTCTGTGGGCTATACTAGGAATGAGTATACTTTGGGTCCTTTGGCTTGAACGGAACAAACGTATTTTGAACGGAAAGACATCTACTACTGAGGATATGCGGCGGTCAGTTGTCTCAACCTTAAGATTTGGATTGTCCCCTGGTCGAACTCATTATCTTGTGAGGCGTTAGATCTCTGTAACCGTATCAGTTCGTGATTAGTTATTAATATGAATGGTCGGGGTCCGTCTAACCCTCTCTTCTTAGAGGAGGTGTTCTCAAAAAAAAAACATGGGAATTGGATTTGAACCATCCTATTTAACCTAATTAAAATAATTTGACTCGGACCATTTGTGGAGGTGTGGGGGTGTCGACCAGGGCTTTAATTGACTCAGACCATTTACAGCAAATCCCTAGGCTTTAATTGGCTAAAGTGCTCCCAATCTTAAAATCACAAATGTTACTCTTCACCGTACCAAAGAGTAACAATATGCAATTGTTACTCCTTAGCTACAGTACTTTGCAGGTTGTCACTCTTTGCTACAATGGTTTTACTATAGCATATATAGTGACTGGTACAATGATATCACTGTAGACCGCTATAGTTAGGGCTGGCAATGGGTTGGGTCAGGTCTGGTTTAGGGTCGTGTCTAGAACCGCTAAACCCGGACTCGACCCATTTAACTAATTGTGGCTAGACCCTAATAACATACCCAACCCGTTTATAAACAGATAGACACACTAAGACCGGTTTAAATATCCATTATTTATTTATTTTTTTTATTTTATATTTTACTGCAACTCTCCATCCATGGGTGTCTTTATCACAGCCGTCCATTGAACCCAGTGAATCATATTGAACTTATACAGTAGGCTAATTGACTAAGTGATACTGTGATCGGATGCCGGGTAGACCAACCCAACCCGACATGACTCGACCCATTGAATTTTAAGCAGGTCTTAAATGGGTCAAACGGGTCGGAGTCAAAACCCGGACCGACCCGTTTACTAATCGGGTTAGTCGTGTCGACCCGTTTATGACCAGAACCCGTTTAACCCAGACCCAGACACGCTAATTTCGTGTTTGGTCCAAAATTACCAACCCTAGCTACAGTGATTTCACTATTGCAGAAAGTAACAACTAAAAGTACTATAGCAGATCGATTGTTACATTTTAAAATATGATTTAAAAAAATTATTATTTTTTATATTGAATTGTTACTCTTCGTTTTATTTTTCTGTACTGCTATATATAGTGATGATAAAATGGATAATTTTCAAACGACAGGACCTAACGCTGAAGTATCTTTTTATTGTCAGTTTAACGTCTGGTCGTTCGAAGGACCGCATACCGATTTGTCGGAAAAAAAAAATCTGTCACATCCAAATAGGTAAGAGTAATCATCAAGTTATGATTCATACTTTAAGCTCTTGTGGAGTGCAGCAAACATCTCTGCAAATAGCATGGTCACTGTGGAGCACAGCTATTGTATATAGCTACCTTTTTGTCCATATAAAATTTATCATTATTGTTATTTATTTAATGATGTGGTGCATGAATGGAGTCCATGTCCAATGGACGCATGCATGGCCGGGCCCCCCATGTCCACCATGGCCACCCGCTCAAACCTCCCACCGAAGACCAAGTCCCTTTCACCGTGCACCTCACAGTGGGATGAATGTACAAGAGATCGACATGATGACCAATTGGGTTCTGGGGCCCACCAACTTGTGGGTGCACTTTTTGGCCTTTGAGCAAACACGACCTTGACCTACATGCATGTTTTGGTACTTGCGGTTGTCCTATTGGAGCTGATTGAAGCTATGTTCTTTCCCTTTGTGAATTTTTTTTTATTTTTTTTTCGTGCCAGCGGGTGGCCGGATTGGTATGTTCGTCAGGGGGTGTTCATGGTTCAGACTAGTTCGGTTTTGTGAGAAATTTAAAACCGAACCGAAATTGATCAGTTCTCCAAAAAAATTAAGACCGAACCAAGTCGAATCGAAAAAGTTCGACTTGGTTTGATTCGGTTCCACAGATCAGTCAAATGAAATCGCTAGAGAATCTTGAATATGTCACATAAAATATAACCAACTTCATACACCATCAACAATCCATGAAGCCTAATGTAATCCGACAAAGCTAAAAGATCTAATGTTGAATGCTCAACGCAAACATATATCTCAGCGGTTCGGTTTGGATTGGTTCGGGTCACAAAACTTAGGATCCAGAACCGAACCGAGTTAATCGATTTTTTGATTTTTGGAACCGAATAGAACCAAATACTTAAAAAAACCTGATCCAAACCGAACCAATTAGATCGGTTTGGTTTTGTTTACCGGGTCAGACCGAATCAATGAACACCCCTAATGTTTAATTTGCTTGTTCTTCGAAAACTAAAAACTTATTTTTTTTGTTGAATTTCACTTCTCCAACAGGATGTAAGACATGTAAATCCCTCTGTACCTCTGTCATCCTCATGGTGAAGTATGGACCTAGGTGTGGAAAGATGGTGAATACAATGTATCCATAAATAACTCACAGATGGTTTAATGGGAAGACATGATAATAGACTCATTTTCTAGAAGTACCAACTCCCAAGAAAACCGAAACAAGTGTTTTTTTTTTGGACCGGCTAGGCAATCAGAGGACAGGCCTCTAGCCACGCTAGAGCAAGAGCTCAAAGAGATCCGAATATTGAATTTGGGAGAGGAAGCAGCTGCTATTTATTAATTCCATAATCTCTCGAATATGGCACCGATCAGAATTTACACGTGCAAACAAGGCACAACTGTCTTAAAAAAAATTTCCTTCACAGTGTCTATATTGGGAGTCGAACAAGAAACCTCTCTTACATGAGAGAGAGAGAGAGAGAGAGAAAGAGAGAGAGAGTACCACCCGGTCAAGAGCCTGTTGGTACTCAACCCAAATGACTTTAATTGGAAATTTTTTTTTTTAAGTTGTTTTCATTGATGCTTCCTTATAGAGAAATGCAATTCTTCCCAAACAGTTAGGCCTTTTTGTCTTCTTTTTTTTGGCCATACTTATGCCAAACTCAAATCTCAGCCATCCCTTTACCTGTCGGTAGGAGTTCGGTGCGATCCATAGCGGGAGACAGGTGCAAGCGTGTGATAAAATGTCACGTCAGTATGGCAAACCGTTTGGCAAAATATCATTTTTCATTCCATATTTGAAGAAAGAGACATGCACCATGGCCTGAACTTTCCCGTGCATGGAGAAAAAGCTTGGCCCAAGGCTGTCATTGTTTTTTTTTTCTTTTTTTTTAAATTAGAGGCTGTCATTGTTGATGAAAGGAGCTTGTTAGTCCATTTAGATCATCACCACCCAATCTTTCAAATCTTATCCCATCAAGATGGAATCAAATAAAGGAAGGATCGATGGGCTATCAACTCGACGTCATTCCACTTAAATTTTAGAAACTATATTATAAATAAAATATTACTTACTTTATTTTTTTTGAGAAATTAATATCATTACAACTAAAATTTTATTTACTTTAATAAATTGGTAGGGGTCAAGATCAATCCGCTAAGTAAGACTTCTTAAAAAAATAAAAAAATTATGAACAAAATAATTTGACAATAGAGGGGCACGCCAATTGGCCGCTAAGAAGCCTTACCTTATCGATGACACAACTTGAAGTCATCCAACATTGGAGCAGCCGGCTAAGTCCAGACAAAATTGGTAAAGGTAAGATTTGATACAAAGGATTCATCATACTTCGAACGATAAAATTATTTTTGGAATTGAAGATTATGGTCAGAGGTGGTGCCAAGAGCAATGCTATTCAGTCATCCGGGTTTCCATCCGGATGTAGCCATCGGTCGCACTTGAGTAGTGTTGACGATGTGCCATCGACAGTAGTCCCACATTGATCATGGGAGTGGGATTATGCTCTTAGATATATCCGTTGTGCACTCTTCTATCTAAGAGGTTAGCCTTTTCGAATAATAAAGGTTTGTCAACAATTAGAAACATCTATTTATTTGATTACCATTCAGGGTTGGGTACAACGAATGGCTATGATCAGTGCCACATTAGGATGGCAGAGTAACATTTTTTGTGGTGGCAGATGTATCAAAGAAAGAAAAAGGGCCGCTGAAGGGCTGACAGGCCTAGATCGTTATCGATAGCGGGCCGACACATTAGAAATCTTGTCTGTACGAATTAAACTGATTATCGTTTGTCAAAGATATTAAGTCAAACATCAATAATGCGGTCCGAGATTGCAAATTTTAGTTGCCATTGAAAGGTTTTTTTTTTTTTCTTGAATGACCGTGAAAGGGATTTTTTTGGCCTCAACATGTGAATTATATCAAAACATGACACCCCATGACTAGTGGTCCCCACCTCATCTTGCCCTGTGATTGGGCAGTTGGATGGGCCCTACAGTAACCAATAGGGTGCTGGTAGGGGTCTAGGCTTCCCTTCCTAATAGGGGTGCAACTTGGGTTGGGTTGGGTTGGGTTGGTTCTGGTTGACCCAACCTGAAACCTAAAAGAGCTAGTTCGGTTAAATCATATTGAAACCCAAACCAATTCGAATTGTGCATAGACCAGACCCAACCCGACCCATACTAAGGTCGGGTCGGAACGTTGAGTTCTTTTGATAATTGGTTCAACATTAGCAAATAACAAACTGCTACTAGTGTGCTAGTGAGAAATAGTCCCCAAGTCGAAACTCATGACAACATATATATGTGGATTCATACATATAAGTTCGGTTCTCAGGTTGGTTCGGATCTATTGGAGTACCAACCCGGAACCTACCTGTATTTAATCGGGTCTACAAAACTTAAAACCAAACCAATTTAAGGGAAAAACCCGAACTAACCTGACGCATTTAGGTTGGATTGGGTCGGTTCTAGGTTTTACCCGACCCAAGTTGCACCTCTACCGCCTACCTCTTACCTCTAGACCATACCACCCAATATCGATCGGCTGTTTTGGGTCCTTACTTCCTTCTATCGTTTTTTACATATGTTCCCATCGGCGTGGGCCCACTTCCTGGGGCGCATATGCTTGCGAGGGCACCCAACCCAGTCCAGATCTTATGGGGCACTTAGAGGCGACGGAAGGTGACAAGGATCATCCGGAGGGGTTGGGACACTCTCGCAATCAAAATTTCCTAGGAGATTTGGCTGGAGCGCAATCGGCGGACCTTCCAAGCCAAGCATGGCTCAGTGGATTTTGTGATCTCGAGCATCAGGTCCTTTAGCCGTCTTTGGGCTTCGACCCGATAGGGACCTAGGGATTTCCTTTTGGATCTCTGTAACTCGGACGCAAGGTAGTCCTTGAAATAGCATCTTTTTATCAATAAACTGGTAGGGGTCTAGCCCAAACCCCCCCCCCCCTCATTCTCCAAGAGGGATTTCTCAAAAAAAAAACATATGTTCTCATTTTACCCTTCACCATATATATTAATCCACGCCCAGTATTCTGAATCATATGTCATGAAAACAAACAAAAGGGCTAGGACTGTAATATGCCACTTTTGCCCTTCCCATTTTATCCCTACACAAATCACAAAAACCATCCAAGAATATTACCCTTTTGCCACTAATCAATTCAGTCTTATTTATCCATTTAAAAAACCAAGGGCTATTATGGGAATAGCAATCCCACTAACCCATTCTTCCTTCCAATCTACTTTTGTTTTCCATTTTCCCTTCTCTTCTTTGCCACTAATTAATCAATTGAATCATATTTATCCATTAAAAAACAAGGGCTATAATGGGAATGCCTTTCCTATTTTATCCCTACACAAATCACAAATACCATCCAAGAATATTACCCTTTTGCTATTAATCAATTGAGTATTATTTATCCATTTAAAAAACCAAGGGCTATTATGGGAATAGCAATCCCACTAACCCATTCTTCCTTCCATCCTACTTTTGTTTCCCATTTTGTCCTTCTCTTCTTTGCCACTAATCATTTAAATCTTATTTATCCATTAAAAAAACAAGGGCTATAATAGGAAAGACAATCCCACTAACCCCATTCTTTCTTGCATCCTACATTTTGTTCCCCATTTCACCCTTCTCAATCCTTTGTTTAAAACAACATCATAGGAATTTGGGCTTTTGCTTAACTTCACCTAGTCGATCTTGGACTCGGTCAAACTAGTGGGTAATAAGTCAGGCTCAGAGGTATATGGTTAATTGATCTTGAACCAAACCTAATCCTACAGGTGTTGGGATTAGATATAGGATTTGACAGAGTGCGGGTCCCAACTCCGGTGCATTAGGGTTACAACACACCTTGTGCAACCTATTAGTAGACTCGAACCCATGGGAGACCCAAAACTGGAAAGGACGGCTTTTAAGGGGAGGCGATCCCCTCTATCCCTTTCATCCGTGTGTTTGCACAAAAACCAAGAGGAGAGAGAGGGAGATCGGGAAACAGGATCGCAACCCTCCCTCTTCCTTGTTCATCCGTCCGCAGATACCCGAGAGAGATAGGGAGTCACGTGACGACCAAGATCCAATAAGCCAATAGCCAAGAACCAAGACTCCTGAGGCGAGAATGCCAAGATGGATGAGGTGAGGTGAGGTAAGATATATAAGGCCATGAGTTAGCCCCACATCGCCTGGAGAGAAGGAGATCCTGAGGTACTTATATAATTTTCCCTCCCAAACATAGAAAATGTGTTTTAAAACCGTGCGCCGCTATGGATTTCGTAAGAACTCCGTATTTAAGCGTGCTCGGGCGAGAGTAGTACCAGGATGGGTGACCCCCTGGGAAGTTATCGTGCGGGCACGGGCAAAGCGGGCAATATCTTGTGTGTCTGGGGCGGATGTTACAAAATGGTATCAGAGCCGGTTCTCCTCGGGATGGGGGGTCTAACCCTACACGAGGATGTGTAGCCCTAAGGGGGGTGAATTGTGACGACCAAGATCCAATAGGCCAATAGCCAAGAGCCAAGACTTCTAAGGCGGGAATGCCAAGATGGATAAGGTGAGGTGTACAAGGCCATGAGTTAGCCCCACATCGCTTGGAGAGAAGGAAATCCTGACCTACTTATATAATTTCCCCTCCCAAACATAGAGGACGCATTTTAAAATCGTACGCCGCTACGGATTTCGTAAGAACTCCGTAGTTAAGCGTGCTCGGGCGAGAGTAGTACCAGGATGGGTGACCCCCTGGGAAGTTATCGTGCAGGCACGGGCAAAGCGGACAATATCTTGTGTGTTTGGGGCGGATGCTACAAGTCAGACCAGCAGCGACCCCCCTCCCCCTCTGTTCCTCTTTTGCCCATGAGCGACACCAAGAGAGAGAGAGAGAGAGAGAGAGGAACTTAGCAGGGTTTATCGCAGCCCTCCCTCCCCTCCTTCGATCCTTCTGGTTCGTGAGCAAGGTGAGAGAGGGAGAGATTGCTTACGCCTCTTCTCCCTCCTTTCAGGGTTTTCATTGTCCCTTTGATTGAAATATATATATATATATATATATATATATATATATATATATATATATATATATATATATATATATATATATATATATATATATATATATATATATATATATGAGGAATGGGATGCTGCCTATCAAAGCAGCGTTTTTGCTGCTTTGAGACATTGTTTGACCATCCTAGAAGTTTTGGAATTTGATGAAATTTGGTGAGGGTGTTGTCTAGGGTAAGATGATCATCCTCACAAATTTTCATCAAATTCAAAAACTTCTAAGAGGGTCAAATGGTCGAAGCAAAATGCTGCAGATTTTAACGGCGACTACAGACAACTGATTTTGCTTCGACCATTTGAACCCCCTAGAAGTTTTGGAATTTGATGAAAATTTGTGAGGATGATCATCTTACCCTAGACAACACCCTCACCAAATTTCATCAAATTCCAAAACTTCTAGGATGGTCAAACAATGTCTCAAAGCAGCAAAAAATGCTGCTTTGATAGGCAGCATCCCATTCCTCTATATATATATATATATATATATATATATATATATATATATATATATATATATATATATATAGAGAGAGAGAGAGAGAGAGAGAGAGAGAGAGAGAGGAGTGATCTGTTGCGAAACCCGATTAAGATGCGAAACCCCCTTAATTGCGAAACTAAGCCATAGCCGTCCGATCAACCGATCCAACGATCGGTATTCACCTCCCCCACCGACCGCAGTTGTTACTGTGGCGGGCACAGTAACAGCGATTTCGGTGGGGGGGTTGAACCCCGGCCGTCCGATCGGAGTGAATCAAATGGCCCAAATCCTTTCCGCCCCAGTTTTGGTGGTTTGGATGAACCTCGGCCGTCCGATCAGCTTGAATCGAACGGGCCAAATCCTTTTCGCCCGGTTAAAAATTATAGTCGTTCGATCGAATGATCGAACGGATGAGATCCCGTGGGAAACAATCGAATAGGACAAAAAGTAATGATTACTATCATTACTTTTTGTCCTATTAGATGTTTCTCATGGGATCTCATCTGTTCGATCATTCGATCGAACGGCTACATCTTTTAACTGGGCGAAAAGAATTTTAGCCATTCGATTCACTCCGATCTGACGGGCGGGGTTTAACCCCCCCACTGAAATCGCTGTTACTGTGCCCGCCACAGTAACAGCTGTGGTCGGTGGGGGGGTGAATACCGATCGTTGGATCGGTTGATCGGACGGTTGTGGATTAGTTTCGCATCTTAACCGGGGTTTCGCACCAGATCACTCCTCTCTCTCTCTCTCTTTATATATATATATATATATATATATATATATATATATATATATATATATATATATATATATATATATATATATATATATATATATATATATATATATATATATATATAGAGAGAGAGAGAGAGAGAGAGAGAGAGGATTCTACGGCATCCTGATTCCTCTCTCGTCTCGTTGATCTTATGGGGTCTCCACAGGGTTTTCGGTCACCAAGAAAAATCGGAGTTGAAGGGTTCCACCCGAGATCATCGAATCTCGTCGCTCGCTATCTCTTCCTCCATCACGATTAGGATCTCGCGAGAGGAAGATCCGTCTACATCAATTTAGTTACGGATCGTCATCACCTGGCACGTTATGGCTAGAGGTACATTTAATCCACCGCTTTCGCATAAGGTTTTTATGTTTATTATTTTTAAAACCAATGGTTCTCGATAATAGAGACATTTGCATATTCGTATAGAATATTTCTTACACTTGGTATTAGAGCCATGTTTTCTATGATCGGTTATCCATGTTGTTAAAGTTAGGATCCCTTCTTGTGATCTCTAATGGGTCAATCCGAATTCTTTGAATTTGTTAGCGATCAACAAGCGAATCATTTGTTTTCCAATCTAATCCGCAAATAATTTTGTCTCTAATTTAACAGAAATTTATGGATCTGAAAGCCTATGGCCTACTATGTTTTTTATTTTTGGAACAGAAGGAAGCGTGTTGTATGATCTATTGGCTTAGCCGTAAATAACTGTTGCGGGTTATTTCGGATTATTTTCTACCGAATAGTGATTTCTCCCTCGGTGGTGCTATATAGATAATCACTACGATGCATTTTTTTTTGGGATCAGAGTATGTCTCTGGCCCTCTGTTTTATTTATATAACATTATGTTTGGATCTTGTTTTGCAATCGTTAATGAGTCTTTTCGGTTCCCTGAACCCATCATCGATCGGCAAAAGATCATAAGGAACCCTAAAATTCGTGCATGTTTTTTTTCTGCTCTGATCGACCAACAGGGTTTTAAGGGGAGTTTCGCGATTGGCAACCAACCCTCCCGTTTGGCTTATGCTGAGGGATGGGGCAGGTAGGCCACGCAACAAGCCTCGAATTTGATATGGTTGACCAGAATTCGATCGATCCGTAATTCAGGTAATGTGGCTACTTTCGTCCTGATTCGGAAATCGAATCAGAGCGAGGGTTGTACGCCACAGGGCATGTTTATTTTGATCATAAGTTTTGGTGTGTGTTGTTCTATTTTTTTGCCCAATCCAGTTACCTCGGTCGTGCTATATGAATATTTGTATAAGTTTTTGCAAATATTCACGATCTAAAGGCCTCTGGTGGTGAGTGATTCAGGACTAACCAAAGTATCCTGGATTATTCTCCACAAGTGATTCATGCAATACACGCCATGGGATGCGTTGAATCACATAAGTTTGATTGATCATGATGTTCCCCTTCTAGTTGAATCGATATTAGGGTTTGTCTTTGCCCAAAGGAAGGTGATCCCTAATAGCATACAATTAGAATAAGAATGTAAATTTTATATGGAGAAAAAAGTGGTTCTTATGCCCACAGTAAAAGAACCATTGCTTAGGCTCCTTATATAATTCATCGATTTTCTTGGAAAACATGAAATTTCTTATGGCCTTTTAGTAAAATTCCTATGGGGAGCGGCCTTTGCCCACAGAGAGGCATGAGTTTTATTAACTGATAATTAGTATGGGCTAATCATTAGATAAAAAATAATTATTTCTGCCTCAGAATAATGTATATCTTTTCTTCTCCAGTCGTCCCACCCTATGTCTCAGATCATAACCTAAGCCTTACCTCCCTGCTCGAGGAGATTTTCCTGGACAAAAGGGATAAATTGTCATCTAGATATTTGACCGATGATAAAGTAGTATGAGAGAGTATCATAAAGATGCATGATACTACTCTAGTATGTTTTGAATCTAATTATGTCCATTCTCATAACTGACAATAATTGGTGGATTGATTTTGGTTCAACAATCCACATCTCTACCATCATACTGGGGTTTTTTAGCATACGAGATCCAACTAATGGATAGAATGTCATATTCTCAGGGAATAAACTAAGTTCCAATGTAGAAGATATAGAGACCTACAGACTAGTCCTCCAGGCCGGATACTCTTTGGATTTAGATAGAGTTTTCTATGTTCCAAGTTTCTCTAAAAATTTATTGTCTATTTCAAGACTGGTGCCTATGGGCTTTGCTTTCAGTTTGATGGTTCCATCATTCAAATCAACAAAGATTCAGTTCTTATAGGCTCTGATAGGTTGATTGATGGCTTATATAAACTGGATATAGACTCTAAAAGTAATTGCTCCATAATGATCGTAAATGAAAACATTATCAATAAGGATCCCTCCTCTCTTTAGCACAGAAGATTAGGTCATATCTCTTTGGAGAGAATAAAGAGGTTAGTAAAGGAAGGGGTTCTAAAGACCTTTGACTTTACCGACTTCGAGATTTATAGGGATCACATAAAGGGAAAGCAGATGAGTTTGGTAATGATCCTAAAAAATAGCGCACATAGCAAGGCTCTTAGAGGGTATTTTTGAGAGTAGTACTTGATTTTTATATAATTTATTTATGTTTGTAGGGTGGAGGTCGTCTGAAAATAGGCAGCAATTTTAGCTCCCTAAATGTTGGGAGTTTTGTAGCGATACTAAAAATACGAAAATAAATAGTGAGGCTCTTGGAGGGTATTTTGGGAAGAAGTGCTTGGTACATAATTTACTTATGATTGTCAGATGGGGTATCCTGAAAAAATAGGAAACGGTTTTTATACCCAAAATATAGGGAATCTAGTAACGATCCTAAAAATAGAGAGGCACATGGTGAGGCTATTAGAGAATATTTTGGGAAGGAGTGAACTATTTGTTTATAATTTACTTATGGTTATCGGGTGGGGTCCTTAAAAACTTGGAAGGATTTTGGCTTCCTAAATATAGATAGCCAGAAAGCGATCCCTAAAATAATGAGGCACATAGAGACTCTTGGAGAGTATTTTAGGGAGGAGTACTCGATTTGTATATAATTTACATATGGTTGTCGGGTAAGGGTCCTAAGAAAATAGGGAGCGATTTTGGCTCTCCAAATATAGTAAGTATGGTTGTGATTCCAAAACTAGGTAGGCATACGCGAGGCTCTTAAAGGGTAATTTTGGAAGGAGTGTTTTTTTTGTGTATAATTTACTTATTATTGTCATATGGAGTGATATTGGCTTCTAAATATAGGAAGTATGGCAAAGATTCCAAAAAAAGGGAGGGATATGACAAGGTTCTTAGATGGTGTTTTGGGTAGAAGTGCTCTATTTATATACAATTTACTTATGATAGTCGTGTGGGGGTCTTGAGAAAATAGGTAGCGATTTTGGCTCCCCAAATATAAGGAGTTAGTTAACGATCCTAAAATTAGGGAAGCACATGGCGAGGATTTTGGAGAATGTTTTGGGAAGGAATGCTCGATTTTTATATAGTTTATTTATGATTATCAGGTGGGGGTCTTGAGAAAAAAGGGAGTAACTATGGCTCCCAAAATTAGAAAGTTTGGAAGCAATCCCAAAAATAGGGAGGCACGTGACAATACTTTTGGAGGGAGTTTTAGAGAAGAATGCTCGATTTTGGCTAATTGGTACGTTATCCTGAGAAAATAGGAAGCGATTTTGGCTCTCTCAATATAGGGAATGTAGTTGCAATCCTAGAATTAGAAAGGCACATGGCGTGACTCTAGGAGGGTGTTTTGGGGAGGAGTGCTTGATTTGTATATAATTTACTTATGGTTGTCGTGTGGGGGTCCTATGAAAATAGGGAGTGATTTTTGCTTCCTAAATATAGGGTGTCTTGAAGCGATCCTAAAAATTAGAAAGCCTATAACTATCTCTTGGAGGGTATTTTAGTAAATAGTACTTGATTTTTATATAACATATTTGGTAGTAAGAAAATAGGAAGCGATTATGGCTCTCCAAATATAGGGTGTCTTGTATCGCTCCTAAACAAAAAGAGGCACATGGCGAGACACTTGGAGGGTATTTTGGGAAGGAGGGCTTAATTTATTTATAGTTTACTTTCGGTTATCGGGTAGGGTCTTGAGAAAATAGGGAGCAATTTTATCACCTAAAATATAGAGAGCCTACTAGCGATTAGAAAAATAAGGAGGCCCTAGGTAAGGATATTAGAGGGTGTTTTTGGGAGAAGTGCTCGATTTGTATATAATTTACTTATGGTTGTTGGGTGACATCCTTAGAAAATAAGGAGCGATTTTCGCTCCCTAAATATAGAGGGTCTGATAGTGATCTTTAAAATAATAAGGTACATGACGAGGATCATGCAGGATATTTAAAGTAGTAATGCTTGATTTGTATATAATTTACTTATGGTTGTTGGGTGGGACTCCTAATAAAATAAAGAGTGATTTTTGCTCTCCAAATATAAAGTGTTTGGTAGCAATCCCAAAAATAGAGAGGCACATGTCGACGATCTCAATGAGTATTTTAGAAAGTAATACTCGATTTGTATATAATTTACTTATGGTTATCGAGTGAGGGTCTTGAGAAAATTAGGAACGATTTTAGCTCCCCAAATATAGGGAGTTTGGTAAAGATCCCAAAAATAGAAAGGTATATTACGAGAGACTTAGAGGGAATTTTTTATAGTACTTAATTTTTATATAATTTACTTATGGTTATCGGGTGAGGGTCCTGAGAAAATTAGAAGTGCTTTTTGGTCTTCAAATGTAGGGAGTCTGTTAGCGATACATAAAATAAAGAGGCACATGGCAAGGCTTTTAGAGGGTGATTGGGGAAAAAGTGTTTGATTTATATACAATTATTTATAGATATCGGGTAGGGGTCCTAAGAAAATACGGAGCAATTTTGGCTCTTGAAATATAGCGATTCTTGTAGCGATCCCAATAATAGGGAGGCACATGTGAATCTCTCTGAGGGTGGTTTGGGAGGAGTGTTTATTTTTTTATATAATTTACTTATAGTTGTTGAGTAGGTGTCTTTAGAAATTAAGAAGTGATTTTGGCTTCCCAAATATAATGAGTCTGGTACCGATCCCAATAATAAATGAGACGTATGGAGACTCCTGGAGGTGTTTTGGGAAGAAGTATTGCATTTGTATATAATTTAGCTATGGTTATCAGGTGGGGGTCTTAAGAAATTAAGGAGCGATTTTGTCTCCCTAATTATATAAAGTCTGATAACGATCTCAAAAATAGGGACATCCATAGCGAGGCTCTCAAAGGGTATTTTAGAAAGTATTGCTTATTTTTTATATAATTTATTTATGATTATTGGGTAGGGTCGTGAGAAAATAGAGAGTGATTATGGCTCCCCAACTGTAAGGAATTTGGTAGTGATCTCAAAGATAAGGAGGCACATGAGGAGGCACTTGGAGAGTGCTTTAAGAAGGATTGTTTGATTTATTTATAATTACTTATGCTTATAGGGTTGGGATCCTGAAAAAATAGGGAGCAATTTTGGCTCCCCAAATATAGGGAGTCTGGTAGCGATCCTAAAAATTGGGAGACACATTGTGAGGGTCTTGGAGGGTGGTTTTTTAGGAGTACTCAATTTATGTATAAGTTACTTATAGTTATCGGGTGGGTGTCTTAAAGAAATAAAGAGCACTTTTGGCACCCCAAATGTAGGTAGTCTGTGAGCAATTTCTAAAATTAGGAGGCACATTACAAGGCTTTTGGAGGGCATTTTGGGAAGAAGGGCTTGATTTGTATAAATAGGATGGCACATGGTAAGACTTTTGAAGGGTGTTTTGGAAAGAAATGCTTTATTTGTATATAATTTAAATATAGTTATCAGGTGAGGATCCTGAGAAAATAGGGAACAATTTTGGCTCTCCAAATATAGGTAGTCTGGTAATGATCCTAAAAATAGGAAGGCACATGATGAGGCTCTTGGAGGATGTTTTTGAAAGGATTGATCAATTCTTATATAATTTACTTACGATTGTTAGATGGGGGTACTTAGAATTAAAAAGTGATTTTAGCTTCCCAAATATAGAAAGTCTGGTACTGATTACAAAAATAAGTGAGGCATATGGCGAGACTCTTGAAGGGAGTTTTTGAGAGAAGTGCTCGATTTGTATATAGTTTACTTATGATTGTCAGGTGGGGGTCCTGAGAAAATAGGGAGTGATTTTGTCTCCCTAAATATAAGAAGTCTGACTGTGATCCCAAAAATAGGGACACCCATAACGAGGCTCTTGGAGGGTACTTTTAGTATAGTGCTCATTTTTTATATTATTTATTTATAGTTATTGGGTGGGTCGTGAGAAAATAGGGAATAATTATGGCTCCCTAAATGTAAGGACTCCAGTAGCAATCTAAAAGATAGGAAGGCACATGGTAAGAATCTTGGAGGGTGTTTTAGGAAGGAGTACTTGATTTTTGTATAATTTACTTATGGTTGTGGTGTGAGGGTTTTAAAAAAAAGGAATCATTATGGCTCCCCAAATGTATGGAGTCTGGTAACGATCCTAAAAATAAGGAGGCACATTGTAATGGTATTGCAGGTTGTTTTGTGTAGGAATACCCAATTTGTGTATAATTTATATATGGTTGTCAGGTGGAAGTCTTGAGAAAACAATGAGCACTTTTGGTTCCCTAAATATAGGAAGTCTATTAGCAATCCCTAAAATATAGAGGCACATGGCAAGGCTTTTGGATAGTATTTTGAGAAGAAGTTCTTGATTTGTACATAATTTACTTATAGTTGTCTCGTAGGGGTCTTGAAAAAATAAGGAGCAATTTTGGCTCCCCAAATGTAGGGTGTCTGGTAGCGATCTTAAAAATATGAAGGCACATGATGAGGCTTGGAGGGTGTTTTGGAAAGGAGTGCTTAATTTTTATAAAATTTATTTATGGTTGTCCGGTGGAGGTCCTTAGAAATTAAGGAGCGATTTTGGCTCCCTAAATGTAGGGAGTATGGTATCGATCGTAAAAATAAATGAGACGCATGACAAGACTCTTAGAGGGAGTTTTGAAAAGGAGTACTCAATTGTATATAATTCACTTATGGTTGTCGGGTGGGGTCCTGAGAAAATAGAGAGCGATTTTGTCTCCCCACATATAGGAATTCTGGGAGCAATCCAAAAAATAAGGACGCCTATAGCGAGGCTCTTGGTGGGTATTTTGGATAGTAGTGCTCGATTTATATATAATTTATTTATAGTTATTGGGTGGGGTCGTGAGAAAATAAGGAGCGATTATGGCTCCCGGGCTCCCTAAATATAGAGAATCTGGTAGCGATCTCAAATATAGGGAGGCACATGACGAGGTTATTAGAGGGAGATTTGAAAAGAACTGCTCGATTTGTATATTATTTACATACGATTGTCGGGTGAGGTCTTGAGAAAATAGGGATCAAATTTGGCACCCCAAATGTAGAGAGTATAGTAGCTAGTAGAAAAATAGGGAAGCACAAGGCGAGGTTATTGGAGGGTGTTTTGGAAAGGTGTGCTCGATTTATATATAATTTACTTATTATTGTCAGGTTGAGTCCTTAGAAAATAGGGAGCGATTTTGGCTTCCTAAATATAGGGAGTCTGGTAGCGAGCACATGGTGAGGCTCTTGGTGGTGTTTTTTGAAGGAGTACTCGATTTGTATCTAATTTACTTATGGTTATCGAATGGGGATCTTAAAAAAATAGAGAGTAATTTTGGCTCCCCAAATATAGAGTCTTATAGTGATCCCAAAAATAGGAAAACACATGAAGAGGTTCTTGAAGGGTGTTTTGGAAAGGAGTGCTCGATTTGTATATAATTTACCTATAGTTGTCGGGTTTGGGTCCTAAGAAAATAAGTAGTGATTTTGGCCCCAAAAATATTGGGTGTCTGGTAGCAATCCCAAAATTAAAGTGGCACATAGCAAGAATCTTAGAGGATATTTTGTGTAGGAGTACTCAATTTATATATAATTTACTTATGGTTGTCGGGTAGGAGTCCTATAAAAATCGAGAGTGATTTTGGCTCTCCAAATATAGGGAGTCTATTAACGATCCTTAAAATAGGCAGCCACGTGGGAAGGCTTTTAGAGTATGTTTTGCGAAGGTGTACTCGATTTCTGTATAAGTTAATTATAGTTATCGGGTGGAGATTCTGAGAAAATAGGGTATGATTTTGGCTCCCCAAATGTTAAAAGTCTAGTAGCGATTCTAAAAATAGAAAGGCACATGACGAGGCTCTTGGATGATGTTTTGGAACGGAGTGCCCTGTTTATATATAATTTGCTTATGGTTGTTGGATGGGGGTCCTGAGAAAACAGAAAGCGATTTTGGCTCCCCAAATATAGGGAGTTTGGTACCGATCCCAAAAATATAAAGGCACATAGCAATACTTTTAGAGGGAATTTTGGGAAGGAGTGCTTGATTTGTATATAATTTACTTATGGTTGTCTGGTAGGGGTCCTGGGATAATAGGGAGCGATTTTGGCTCTCTAAAAAAGGGAGTCTGGTAGCTATCCCAAAATTAGGGATACCCATTATGAGTCATTTGAAGGGTATTTTGGAAAGTAGTGCTCGATTTTCAAATAATTTTTCTATGGTTATTTGGTGGGGTTATGAGAAAATAAAGTGCGATTTTTGCTCCTCAAATGTAGGGAGTTTTGAAGTGATCCTAAAAAATGGAGGCATATGGCGAGGCTCTTTAAGGTTGTTATAGGGAGGAAGGTTCTATTTGTATCTAATTTTCTTAAGGTTGTCGAGTGTTGGTCCAGAGAAAATAGCGAATGATTTTAACTCCTCAAATGTAGGGAGTCTGGTAGCAATCTTTAAATTAGGGATGCACATAGCGAGACTCTTGGAGGGAGTTTTGGGGAGTATTGCGTAATTTTTATATAATTTATTTAAGGTTGTCGGGTAGAGGTCGTCTGAAAATATAAAGCTACTTTAACTCCATAAATATTAGGAGTCTGGTAGTGATCCAAAAAATACGGAGGCACATGGCGAGGCTATTGGAGGGTATTTTGGAAAGGAGGACTCGATTTGTACAAAATTTACTTAAGATTGTCGAGTGGGGGTCCTGAAAAAATAAAGAGCGATTTTGGCTCCCCAAAGTATGGAGTTTGGTAGTAATCTCTAAAATAATGAGGGAATAGCAAGGTTATTCAACGGTATTTTGGGAGGAGTGCTTGATTTGTACATAATATACATATAGTCATCAAGCGGGGGGGTCTTGAAAAAATAGGGAGTGATTTTGGCTCCCTAAATATAAAGAGTCTAGTAGCAATCCCAAACATAGGAAGGCACTTGGCGAGGCTCTTGAAGGATATTTTGGGTAGGAGTGCTCTTTTTGTGTATAATTTACTTATGGTTGTCCGGGGGGGTTCGTAGAAAATAGAGAGCGATTTTAGCTTCCAAATGTATGTAGTATGGTAACGATCAGAAAAATAGGGAGGCACATGACGAGGATATTAGAGGATATATTGGGTATGAGTGCTCAATTTGTACCTAATTTACTTACAGTTGTCGAATGGGATCCTCTACCTTTTTTTGCTTGTTGTCTCGGCACCTACAATAAACCACGAAATACTCCATTAGCTCCTAATCCCCCTGGCCGCCAACATCCATGTTCAACTGCCCACCCCTCTCTGCACCCACCCCTACCCACAAGGCTAGGGTTTCGGCATGGGAAGAAAGAAGGAATGATGAGGAGGGAGAGAAGGGCGACAGTGGGTTTCGTTGAAAAAAGAGAACACTAGGGTGACAGTCGAGGCTAAGCGCGATAGGGGTATCTCAATGGTGACCAGCTAGAGGTTAGGGATGAGGGTAAATTAGGAGAAAAGGGGTTATGTGCCTTAGGTCCCTGACAAGAGATATGATTAATGATAAGGATGGACAAAATGATGATTTAGATGTAGATCCCTCTGTTTGAAAAAAATTTGTTTTAACCTTACATGCAGGTGTACAAGGAATCACATGAAGAATAATAATTCGATAAAAAAGAGTTACAACTGTCTACAATGATTTCACTATAACATTTTTTAAAAAAATGAGCTTTTTCAACAAAAAAAATGCTACAATGAAATCATTGTAAAAATTGTTATTCTTTTATCACCAAGTTGTTACTCTTTGCTACCACTGTAGTAATTGTTATTTTTTATTACCGAATTGAGTAACAATTGCTACAATGATTTCTTTGTAGCAAAAAAAAAAGTCAAAATTTATCAAAAAAAATTACTGCAATGATTTTATTATAGCAAAGAGTACTCAATTCATAAAATAAAGAGTAACAATTACAGTTTGTTGCTCTTTTGCTCAGTGAAGAGTAACATTTGTGATTTTAGTATTAGGGTCAATTGTATCTTATTGTCTATCCTTCAACTAAAAACGAATTTTTTTAAAATGACTTATTCATATGCACCCCCCCCCCCCCCCCCCCCTCAAAAATAAATTTGGGGAAGTTTTACATAAGTCCTTTTTGAGAGATAATTTTTAGTTGCAAGGCAAGTTAATTTTAAGATATAGCTTAAGTCCCTCTTGTCGAATATATACTCTTTCTAAAGATATGTATACTCTTTTTGAAGAAGAATATATACTTTTTTTGTAGACGAATGTATATTTGTGGGGACTATGGGGGAGGATTTCGATCGTCGTACGTAACCCCCCTCCAACAATCGATTGAAGGTTTTACCCTTTTGGATGTGACGTACTATGAAGCACTGAGCTATCACGTGCTTAGCTGTCGCACAGACACTATAGAGTAGAGAGAAATAGAGATAGAGAGTTGACACAGGGTGTGATGATGGAGTTCGACCGAAGCCTACGTCTCTGTGCGGTAAGACGCAACCTTTGAATCCACTATCTCTAGGTCAAAATTAGAGCTACTCTTGACAGGCCAAAAAGTACTTATACAAGTAGATAGAGGTTGGAGTAAGCTTAAAAGTCTAAAGACCAGAAGGCTCAGGGAGCTCTGGAAAAACAAAAAAAGTGGACCTCTGGTCTGGAATTCTAGATCTGCTATATATAGAGGTTTGGTTTATGGGGAATATTCCCAGTTATATCTGAGGTTTTGGTCAATACCCGGGAGAAAATTCGCCAGACCCTAGACAGTGTGCACGGGCCCCAAGCAGGGCTGCGGGTCCTAATGTCGTCTTTGTGGACTCCAAGCAAGGCTGCGGGTCTCACTATTATCTTCATGGACCCAGGTAGGGATGTGGGTCCCACTGTTATCTTCGTGGACCCCAGGCAGGGATTTGGGTCTCACTATTATTTTCGTGGACCCCACTGTCATCTCCATGGGCCTTAGGCAGGGCTGTGAGTGCCAGGAATAATACTAAGAAGTTATCTATTGTACACATGAATCTCTATGGTCCATTTAGTACACCTTGTCTGAATAGTCAATGATATTTTATCTCGTTTATAGGTGACCATACGAGATACATATATCTCTATCTCCTAGACATACGATAAGTTAGAAGCTCTTGAAGTTTTGAAAGTCTACAAGGTAGAGGTAGAGAAACTGTGTGTACTTTTTTCTCTCGGGGTTGGCCACGCAACAAACACCCCCCCCCCCCCATGGGCTTCGGTCGGCAGGTCATCAGACAAAGGAGGGGGCAGCACCCCCACCCATGGGCTCGGTCAGCATGTCATCAGACAAAGGGGGGTCGGTCGGCATGTCACCAGACAAAAGGGGGCAGCACCCCCCCCCCCCCTCTCTCTACTTGGGTCGGCATGTCACCAAACCAAAAGGGGGGGTCGATCGGTCGGTCACCAAACCAAGGAGGCAGCACCCAGCCCCCTCTTTGGTTCGGTCGGCATGTCACCAAGGGAGGAGGGAGCACCCCCCCCCCCCTCTCTACTTCGGTCGGTATGTCACCAGACCAAGGGGGGTCGGCCATGCAACAACCCCTCTCTCTCTCTCTCTCTCTCTCGATGGGACGTGCAACGAGCCGAGGTGTGAAGCAGCAGTCGAACCCTGAGATCTCGCGGTGCTGACAATGCTCCATGATTTTTTGACCCAAAGTGACCAGGTGTCAACCGCGCGCCACATCACCATGGCGGTTGAGCTCATTGCGGGGACATGTCACCCACCCGATTTTCGCGAAGCGTCGTAACCGTCACCCCGCCACTATAAAAGGGGACCTACCCCTTCAGCAAGAAGAAGAAGAATTCTAGAGAAAACGTTGCCCGTTTCGTCCCGGAATTCGTGGAGCTACGGAGGTCGGTCGGTAGGTAGCCAGAGACTATCTGCGGAGGCCGGTCGGTAGCCAGATACTGTCTGCAGCGACCGGTAGCCAGATACTGTCCGCAGCGACTGGTAGCCAGATACTGTCTGCAGACTGTCTACGGTCGGTAGGTAGCCAGAGACTGTCTGCGGAGGCCGGTCGGTAGCCAGATACTGTCTGCAGCGACCGGTAGCCAGATATTATCCGCAGCGACCGGTAGCCAGATACTGTTTGCAGACTGTCTACGGTCGGTAGGTAGCCAGAGACTGTCTGCGGAGGCCGGTCAGTAGCTAGATACTGTCTGTAGCGACCGGTAGCCAGATACTGTCCGCAGCGATCGGTAGCCAGATACTGTCTGCAGACTGTCTGCGGTCGGTAGGTAGCCAGAGATTGTCTGCGGAGGTCGGTTGGTAGGTAGCCAGAGACTGTCTGCGGAGACCGGTCGGTAGCCAGATACTGTCTGCAGCAACCGGTAGCCAGATACTGTCCGCAGCGACCGGTAGCCAGATACTGTCTGCAGCAGCCGGTGGTCAGACGCTGCCTGCAGCGGTCGGTAGTCTGAGTGAAATTGTAGAGGACAGTAGTTTGGGAGACCGGTCCTTTGGATTTGTATTGGGGTTAAGGTGAGAGATTGTACCCAAAAAGATAGTTCTAGTGTATTCTCGCCCCACCCGTGGTTTTTTCCCCTTCGACGTTGCGAAGGGGTTTTTCCACGTAAATATTGTCTTCACTCTTCTCTTTGGCTTGTTGGATTGTGCTTGCCACCCGAACCGCCCGGTTCGACTAAAAACCCCCCACAATCTTGGCACCGTCTGTGGGATAGTCTTCGAGACTTCCTACTAGAGCTTTCGACTGTTGACCCGTGGGTGTCGACCAGTCCGAGGCTACCTACAACCAACGATCCACGACCACACGGTTGAAGAACGATGGCCGGTGGACCGTATCGTACCCCCTCGACGTCGCAGCTCCCATCCGAAGCTGCACCCCTTGGAGATGCTAATGACGTCGGGCGTCTTGTTCAACCATCAACGGACACGGAGCGCGCAGTCCCGCTGGTGAATCCCATACTGGGGGAGTGGGACTCCAGTCAAGCTCCGGTAGCAACCCTGGCTCCACTAACCGAGGGTCTGTCGGAAGCTTTTCTGGCCACAATGATGATGACCCAGCAAGCTCTCACCACCCAGCTCCAAACGATGCAGCGCAACTACGAGGAGTTGCGTGACTTTGTACGGGCCGCATCGACGGGCGGTCTACTCAATCAGGGCATGTTGGCCCAAGCGGGACAGAGCGTCCCCACTCAAGCTGCCCTACCAGTGCAAATACAGCTGCAACCAGTGCCTCAGGTGGAGGTCAGGGTTAATCGCTCGGTGGAGGTCCAAAGTGCGAATCCCGACGGGCGAGACTCGAGTAGCCCGGAGCCTGCGGAAAGAAACAAACACGCCCGAGCTGTGTCGGCATGCTCGGATGTCTGGTCCCGGCTCGGAGCACACCCCCGACAGCCGCCTGCCTCCAAGCATCAATCGAAGACGGACTCGGCACAAGTGCATCGCCCGAAGCGAGACGAAGAACATCATCGTCAACCGAGTGATAGTCATCACACTCGGATGACGCCAGCCAGTCGGCAGCCGGCTCATACTACTGATCGGAGGAGCGTACACGAACGCATTCGGGTACATGCGTCGGAGCGACTCGGGGATCGAAAGGAGATCCAGCGAGACCGACCGGGGGTCCGAGCTCCCGACCGGTTGGAGGAACTCGCCATCCGAGGAGCCGCACGGTCGCCGCTTGTCAAGAAGCTACTCCGGGAGCCATTCCCTCGTGGATGGAATCCTCCACGCCTTCCCAAGTTTGACGGATCGAAAGACCCGGTGGAGCATGTACTGGCTTTCCGGGATGCTCTGGTCCCGTACGAGGATGATCATATCCTCTGCCGGACCTTCGCCAACAGCTTGTCGGGAACACCTCTCGAGTGGTTCCACAAGCTCAGGCCCTCGTCCATCTCCTCGTTCTCAGAGCTGAGCACGCGGTTCATCGACCAGTACCGATGCAATCGTCGAGAGCTGAAGACTCTGGAGTCACTCTTCGGGATGAGTATGACCCAGAAGGAGACGCTCCAATAATTCTACCATAGGTTCAGGTCCGAGTACCTGAGCTTGGCGGACGCAGACGGGCAGGATCGCATGGTGATCGCGGCCTTCAAGAACGCCATTCAGCCTACCCAGCTCGTCAACGCGTCGCTCATCAAGCAAACCCCGGAGACGATTGACGAGCTGTCGGGACGCGTTGAGAAGTACATCAAGATCGAAGACGCGGACCGCAAGAGAAAGGCGGTGGAAACCAGGGCCCCGCACCAGGGCTATGCCAAGCCAGCTGCCGTGAAGAACGTCAACAAGCAGCAGGGGGATACGACACGGCACGAGGCGAAGCGGCAAAGGCAAGACAGGCCAGCGAGGCCGTATTGGAACAGAGAGTTCACAGTATTGAATGCCCCCATAGACCAGATCCTGGAAGCTATCAAGGGCGAACCATACTTCAAGTGGGCGCAACCGCTTGAACTCGGAGAGAGGGGAGCCAGAGATGCATCAAGGTACTGCGAGTACCACCAGGGCCAAGGCCACACTACCCTGCAGTGTCGGGCGCTCAAACATCATATCGAGGATCTCATTGAGGCCGGCCATATTGGCTGCTTCATTGACCTCCCTCAACCTAAGGAGACTAAGGCTGTAGGGGAAGTCCGGCGAGGAGCGACGGCACAGCGCTTACCGGGTCCTCCGCCAGAAAGGTGCCAGCTCCGAGAGATAGATGCAGTCTACGGGTACTATGGCCCGGTACCATCTTCAAATGCCGTCGACCGACAGGTGCGACATATTGAACAAGCAAGGCAAGTCCACCATGTGGTACTCGACCCTGTCATCCGTCCCGAGCCAAGAGTGGAAGCTGCAGTACAATTTTCGGCAGCTGATCTGGTCGGAATAGAGAGGCCTCACAACCATCCCCTGGTCATACGGCTCAAGATAGCCAATTGCCTAGTGAAGAGAATTCTGGTCGACGCCGAAAGTTCGGTAGATGTGCTCTTCCTAAGCGCCTTCGACGCCATGCAGCTAGATCGTGGACAGATGATCGAGTCGTCGTCGACGATAACGGGCTTCACGGGGGACGCTGCAAGGGTGGTTGGTGAGATCACCCTCCTGATCACAACAGGGTATCTCACTAATCTTACCCGGTTCATTGTGATCGAAGCTCACTCGGCGTACAACATCATCCTCGGAAGGCCATGGCTCCACCACTTGGATGCGGTCCCCTCGCTGGCCCACTGAAGTTTTGGACCGACAAGGGCATGATGAGCATTCAAGGTGACCAGTCCTCGGCAGCCAAGTGCGAGCTCAGTGCCATCCATCTGAAGACGACATGCCAAATTGAGGGAGGAGAACCAGGTGGAGGCGGCACTGAGTTGGGCATCCTCAACCTCTGGACTGTGAAGCAGAGTCAAGAAGCTAGCTCCAACGTTCCAGCTCTGCGCCCGATCAAGCGTAGGAGCGCGAGGAGGCCAACCCCTTGTGAAGACCGACCTGTCAGCTGAACTTAAAGAGCTGATAGTGTCGGGGGACCTGCTGAAGACCGACCTGTCAGCTGAACATAAAGAGCTGACAGTGTCGGGGGACTTGCTGAAGATCGACATGTCAGCTGAACGTAAAGAGCTGACAGTGTCGGGGGACCTACAGAAGACCGACCATTCAGTTGAACGTAAAGAACTGAATGCGTCGAGGAGCTTGAAGAAGGCCGGTCAGTTAGCTGAACTTAAAGAGCTAACTGGTCCGAGCGACCCGATGGAGACTGACCTACCAGCAGAAGGTAAAGAGCTGAGTAGGATGATGCACCCTCAGAAGACCGACCGACCGGTTGAATCTAAAGAACCGGACGAGTTGGAGAGCCCGAACACGGAGTGGGAGGAGTCGCCTGCCGTCGAGCCAATTTTGCCCGTGGACTTAGGAGAAGCGGGTCATCCGAGGATAACTTTTCTCGGGTCGCGGCTGCCGAAGCTATGACGGCATTTCTCAAGGAAAACCTGGACGTGTTCGCATGGTCAGTTGAAGATATGCCAGGCATCCACCCTGAGGTAGCCTGTCATCACCTCAACATTCGAGAAGGAGCTGCACCTGTACGCCAGAAGCCCCGATAGCACCGGAAAAAGCAACAGCTGTCAACATGGAGGTAGAGAAGCTGCTACGAGCAGGCATCATCAGAGAGGCTCGGTACCCGAAGTGGATCGCTAACGTGGTCGCCATCCCCAAGAAGTCCGGAGCTATTCGGGTCTGCATTGATTTCACAAATCTCAACCAGGCATGCCCAAAGGATAGCTACCCGCTACCGCGCATCGATACCCTGGTGGATTCCACGGCAGGACACGAGAGGCTCTCGTTTATGGACGTGTACTCGGGCTATCACCAGATCCCCATGAATCCGGAGGACCAAGAGCACACGACCTTCGTCACAGGTCGAGGGCTCTACTGCTACAAGATGATGCCATTCGGATTGAAGAATGCGGGGGTGACGTACCAAAGGCTGGTGAACAAGATGTTCGTCGACCAAATCGGAAGGAACATGGAGGTCTACGTCGATGACTTGCTTGTGAAGAGTCAGGCTGAGGATACACATATGCAAGACCTGGAGAAAACCTTCGCAACCTTGCGGAGGTACAGCATGAAGTTGAACCCGACCAAGTGCGCCTTCGGCGTAACGTCAGGAAAATTCCTGGGATACTTGGTCACCCGACGGGGGATCGAAGCCAACCCGGAGCAGATCCGTGCTTTGGAGGAGATGTCATCGCCAAAGTCACGAAAGGAAGTCCAGAAGCTGACCGGACGGATCAACGCCCTCAATCGCTTCATATCAAAGTCCTCAGACCGGTGTCGGCCCCTGTTCGAGAGGCTGAGTAAGCTTGCACCTTTCAACTGGGACCAACGCTGTGAAGAAGCATTTCAGGAGCTGAAGACGTATCTTGGCCGACCCCCTATCTTGATAGCCCCCCAGCCAGGTGCAATACTGGGGGTGTATCTTTCCGTATCGGAGGCAGCAATCAGCGTTGTACTGATATGCGAGAGTGAAGGAGTGGAGAAGCCTGTCTACTACGTCAGCCGCATCATGACGTCAGCTGAAACTCGGTACGCGCGGATCGAACAAGTAGCCCTGGCATTAGTGTACGTGTCAAGGAGGCTTCGCCCGTAATTCGTCGCTCACCCCATCGAGGTCATCACCGAGCACCCTCTGAAGGAAGTACTGGATAACTCTACTCGGGCAGATCGGCTGAGCAAGGGGGCTGCAGAGCTGCAAGAGTTTGGTCCTCGGTATGTGCCTCGGAAAGCAGTCAAGGGCCAAGCACTTGCGGACTTCCTCAGCGATAAACCGGCGGAAGACACTGCTCTGGTGCCAGAGACGTTAGAAGACCTGTCGGTAGCTGCCGGTCGACCCGTGGGAGTCGGTGCGGCAGCAGGACAGGAGGACGAAGGAAAAGGCTGGAGATTGTTCATGGATGGCTCGTCGTGCGCAGTCGGGAGTGGTGTAGGGGTAGTCCTATTAACCCTCGATCACACGAAGCTCGAAAAGTCAGTGCGGCTACTTTTCCCGACGACGAACAACGAAGCTGAGTACGAGGCGATACTGACAGAACCCTGCGAAGGGCGAGACCGGCCGGTGAACACCTTGGAAGATAGGTCGACAGACCCCGCCAGGGTACGACCGATCGACCAACCTAAACCAAGTGGTACGTAACACTCTGAGCGAGTTCTATCACTTGACCGACCGGTCGACAGGACCCTGCGAAGGGCGAGACCGGCCGGTGAACACCTAGGAAGATCGGTCGACAGACCCCGTCGGGGTACAACCGGTTGACCAACCTAAACCAAGTGGTACGTAACACTCCGAGCGAGTTCTACCACTTGGCCGACCGGTCGACAGGACCCTGCGAAGGGCGAGACCGGCCGGTGAACACCTTGGAAGATCGGTCGACAGACCCCGTCGGGGTACGACCGGTCGACCAACCTAAACCAAGTGGTACATAACACTCCGAGCGAGTTCTACCACTTGGCCGACCGGTCGACAAGACCCTGCGAAGGGCGAGACCGGCCGGTGAACACCTCGGAAGATCGATCGACAGACCCCGCCGGGGTATGACCGGTCGACCAACCTAAACCAAGTGGTACATAACACTCCGAGCGAGCTCTACCACTTGGCCGACCGGTCGATAGGTCTCTGTGAAGGGCGTGACCGGCCGGTGAACACCTAGGAAGATCGGTCGACAGACCCCGTCGGGGTACGACCGGTTGACCAACCTAAACCAAGTGGTACATAACACTCCGAGCGAATTCTACCACTTGGCCGACCGGTCGACAGGTCCCTGCGAAGGGCGTGACTGGCCGGTGAACACCTAGGAAGATCGGTCGACAGACCCCGCCGGGGTACGACCGGTTGACCAACCTAAACCAAGTGGTACGTAACACTCCGAGCGAGTTCTACCACTTGGCCGACCAGTCGACAGGACCCTACAAAGGGCAAGACCGGCTGGTGAACACCTTGGAAGGTTGGTCGACAGACCCCGCCGGGTACGACCGGTCGACCAACCTAAACCAAGTGGTACATAACACTCCGAGCGAGCTCTACCACTTGGCCGACCGGTCGACAGGTCCCTGCGAAGGGCGTGACCGGCCGGTGAACACCTGGGAGGATCGGTCGACAGACCCCTTGGGGGTATGATCGATCGACCAATACAAACTAAGGCGGGCACATAAATCGAGATGAGCACGCACGTCAAGGTGCACATGCAAACCGAGACGGGCACGCAAACCGAGGCAGGTGCGCAAGTCGAGGCTGACACGCGGAATAAGGCTGCACACAAATCGAGGTAAAGTGATCCTGACCGGACGAGACCGAAGACCGCCCGATCAGGAGGGGGTATTGTGTGTACCTTTTTCTCTCGGGGTTGGCCACGCAACAAACACCCCCCCATGGGCTTCGGTCAGCAGGTCATCAGACAAAGGAGGGGGCAGCACCCCCACCCATGGCTCGATCGGCATGTCATCAGACAAAGGGGGGTCGGTCGGCATGTCACCAGACAAAAGGGGGCAGCACCCCCCCCCCCCCCCTCTCTCTACTTGGGTCGGCATGTCACCAGACCAAAAGGGGGGGTCGGTCGGCCGGTCACCAAACCAAGGAGGCAGCACCCAGCCCCCTCTTTGGTTCGGTCGACATGTCACCAAGGGAGGAGGGAGTACCCCCCCCCCCTCTCTACTTCGGTCGGTATGTCACCAGACCAAGGGGGGTCGGCCATGCAACAACCCCTCTCTCTCTCTCTCTCGATGGGACGTGCAACGAGCCGAGGTGTGAAGCAGCAGTCAAACCCGGAGATCTCGCGGTGCTGACAACGCTCCGCGATTTCCGACCCAAAGTGACCAGGTGTCAACCGCGCGCCTCGTCACCATGGCGGTTGAGCTCATTGCGGGGACATGTCACCCACCCGATTTTTGCGGAGCGTCGTAACTGTCACCCCGCCACTATAAAAGGGGACCTACCCCTTCAGCAAGAAGAAGAAGAATTCTAGAGGAAACGTTGCCCGTTTCGTCCCGGAATTCGTGGAGCTGCGGAGGTCGGTCGGTAGGTAGCCAGAGACTGTCTGCGGAGGCCGGTCGGTAGCCAGATACTGTCTGCAGCGACCGGTAGCCAGATACTGTCCGCAGTGACTGGTAGCCAGATACTGTCTGCAGACTGTCTACGGTCGGTAGGTAGCCAGAGACTGTCTGCGGAGGCCGGTCGGTAGCCAGATACTGTCTGCAGCGACCGGTAGCCAGATATTATCCGCAGTGACCGGTAGCCAGATACTGTCTGCAGACTGTCTGCGGTCGGTAGGTAGCCAGAGACTGTCTACGGAGGCCGGTCGGTAGCCAGATACTGTCTGCAGCGACCGGTAGCCAGATACTGTCCGCAGCGACCGGTAGCCAGATACTGTCTGCAGACTGTCTGCGGTCGGTAGGTAGCCAGAGACTGTCTGCGGAGGTCGGTTGGTAGGTAGCCAAAGACTGTCTGCGGAGACCGGTCGGTAGCCAGATACTGTCTGCAGCGACCGGTAGCCAGATACTGTCCGCAGCGACCGGTAGCCAGATATTGTCTGCAGCAGCCGGTGGTCAGACGCTGCCTGCAGCGGTCGGTAGTCTGAGTGAAATTGCAGAGGACGGTAGTTTGGGAGACCAGTCCTCGGGATTTGTATTGGGGTTAAGGTGAGAGATTGTACCCGAAAAGATAGTTCTAGTGCATTCTCGCCCCACCCGTGGTTTTTTCCCCTTCGACGTTGCGAAGGGGTTTTTCCACGTAAATACTGTCTTCACTCTTCTTTTTGGCTTGTTAGATTATGCTTGCCACCCGAACCGCCCGGTTCGACTAAAAACCCCCCACAGAAACAATTTGATAGGAGTATCAAGATCGTTAGATCAAACAGAGGTGGTGAGTATTACGATAGGTACACAGAGTGTGGACAAAGACCTGGTCTATTTATGAAGTTTCTTGAGGAGCATGACATTGCGGCCCAATACACAACGCTAGACAGACCATAACAAAATGATGTAGCTAAAAGAAGGAATCGAACACTAATGGACATAGTGATATGATTTGCAACTCATCCCTTCTTCTCAATATATGTAGTGAAGCCTTAAAGACCATCGTGTATATTCTTAACAGAGTTTCATCTAAGGCCGTTCCCAAAATATCCTTTGAGTTATGGAATGGATGAAAGCCTAGTTTAGATCACATGCACTATGCGGTTGTCAAGTCGAGGTTAGAGTGTATAACCCATATGAGAGGAAGTTAGACCCTCGGACATATAGTAGCTTCTTTATTGGGTACGCGAAGAAGTCAAGGGTTACAGGTTATATTCTCCATCACACTCACCAAACATAGTAGAAGCCAGAAATGCTTATTTTTTTTAACGTAGCAACTTTAGTGGGAGTGTTCATACACAAAAAAATATGTTTGAGGAGATACTGGTTTTGATTTATATACCTGTAATCCATAAGGAACAAGTTGATCATCAGGTTGAACCACCATCGGTAATTCCTGATCAACCAACTCCTGATATCCTAACTGATATAGAACAAGTTGTCACTGAACCTGTTATAGATGAACCGACAGATTTAAGGAAATCCAAAAGAATACGTAGAGCGGTAATTTCTAGTGACTACGAAGTATATCTCAAAAAGTCAATGAAATCCGACACTATTGTCAAACTATCTCCAGATCTTGAAATGTTTTCTAAATCCATGAACATAAGAGTTTCTATAAAATGGTTAGATGCCATAAAAGATGAGATAAAATTCTTAGTGGATAATCAAGTCTGGGATTTAGTAGAGTTACTTAAAGGGGCTAAGATCATTAGTTACAAGTGGGTCTATAAGACCAAGATTGATACCGCAGGTAACATCGAACGACATAAAGTAAGAATTATAGCCAAGGGATTTACTCAAAGAGACGGCATTGATTATCATAAAATCTTCTCTCCAGTTTCTAAGAATTCATTAATGATAATCTTGATTTTGGTAGCCCACTATGATCGTGAGCTATAACTGATGGTTATGAAAACAACTTTTCTAAATGGGGATATAAAGGATAAGAAATATATGGTACAGCTTGAGGGTTTCACCTCAAGTAAAGATTGTCAGCTAGTCTGCAAGTTGAAGAAGTCATTATACAAATTGAAACCGACATCCCTACAATGATACTTGAAGTTCCACAATGTTATTACCTCCTTCGATTTCACGGAGAACATTGTGGATCATTGTATTTCTCTTAAGATCTATGGGAGCCATTATGTGTTTCTGGTCCTATATATGGATGATATTCTTTTGGCTAGAAATGACTTGAGGATGATACACACGATAAAACAGTTTCTCTCTCAGAATTTTGACATGAATGACTTAGATGAGGCATCCTATGTGATTGGTATTGAGATCATCAGAGACCGGTCTCAAAGATCACTAGGGTTGTCTCAAAGAACCTATATTGATAAAGTTCTGAAAAAGTTTAATATGGAAAATTGCTCATCGGGTATTGCTCCTATTGTTAAGGGTGACAGATTCTGCTTATCCCAAAGTTTGAGAAACTCTCTTGATAAAAAGTCTATAGAAAATATTTCTTATACATCTACAGTTAATAGCTTGATGTATCTGGAGGTCTGTACAAGACCTGACATCAGCTTTGTAGTAGGGATGTTAGATAGGTATCAGAGTGATCCATGCTTAGATCATTGGAAGGGTACCAAAAAGGTTATGAGATATCTTCAGAAGATGAAGGATTTTATGCTTACGTACAGACACTCTTAGCACTTAGAGCTAGTCGGCTATTCAGATTTGACTTTGCTGAGTGCCTAGACACAAGGAAGTCGGTATCGGGCTATGTATTTCTGTTGGCTAGAGGTGCTATCTCATGGAGTAACATCAAGCAGACCTTACAGCGTCGTCGATTTAGAGGTAGAGTTTATTATGCTTTACAAGGTAACATTATAGGCTTCTTAGTGAAGGAATTTTGTCACAAATATTAGAATTATGGATTTTATTACCAGACCTATAAAGATCAATTGTGATAACATGATTGCTGTGTTCTTCTCAAAGAACAATAAGAGCAGAAGTTGTACCAAGCACATCGATATAAAGTATCTTATCATGCGGGATGATCAATCAACTGATAAGATCATCGTTTAACATATTGGTACGGAGTTTATGGTTGCATAACCAATGACCAAGAAATTACCACCCATTCAATATAAGGGTCATGTGGATAGCATGGGGCTTCATAGGTCATTGTACGTTTGATTATGCTTGTACTTTTGTTTTTCAGCAGCTAATAAAGTTTTTTATTTTCATCTCACTCTGGATGTGTATATTTAACTTTGTGAGACATATAGTAAGATCTTAGAGTAAATTTTGTTTATTACCCGTAAAGTTTGATAACCACATAAAGTGCTTATTCAAAGAGGATTGGTCATAGCATAATACATGGAATGGAGTATCTACCCATAAGAACATTACCGTCGCAATTCATGTGACTATGAATATCTGTCTAAGTGAAGAAATATCTCCTAAACTTATGAGCCTTGTTTGTTTTTTGTAAAATACAGTGTTGCGCACACTAAGATCTTTTCAAACTGAGTCATTACCCACTAGCAGGTGTGTTTTTCCAAAATAAAATTATGTTTAGTCTTTGGGTTTCGTTTGCCAAGTGGGTATTGGAATTGGTAAGGTCTATAACTCGTAAAAACCTCTAGTTTAGCTTTACATGGTTGATAGCTTAGGATTGTACCTAGCTACATACCTTAGTACATGTTTTGATTATAGAATAGTGAGCCATGGCTACATGGTAATCCACTTGAGTGGGAGACTCAATGGACTGGCCCCATGTAACCTAAATACGTTCGCAGCTCTGACTAGGATTGGTCGCCCTTTTAGAATAAGGTGTTGGGATGATAGAGCGTGGGTGTCTCCACCGCGGTCATTACCCGGTACAGTGTCTGTGGTCGAACAGAACCAATACGGTGCATAGATCAGTGAGTAGACATCGGTGCACTAAGCCATGTTACTGCTTAGGGTAAAACTGTCCTAAACCTTGAGGAACCACATCTGGTGGGCTAACCAGTTGTGTGGTGCTTTGGCGCAGCAATATATGAGGATCCAGTTACGTGACCTAAAATCACGGTGTATTGGGTTACCCGGCTGGCATCGCATCAGCGTGCCACTTCTGCAGGCATCCAATATTCCTAATGGGAGATGCATTTTTTGGTCTGACCTACATCGTATTAACCCCTGGCTAAGTGATCATGAGTTGGACTGTTGATCGAATCCGGTTACTCGGTATAGTAATCGGAGGTACGATGTATATGGTCAACATAGAAGGAACCGAGTCATATAATCACTTGAGTCTGACAGTAGTCTTCACCGTTTGAGTTGTATCATGGTACCAAGTGAAGCGATAGCAAATTTACCATACTAAATGGAGAGCAGGGGTATGCAAGAGAGCATAGTAAGTCAGAGGGGATTGGAGTGCAGTATGTGCGCACTCTGGGTGGCTATACAGGTTAACTCGAACTCAGAGGATCGATGGTACACTCAGGTAGTGTGTCGATCGAGTCCAAGTTATAAGCCATGAACCTTAGTCCCTGAAGGTTCCACCTTACCCACATAATGAACGGTCCTTGAACCATCTTATCGATTCATAGGACGCAATTAGCAGAAGTAATTAATCCAACCCTAATAACCTTATGCTCCGTGTGTGCATCGCACTGGTGCACGGTCGATGCGTAGATACGTCTGTGTGCTTGGAGAAATCCCGGAATAGTACAGAGACACACGTAGTCATCTCTCTACCTTAGTGGGCTTTGCTATACAAGTGCGATGCACCAGTTTGTGTTGCGAGTTGACTGGTTGACTTCACTAGGGGCACCCTAGGTGTTTACTAAGGGTATCCCGGTAATAGTGAATTCATTAGCCATAACCCACGTAGGGGCACCATGCGAGTTTCCAAGCAAGAGGGGCAACCAACTAGAGGCATGTGGGAATTTTGGGAAACCAAAATATCACCATGCGCCACATGTGCCACCCCCTCCTTAGCTTCTAAGAGTTGCTAGCAAGCTTTAAGGAGAGGAGGACTAAATTCTAGAGGATTGACATTAAAGAACCGGCCACTTATGGCAATAGGGGGCCGGCCTAATGCTATACGCAAAAGGGAGAGGGAGAGAGCCAAAGGGGCTGGCCACAACTCCCATACGCAAGGTATGGGGGGGGGCGGCCCTATATAAGGATGAGTGGAGGAAGGGCCGACCCTAGATGATAATGCCCTAGTCACCCCCTTCTTCTCTTCTTTGCCTCTCTCGTTTCCTTCGAGTGTGCGTATGGATTCAGACATGGATCTTCTTCCTCACGTGACAAATCGAAGACGGAGAAGGCTCGTTGCATAGAGGCATTCAGAGATCCATCGACAAGGTGCCATGCATCATGCGAGATCGAGTAAACTAGAAGGCGTCTCCCGTAATCTTTTACTGTCTAAATTTTACACAGAAGATCAATGGTATTTTTACGATTATAGAATATAAAGAACTCTAAATAACCTCAGATTACTTGCAAAATTTGCATCTCGAAGTTCTCTAGGTGAAGTCCAAATTTTAACCCAATCGAAGTTTGTGGTGAAAAGTTATGTCTATTGTACCGAAACTAAGTTGAGCAGATCCGAGGCCGTCTCCATCGACAAAGAAGAAATTTGTCGCGGTGAAAGAATCTGCACGGGGGAATAATTTCTAACATATAGATCTAGCATAGATAAAATATGCACGCATGCTAAATTATTTTCTTCATGCTAGATCGACGTTAGGGGGTCACTTTTTGCCATGCTAGGTTCATACACGTATGTATAACATTTCGATAAATTTTTTGATGATGGCAAATGGCAAGAGTGTCAGAAGATCTTATACAGAGGCTTGCATCGGATCAAGAAATCCAGTGAAGGAAACAAAGAGCCTGCACTGTAGTAGTCAGGTTCAGGGGTCGGACCCTAAACTTGATTCACTTGTGTTGTTGTTTATTTCTATAGTTCTTTATATTTCAGAAGAGAACCCCGGTGAGATAATTAGATTATCAATGTTTTAGAGGGATGCCCTTTTCCCCTCGGGTCCTAGAGACCTTATTAGGATCGGATTTTACTAATGACACCTATTATTTAATTGGCCTTTGATGATAGCGTGAATTCCTCACTTTTGGTTATGCCACCATTAGGTCAATACCCATTTAGTCGGGTGTGCCTATTTGACTAGTATCGAAACCTATAATGAGTTATAATTCTACTATGACATCAATCGTCAAATTTATAAGCGAGACGCCATGGTAGTGGGAGACCTTTTCTATCTGTCTAACCTTAGGCTAGGCTCCAGAGCATTAACATGATAGCTAGGTTTGTGAAGCATCAATGTTCTAAGGATATATAATATGACCCTTGAGTGGAGAAATCCACTTGAGACAGGGACTATGATATTCCAAGATCGATTAATGCGTCATGAAAGGCTTGAACGTTGATGGGAGCACAGTATGACCAGGGTCTAGTGTATAGGTTATCGTGACCTTAGTGTACACTCATACTTGCATAAAATAACCCTCAACTCTAATAAGGGATATGTGAGAGGACTCATTGAGATCCTCTGGCCTCCACAGCCAACTGCTTTGTGTCTGGGTGGGAGGTTGTAGCTCAACATCCCCCTCGGGTGAGAGCTATATTTTTCCATGTCAGATGACTTAGCAGTCTCCTTCAGGATATGGTGGTTACGAAGACAGGAGAGAAGCTTTTTTCCTACCCTCATAGGGGCCGTATGAACTCCCGTGTCGTAATTACCTAGATTTGTAGGTAACCATCCGAAATATACATGAGGCTTCCATTGCTTTGCATAGGGATCACATTGCACTGGACAAAAGGATAACCATAGTCCACCAAAGCCCTTTGTTAGCTGATTTGGATTGGGTCAAAGAAAGACCCGTGTGAGCGGATGATCCTGTACACATCCCCCTCGGGCGGGTGTATCCGATTCCAAGATCTCACATATATAGTTAATTAATCCATAGTGATGTCTTCACTGTAAGGGTAGCGTTGGTATTTTGATATAATTAGCTTATTTTCAAAATTCATAAAATAAGTTATCTATATTCTTTTATTCAACCATATAGTTCCCCTGTTCGTTATCCTATAAGAGAACTACTTATCGGGTCTCTAGCTACGTTGAGTGAAAGTGCTATCTGAGCTTATGCTTATGGTTGTAAACATATATTGGCTTTCAATCTCAATATCCCTGTACCAAATTGAATAGGTCCAGATGTCACTAGGGCACTAACTAGGGTATATGACGACTAGTGGGAGTCTAAGGACATGTGCAAGTGCTATGTTATAGCAGACTTGCAGACAACTCTTTAGAAGCAAGTCAGAGATATACTGGATCTTCTAAAATAAAATTTTACTTGCATTAGATGTCTGAAAGGCGAAAGTCGGTAGACTTATAGCTTTTCCATCAAGAGACTTGTCGGTACCGAGATGTCTGAGGGTATACTTGTTCGGGAACACATACTTGAGTTCCAAATCGAACTAGATTCCAAAGACATAGTGTTAAATGATGAGGTGGTGGAAGATATTTGTCTTGCATCTTTGTCTGGAACCTTCAAAGGCGTTGTTAGAGACTTTAGCTTTAACTAGCTAGGGATGACGAATACAAAACTTCTAAGAAGATTTCTAAGAGACATAGGATGGTATCAAGATTAAAGGCTAAGCCTTTAGTGCTTAACCCAGGTCTTCTCTAGAAGAGCCTAAGGGAGTACGTAACATATTGGAAACCAAAACTATATCAGTGTAGAAACTGGTATGGATTCCTAAGTATGGCCTCAGGGTGTTAGGGGTTAAGTCACTATCTAGTAGTAGTTCTTCTACTTCTTGAAATATGGACTTTGTATTTACAAAGATTCAAGGAAAACAGATGGCTACTTTATGGTGAAATAATCCTACATAGGTACTGACTCCATAAGCCGCTGCGGAAGCTGTTAAACATGTTATCTTAATCTTTTCGAAAGAAGGATTTTGATTTTTAGATATTAGATCTATTTTCTCCTAGATAAATGAAGTTTTTAGTTTTAGACGGTACTATTGGTGTGTCTCTCAAACTGAATAGATATCTTCATCTCTAGATGAATAGTTTAGAATGATTTCTTTATACTTTAATCCTAATTCAGAAATAGAACTCATTACAGCTGCAGTGTCTGATTTAAATTCAGCTAAATCCTTCGGAGAAGTTAACCCATTTGTAGCCCCTCTGATTTGGACACTTTGCCTCAGATAAATTCAAAGGTTAAAGAAAGCCGAGTTTTTGTTCACAGATTCCTCGGAAATCCTTTTTGACCTGTGAGTGTTATCTAGAAGGCAAAGTAACTTAAAAGGCCACTAAGGTATTGGTGTTAGTTAATTTTAACGTATGTGGTTCCAAGAGAGTCCAGACAGTAAGAGGCTCTTTGATTTAATCGAGGAAATAAGTGTCTATCAGATGGGTTCCATAGGGTTCTGAGGGAGTATGGGATTATTTTTGAGTTAAATGCTCTAAGAAAAACATGCCAGAATAAAGTCTCCGAGAGAATGAATCAGACTGATGAATATTGCCAAGTATACCACCCACCTTCTGGTGGGGTCGTAACTTAAAACAGTAGCTTGTATATAGAATTATTTCTCATCTAAATCAGTGCCTTAAACCTATAGAGAGCTATGGTCTAAGCGAAAGTTGATTCTATAGTGTCTCGAGACATAGGGTTGTCTTGCACTTATGCAGAAGAACAAAAGGGATAAAATGGAGATAAAGTTCTAAGTATATCTGTTTATAGGTTACCCTAAGGTGGTATAAGGTGGACTATTCTATGATCTTGAGGTTTGGAAGATGATCATTTCTATGAATATCATCTACCTAGACCAGGATTATATTATAGACCACAAGTTTACCGGTAAGATAGTTCTGTGTGAACTACTAGGTAATGGTAGATAGTGCACATCTAAAAGCGTAGTAGGAGTAGATGATACAGAAACTAGTATACCAGATAATATAAAATGATTCACTTTATACCACCACTACCTCATCGTCGTGGGAGGAATATCAAAGCTTCTGAAAGATACTATAGAGAAACTTTGATAGTTAATTCAGAGTTTTAGGATGATGATCCCTAGAGCTACGACAAAGTAGTAGGAGCTTTCGATAGTTCTGACTGACAAAAGACCATGGAGGCAAGGCTGTATCAATGTCCCTTAGAACATTCTTGACTCTTATTACACTATCACCCTTTTGGTATAGAGGGTGTATAAGAAGAGAACCCGATGTTCTTATTAAGGCTTATGAAGCTAGATTAGTTGCCAAGGGAGAAGCGATTGGCTATATCGAAACCTTCTCATCGGTAGCTATACCTAAGTCTATTTCGGATCCTCTTAATCAATCATAGCCCATTATAGTTGGGAGATCTGGTAGATGGATATCAAGACAGTTATTCCCTAATAGGGATTTAGAAAATGACATGTGTATAATGCAGCCCTAGATTTTGTGTCAGTAGGTCAGGAAAATCTGAAGTGCAGTTGCAAAAGTCCATTCATGGACTAATGCAAGCATCCAAGAATTGAGATATCTATGTTTGATTAGGAAATCTGCTTACACGGATTTGGTCAGAATGAGAATAAACCAAGTGGGTATAAGAAAAATGATAGAGCTACAAGGGTCTACTTAGTACTTTACGTTAACGATATTCTACTGATTAAAAATAACGGAGGAATATTATTTACGGTAAAAGTTTGTAGTCATTACAATTCGATATGAAAGACCCTAGTAAGGCGAGTTATGTTTTGGGAATCAAGGTAACTTTAGATCACTAGAGCAAGGTTCTTTCGCTATCACAGGTTATTCATGAAAATAAGACTCTAGACAGATTCAATTTATGAGGCTAGACATCTATTGCAGGAATAATGGGTCAGTTTCAGTCGAACCTTGGTCTAGATCACTGGACTGATGTGAAAGGTATACTCATAAGTGCTCATCAAGCGAGGATTATGAGTTACCTTATACTTCACAGGTCCTGATATAGATTGGAAGTACAAGGTCTGACTTTTGGGTCAGATATGTGTTCCAAAGAATCGACTTTAGGAATTGTTTTTACCTTGGAATTAGAAGCGGTAGTTGGTAATTGCGTGTGAGGTAGTCAACTAGGTGATATGGCTCAGGAAGTTCTTGAAGAACTTAGGATGTGTACCAGAGGCTCAATTATCTATTGCAATAACAGAAGAGCGATGAGCAAGGTCCAAGGAGCTTAGGCACAACCATTAGGGGAAACCCATCAAGTACAAACTTCACTTGATCAACAGTTTTAGGAGGAAGTGCAAGTAGCGGTACTGAGGTGGCTTCTACAAATAATATTGCTAATTCCTTTAGAGAATTTTTACAAAAGTTTTTGGGTAGCATGTAGAAGCTACGGATCTCAACACTTTTTTTTCTTGTTAGACCTAGTGGGAGATTGTTGGAATTAGAAAAGTCGACAGCTCGTAAAAACCTATAATTTAGCTTTACATAGTTGATAGCTTAGGATTGCATCTAGGTACGTACCTTAATACATGTTCTAATTACAGAACAAGGAGTCATGGCTACATGGTAATCCACTTGAGTAGGAGACTCAATAGACTTGTCCCATATAACCTAAATACGTTAACAGCTCTGACTAGGGTTGGTTGCCCAATCAGGATAAGCTGTTGGGATAATAGAGAGTGGGCATCTCCATTGCGGTCATTACCAGGTACACTATCTATAGCCGAATAGAACCAACGCGATCCACAGATCGGTGAGTAGACACCGGTACACTAAGCCGTGTTCCTGCTTAGGGTAAAATGGTCCTAAACCCAACCACTTCTGGTGGACTAACCAGTTATGTGGTACTTTGATGCACCAATGTGTGAGAGTCGAGTTATGTGACCCAAAACCACGGTGTACTAGGTTACCCGGCCGGCATTGCATCAGCGTGTCACTTTTGCAGGCTATCCACACCCCTAACGGGATGTGTGTTCCTTAGTCTAACCTACATCATATTAAATTCTGGCCAGATAGTCATTATTTGGACTATTAACCGAATTTGGTTACTCGGTATAGTAATCGGAGGTACGATGTATGTGGTCAACTTGGAAGGAACCGAGTTATATGATCACTCGAGTCTGACGTAGTCTCCACCGCTCGAATTGCATCATGGCACCAAGTTAAAGGATAGCGAATTTATCAAACTAAGTGGAGAGCAACAGTATACGAGAGAACATAGTAAGTCCGAGGGGATTAGAGTATAGCCTGTGTCACACTCTGGGTAGCTACACAGGTTAACTTGGACTCAGAGGATCGATGGTACACTCGGATAATATATCGATCGAGTCCAAGTTGGAAGCCATGAACCCTGGTCCTTGAAGGTTCCATCTTATCCACATAATGTACGATCATTGAACCATCTCCTCATTTATAGGACGCAGTTAGAGGAAGTAATTAGTCCAACCCTAATAATCCTACGTTTCGTGTGTGTATCACACTGGTGCACGGTAGATGCATAGGTACGTGTGTGTGCTAGGGGAAATCCTGGAGTAGTACAGAGATACACGTAGTCATCTCTCTATCTTAGTGGACTTTGCTACACGAGTGCGATGCACCAGTTCGTGTTACGAGTTGACTGGTTGACTTCACTAGAGGCATCCTAGGTGTTTACTAAGGGCACCCCTGGTGATAGTGAATTCACTAGTCATAACCCACGTAGGTGCACCATGTGAGTTTCCAAGCGAGAGGGGCAACCAACTAGAGGCATGGGGGCATTTTGGGAAACCAAATTATCACCATGCGCTAGGTTGGTCACCCCTAGCACATGGGGACACACATGGGCCACCCCCTCCCTAGCTTCTAAGAGTTTCTAGCAAGCTTTAAAGAGAGTGGGACTAAATTCTAGGGGATTGACATTAAGGGGCCTGTCACTTATGACAATAGGGGGCTAGCCTAATACTATATGCAAGAGGGAGAGAGAGAGAGCCAAGGGGAGCCGGCCACAACTCTCATACGCAAGGTATGGCGGGGGGGCCTATATAAGGATGAGGGGAGGAGGGGCCAGCCCTAAATGATGATGCCCTAGCCGCCCCCCTCTTCTCTTCTTCGCCTCTCTCATCTCCTTCACGTGTGCGTATGGGTTCAGACATGGATCTTCTTCCTCGCATGATGAATCGGAGACGGAGAAAGTTCGTTGCATGGAGTCACTCAGAGATCCATTGACGAGGTACCGTGCATCATGCAAGATCGGGTGAACTAGAAGGATTCTCCCACAATCTTTTGATGTCCAGATTTTTCATAGAAAATCAGCGATATTTTTATGATTATGGGAGATAGAGAACTCCAAATGACCTCAAACTACTTGTAAACGTTGCGTCTCGAAGTTCTCTAAGTACAATCCAAATTTTAGCTCAATCGGAGTTCGAGGTGAAATGTTATGGCCATTGCACCAAACCTATGTCGAGCAGATCTGATGCCGTCTCCATCGACAAAGAAGAAATTTATCGCGGTGAAAGAATCTGCATGGAGGTATGATTTCTAACATATAGATCTAGCATAGATAGAACATGCATGCATGCTAGATTGTTCTCTTCACGCTAGATCGACGTTAGGGGGTCATATTTTGCCATGCTAGGTTCATACACACATGTATAACGTTTCGATAAAATTTTTGATCTGTAACGCACATCACCTACGGTCTTCGGACCTCCCTTAGCTTCCGCTGCGGCCCTCTACCATGGAATTATTTCCAACAGTGGGAGAGTATTGGGTTTTGGCTCGACTTCACCCAGCCGGTCTCGGACTCGGTCAAACTAGTGGGTAATAAGTCAGACTCAGAGATATGTGGTTAATTAATCTTGAACCAAACCTAATCCTACATGTGTCAGGATTAGATCTAGGGGTTTGAGAGGGTACAAGTCCCAACTTTGGTGCATTTGGGTTGCGACACACCTTGTACAACCTATTAACATACACGAACCCATGGGAGATCCAAAAGTGGAAAGGAGGGCTTTTAAGAGGGGGCGATCCCCTCTATCCCATCCATCCGTGTGTTTGCACGAAAACTGAGAGGAGAGAGAGGGAGATCAAGAAACAGGATCACGATTCCCCCTCTCCCTTGTTCGTCCATCTGCAGATACCTGAGAGAGAGGGAGTCAAACTAGCAGCGACCCCTCTTCCCCCTCCATTACTCTCTTGCCCAAGAGCGAGGCCAAGAGAGAAAGAGAGAGAGAGAGAGAGAGAGAGAGAGAGAGAGAGAGAAAGAGAGAGAGAGAGAGAGAGAGAGAGAGAGAGGGTTGCAGCAAGGTTTATCACTGCCCTCCCTCCTCTCATTCGATCCTTTTGGTTTGCTAGCAAGGTGATAGAGGGAGAGATTGCTTATGTCCCTTCTCCCTCCTTTTGGGGTTTTCGTTGTCCCTTAGATCGAAATAGAGAGAGAGGATTCTATGACATCCTGATTCCTCTCTCGTCTCGTCGAACTTACGGGGTCTCCACGGGGTTTTTAATGTCTAAAAAGAACCGGAGTTGAAGGCTTTCACCTGAGATCGTTGGATCTCGTCGCTCGCTATCTCTTCCTTCATCGCGATTAGGATACGAGAGGAAGATCCATCTGTATTAATTCAATTGTGGATCGTCATCACCCGACAAGTTATGGCTGGAGGTACGTTTCAATCCACCGCTTGTCATATCGTAAACCCAATTGCCCCTCTAACTTGTGACCCGACCCTGGCCCGAAACATCGAGTATGGGTATGGATACAAATGTACTTTCAAGTATGGGTATGGGTTGTACAAGGTTTTGATAGGGTATAGGTATAGAAACTCTATCTGATAGGGTATGGGTATAGGAATTTTACCCTATTAACTTTTGGGTATGGGTACCTTAATACTTTTTACGAGGCTAGGGTAAGGTATGAGTATAGAAACACTACCCGATTAACTTTCAGGTATTAGTATGGGTACCTCAATACTTATATCTGAAACCCCAAACCCGATTGTCTCTCCTACTTGTGTAGATAATATAGTTTGACATATATTTAGTGTACATATATCCCATATTTGGATCCTATATATGTCATTAAAATAAACGGAAGAAATGTGCTTCCCATTGTGGCCCTACATATTACCAAAAAAATTTATTACCCTATTAAAATTACCAATATGCCCTTATGTCCCTACCATTATTTCATATCCACACCCTATACTAAAATGACTATTTTTAATTTGTATATGTGTAAAAGGGTCCATAGATCAGCAACTGTCGCACGTGCCTAGTGCACTAGTTTCTCGGAGAAAAAAAACGAAAAAAAAACCATCAGCCAATAAGAGGCAAAACTTGGAGAACAATTTGTTGACCCACTAGTCAGGTGCGTCACCATGACCCTACAATGTAAATCCTTGGATGCACTGCAAACTTAAACCTGGATGGTTGACACGTATGTGCCAAAAAGTAAATGGCTAATTAGGTATAGGTCCTTAACAATTTTACAATTTTAGTCGTGGGACATCATAATTTGTTTTATTAGCTAAGGTTCCTACAAGTATACATTCGTCTCCAGAAAGAGTTCATATTCGTCTTCAGAAGGAATATACATTCGCTTCAGAAAGAATATACATTCATTTTTAGAAAAATATATATTAATCATGCTATATTTCGAAATTAATGTGTCATGCAACTATAAGTCCTCCTCCAAAAACACTTATGTCAAACTTCCCCAAAAATTAATCAGGCGGTTCACATTAGAGGATCATGTTGACCCACATGTCAGGTGGGTCAACAATATTGTTCTCCAAAATCTCATCTATTATAGAGACCACTGAGTTCAGATCTCCTCCAGTCGGTTAGTCTGTGGGCCCAGCATGCATCACAGCCGCACAATGATTGGTGACCCAAAAGTGAGTCGCACTCCAAAATCTCATCTTCTTCTTCTTTCTTTCTTTCTTCTTCAATTCTCTCTCTCTCTCTCTCTCTCTCTCTCTCTCTCTCTCTCTCTCTCTCGACCAAGCTATCGTTGTAAAAGACCTTAACTCAAGTACAAACATTAGATCCACACAATCCTCTTTATAGTAGATGAGTCATATGACAATAGGATTCCCAATCTGGCAGGGTCTCTGACTCAACCATCGGCTCTAATCGCATGTCCAGACCCCGAGTCACCCGGGCAAGGTTGTCTCACCTTTTGCCGGTCAGTCAGCACCTGGGTGCCCGAGCCCCACTAGCGGGCAACCGGGCAGATCTCACGTGCGCTCTACCTGGTTGCCAGTACCCTAGCGCCCAGGCACCCGCGCGTATCCACCAGACCTGTTGCCCTTTGTATTGGCTTCTAACATGTCAAAACTCAACAATCTCCACATTGATCTTTTAAAAATCATTACCACGAAGAACTCTGTCATCACTGCCGCTACCCATCCTGAGAACCTTGTGGAAATCCATTGCCAACATGTCAAAACTCTAACAATCTCCATTTGCCTTTAGCCGACCTAGAGATATTTTTGAAATCCTCTCCATTTCCTTTCCACCTATATTTGTTTTTAAAGTGTTCGTACTTCCCGCACTTCTAACATGAAAACTTCTTCTTATTCCTCGCACCCTCCCTTACCACCATTAATCCTTTCATAGGCTTTTCGTTACTAGCACTTATCCCCTTCATCCATAATATTTTTGGAAGAAGTGCACCTGCAATATACTACAAGTCAAATACAGTTTTTTCATAGAGCAACCTAATCTTAGATGCTCTAACGACGAGGAAAGTGAACCTAGAAGAAGTAGTGTTTTTTTCTTCATCCTTCATGTGATATTAGCCAATTCTAAGATTATCTTATTAAAGGTGCTTAGATGCTCTCTTATATCTGTACCATCCTCCATCCAAAGTGTAAATAACTTTTGATTGAGGTATAGAAGGTTTGTGAGCGACTTCGTCACATAGACTTCATCCAACTTTGCCCAAAATTTTGCCGCAGAATCTTCACCTGACACATACATATGCCAAGACATTCTTTGCCAGACATAGCCAAATTTCACTCACCACCTTTAAATCATATTCCGCCCAATCTGCATCCTCCATATCTATTGACTTCTCACCCTTAAGTGCCTTATGCAACCCTATTTGGATCAACATGTCCCTGACTTGCACTTGCCATACACCGAAGTTGATCTTCCCATCAAACTTCTCTATGTCGAACTTCATGATTAGTCCGCTCGACTCCATCGCTACTTCACCTACCTTGAAACATTACACCGACAATAGTGCCCTAATACCACTTGTTGGAGGGAATAAAGGTCTGATGATCTAGATCCAATTAATGCGCCAAGTCTTTCCGGAAGCATGCTACAAGTTTCAAGGTCGGAGTTTTCAGAGATCACACAACTAGAAAAGATGATGCACGCACAAGAACAAACAAGAGAAATATTGACAATCAATGATTTAGAATTTAACTAATATAGATTACAATACTAGGGTTTACTGTTTGTTGGAACCCTACACCTTGTATCTCTCACCAACTCTCAGATCAATCACCACAGATACAATCACTACATGGAAGTGCTTCAGAGATTACCAAACAATATTGAGAGATGAGAGAGACACAAGTTGTCGTCTCAACTCAAGTACAAACCCTAGAGCCACACACCCCTCTTTATAGTAGAAGAGTCGAATGACAATACGATTTCTAATATGTCACATCCAGCCTCTGAAGCACCCGGGTGATGTTGCTTCATCTTATACCTGTCAGCCAGCACCCGAGGCCCCACTACCGGGCACCTAGGAGAATCTCCTGCACGTTTTGCCTAGTTGCAAGCACTCGAGGCGTCCGGGCAAAATCCGCCAGACCTGCTGCCCTTTGTGTTGGCTTTTACTAGGACAAAACTCAACACAACCCAATCGGAAGTTTCCAAAGTGTGGTTTGGTTTGGTACTAATATTAACTGAAGTTGGCTTGCGTCATCATGCAAGTTAAAACGGCGAGGTGTGTGGACAAAATTGATTGACCTAGTTAAATGAGGTAAGAACATATAATATGCGAGATTAGTAGCCAACTAATATATAACAGGTTTCGCAAAGGAAGGAAGATAGATAACTAGGGTGGCTATTATCTATTGTCTTTTCATGATCTCACCTATTATTTATTCTTACCTCATATAACTATGACAAAATAAAAAAACTCTTCTTTCTTTCTTCCTTTGTGACGAGGTATATGGGCAATATGGATTGACCTAGTTATATGAGGTAAGAAGACATAGTTTTTTTATGCGCCAACCCCATACTCTTCTGTCTTTAGTTCACACTCCCAAGCTCATAAGGCAGTTCCAGATACTTCTCATTCCTCCATGTAGCAAAGAAAAGGAATGACAAAGAAGATATAGCTCATATAACTAGTTCAATTCATATTGCCCATATATATTCTTACATGATATAATAGATTTCACAAAGGAAAAGACAAGATTTTTGATAACACAATAGATAGTCAACATAATAGATAGTAACCACAATAGATAGTTAAAACCTATGTCTCCAACACAATCCTTAATTTGCATTGACTTGCGTTCCATTTGAAGTGATTTTCGGTTATACAATAGGAAAATTAAACCATTGGTGACCTCTGACAATATCCGACAAGGGTTAAACGGTAAGAAGAAATACAAATGGTGGGGTTTCCGATGACCTCTACCGAAGCAACAAAGAAAGCAAACTTTTATAGACCTCTGACAAAAAGTTCAATGGCAAAGAGGAAACAAGTGGTTGATATCCAATGACACGTGGCGAAGCCATGGTAAAAGCAAACTCCTAGCGACCTCCATTGAGGATCCCCTTGCAAATGTTCTATGATAAGGAGGAACGCACGTGATGGGGTTCTCGACGACCCCCAAGAAACAATAGGAAAGCACTCCTGACAACCTCCACAAGCAACTGTAAGGCCAACACAAGATCGACGCAAAGATCTTGCGTCAGAAACGAGTACGTTTCTCGACGCAAGGTACTTGTGTTGGACTGTGCGTTCTTGAGTTCGGCCTTGTATTCTTGCGTTGGTCATATTGATTCGTCAAAACAACAAAGCTAACACAAGATATTTACGTCGGAACTTGCATTAGTTATAGTGCTTTGCCGAAAGCAACATCTGGCCAACGCAAGACATTTGCATTGGAACTTGCGTTCTTCTGTTGACCATATTGTTCCGCCAAAAACAAAAGGCAGTGTTGGAGATATTTTTATCAAAAGAATATTTTAAATTATAAATATGAGGTCATAAAAGTAATGAAAAAAAAACAACAATGACCGGTTTGAACAATATGTGGCAGTCAGGGTCATTTTGAAATAAAAATTTCTTTGAGGGTTAATGGCGTAGACCCCTACCAATTACTTTTTGTACAATACTTGCGTCTACCATCTACACGACGAAGTGGTGGGCAGGTAATATTAATAACGAGGGGGAGTGGGGGCCACTATGAAAATATTTTTTTTTTTATGGGACCGAATTATCCTACTTTCACCTTTTTAATATTCTTATCTTGTGGTCTCCATTCCCTTCACTAATCCCTGCACACCACCTCCCCGTGTGCAGCCTCACACGGGTAGCCGTCAAGTTATGTTCTTATTTATTGGATGAAAGCGGGATTCGATCCCATATCTCAGGTACAACCACTAAGAAATTTTACGTCCTGAGCTACCTGGTACCCTAATCCATTAGCAATGTGCCTGTCATTGCTATTCACTACATAAACCCACATCCGCCAGGTGATGGTATGTGGTTGTAGCCCCGCTGTCGGTGACAGGCCTCTCTGTTGTAGGGCTGTGTGCAGGATCTAAACCAAACCGATCAAACAGACCAATTTTGATCGGTTTCGACACACTCAATGGATCGGATCGGATCGGGCTTTTAAAAAACTGACATGATTGGATCGGTTGACGGATTTGTAAATTAAAAACCGACCAAAACCGAACCGACATATGTATATACATATAATATTTTATTAAATATACTATATATCCTTATATACCCTTGCTACCAACAACCATTGCACTACTGTAAGATGATTCAAAATCAGTTAAAAATCTTATTTAGGCATAATGATTTGAACTAGGTCCTAATAGAAAGAGGGGGGGTAGCCCAATAAGAATCTTAAACCGACAATCCAATCCAATCCAAACCGACTTTAATTGGATTGGATTCCAATCTTAGTTCGGTTTGGATCGGATTGAAAATCCTCAAAACCGACCAAGGTTGGCTCGGCTTGGGTTTTGCCTAAATAGGTATGTTTCGAACGGATGCACATCCCTACTCTGTTTCAGGGAGGGGGGGGGGGTTTCGGATTGTGACCTCCCACCCTTCCATGAATTACCAAAATAAAATAAAAACTACATAAACCCACATAAAAGGCAACGAAAAAGAGATGGGGTGCTAAACAAAAAAGTGGCTTCTCAAACTCTCTATGGCATGCAGTATCCATATATAGCTCACTATGATCTTCAATGTGAAGTTAGTGAACTATTAAGGATCATTTAGCCCGATTCATTTGTTGATCATGATCACAAGCAAATTAGGATGCTATTCACACACCACCGCCGCAAGAACACGATCTTCCACTGCCAAGCTCGTCCTTCGAAAAAAAACAAAATTGGTCCACAACGTGATCGTATCTATCGGACGAGAAGAAGCTTCCCAACGAGTTCGAGCTTCTCAAGACCTTGACCTCCGCGATGAAAATGGCCCGAACCGGTCGGTGGTCGGACAATCTCAGCTCGGAGCGGTCGTAGAGGACTTGCTTTAGGCCCTTTCCGTGCCATAGAATCCGATCGCACCTACAAAATCAAGACATGAGCCTAATCTTACGATCGCAACCGAATTTAGGGTTGTGATCAAGTCACTCACCACGCCGGAGCACGCTTTTTTAGCCCCTTTTTACCCTCAATGCAACCATAATATTCATCAGAGTTGGGGTAATATTTGTATGTCGGGAAGAAATTGATCCCCCCCTCCTGCCAACCTTCAAATGCGCCGCCTTCCGAGACTTCGCCCCTCAACTACATGTTCATCGAGATCATCACCAATATCCATACTTCAATCATGTGTTTGTAGGAAAGAATCGAAGCCCATTTCTGAAATGCATGAGGTTCTCTAGTACCTGATCTTTGTCTAACAACATGTTCCACTCTTTTTGCTCCACCAGCGACCGCGTCTTGGCTTCTGGCATCGAGATTCTATAGTTCAAATCACCAAGCAAAACTATTCGACTGCATTGAATCAAGAAAGAAAAAAGAAAAATTAGTGTGATTCAAGAATTATTTTTTATAAGATTATAATTATTCTTGATGCTGCTACTATTTTATTTTTTTTGAGAATCATCAAGACTTCTATTCTATTAGTACCATCATTGTATAATCATGTCCAAGTTGTTTAACTGCATGCTTTTCAAATTAGGTTTGATTCACCTGGTGGGTTGCATCATGATCTAGAGCTAATTTGGTCCACCTACTTTAAAAAAAAAAAAAAAAATTCTCCACACGGTGATTTAAGGGACTAATCCTTGACGTGGGATCCATCAACTCCGATTAATATGTTTCTCATATAAAAAATATGTATGTGATAATTCACGAGCGTAGAATTATCAAAATGCCGTACCAACTTACAACGACACGAAGTGATGACAGTATAAAAGCCCACTATGTATGGTCTTTCTCAACGTTCAACCTTAAAAGTAATCAAAAATCAACAATTTGTATTATCAAATGAATATATTGGGTTTTTTTTTTTTGGGGGGGGGAGGGGGGAGGTGTGTGTGTGTGAGTGCGTGCCCGTGCGCGTGTGTGTTTGTGTGTGGGTGTGTGTGTGTGTGTGTGTGTGTGTGTGTGTGTGTGTGTGTGTGAGAGAGAGAGAGAGAGAGAGAGAGAGAGAGAGAGAGAGAGAGAGAGAGAGAGAGAGATGAATTAGATTGAAAATTTGAGTTGAACCCATGTGATCTTATTCTATAGGGATTTCAATATGCTCTAATAATGATAGAAATAGATTAAGGTTCATTTGTTAATTGGAATTTACTCACTCATGATCAAGGATCTTTCTCGGAGAATCGTGAGAAGGGCACCGTGGGAAGCTCGTCCTAGAGAATATCTCCATGGCATCTGAATTCCTATGAATCTCATCTCCTTCTTTCCCTCCCGAAGCCAAATGACAGCAAACCGCGCAAAAGCTCGTCTCATGTAAGAAAAATCTAACAGATACTGCACCCTACATCGAATTTCCTTTTAGAGTTGTTATAGTCTTTGCATTATTAAGTTCGATTAGCGAGAAAGAAATGGCAGACCTTGTTTCCTAAGCAGCCGATGATGCCGCAACCGATGCACGAGACGCTCGAGTGCTGAATGTATGGTTGGAGATCGCCTCGGACCCAAACGGAGACCAGAATTCCGACCATCTGCTTGCTCACGATGCATCTGAACTCTTGTGCGGCCGAATTGCCATCCTTGAGAGGGTGCACTTTTTGCTTCTCCCCTTGCTTTGGCTCTTGCTTCCTCTTTGGGTTAGAGAGGGATTTGTTCAATGTTGCTCTAATGAGTGAATTCCATTTCGTAGCGATTCTGCTCTTCTCCCGGCCAAGAATGTTTTTGGCGCTAAGCGGTACAATCTCTTGGAACCTGAATCGAAATTCAAGTATATGGTGTAAAGAGAATCATAATTCCCTTCTGATCTTCGATACAAATAATGATTTATTCATTGTTATCGCTGGCGTAAATGGTGTAATTACCCAATAATATAGATGTCATAAGAGTAATCATTTATGCCCAACCAATCATCCAAACTAATATCATCTGTTGGCAGCGTGCCGCCGACATTCCATGTACTAACAAACACCCTTGAAAGAAGGAAAAAGATTGATTGTAAGGGGCCTGAACACATAGTGTAAGCTAATAGAAGGCTTTGAAAGTAATGAAGGAAAATATATATAGCTTTGAGAGCTCACTTGTATTTATGGACGGTCTTTCGATCAAAAGACAGACTCTCGGACACGGCCGGGCGGTCGGAGCTCTCGGCCTCGAGTAACATGTCGACGCTCGGGAAGTCGGCGACGAAATCGCAGCTCCCCGATGTCCTACGGAACAGCTTGTTGGCCACTAATCTAGGCCACATCACCTAAAAACCAGACATAATTTCAGATGTGTTATCACATCAGCTATTAAAATGGGCATATCTTTGCAAAGAGTGTGGAGAGGAGAGAGGGGGGGAAGGATGCTCACTTCTCCTTGCTTTTGGTTTTCTGGCATGATGGTTTGGAGAAGTTGGGGGGGGGTAATGGAGGGGTTTACTTTTCTTGGTAGGGGTAGAAGAAAACAAAGGTGGATGGAGGGATCATGAGAGGATAAAAAAGGGAAGGGGACCCATAGGGATCATAAGAGCCCTCCTCTAAGCACTAAAAGATATAGTTTGGCAAGTTGGGAGGGGGAGGGGAGGGTGGGACCCAGAGGAGTGATGTCAGTGGTGATGCAGGTCAAGTTTCAAAATGGTGGGAATATGTTGGAAGAGAAAATAGTCAGATGGGGAGGGACAATGTGGAAATGGGGACCATTGTCTGTAGTCTAGAATGTTATGCTTGGGCTTTTCTTTGGGATGTCTAGGGCTTGTCATGGAGGGACTTGTTTAAGTTGGAAGTTTAGGTGGGAGAGGGCTTGGGTGATGGGGAGGGAGGGGAGGGGAGGGGCCATGCCTTTTAAAAGGAAAAAAAAAAAGCCCTAGACACACTTGGGCCACTTGGGTGAGCAACTTGTATGCATGCTCACACATGCAGCATGCAATCATTATTGAAAAAAAATAGTTGCCCTATTTGGTTCAATTCCCGATTATCCATCACGACGATTGGTCGCGAACAACAGGATTGGCTAGATTCATAGATGGGTAGTCGGGTTATGGTTAGCGATCGAAAATTTAGAAAGTTTCGGCTAGAATTTCAGACGAATTATTGATCTAAACTGAAAATTTCTCTCATGATTGATTTATATTAATAATAGCTTAAGCTTAGTTGTTTAAGGATTTTTTTTAATAAATATTATTGTTTATCATTACTATATGCAACTTGTTTTTGCCCTTTTCTTTCGGTTTCGAGTCTTGTTTAAGGGAAAATACTTAATTAATTTTGCATGTAGCCAAAGAATTGTTCAAAAGAGGCATGCAAACAACGCCAGACTCGATGATTGTCTACGAAGTATTTGTCCAGATAGTGAGTTGACTTACTCAAATGCAGATTCATCGATTTCTTGGAAACCATGAACCACCCGGAGAACCATTATGAAGAGGGGGGAGAGGAGAATGAAGGCCTTCTCATTGTCCCCTACAATGCATAGCTTATTATGGAACCCATGCTTAACAAACACAATTGTATAGCTAGGGATTGAACGACACGCATATCGTCGTGAATTTTGGTCTGTATTTCATTTTCTTCACGCATCCCTGATTTAACGATGAAACCTTTGTTCATCGATTAGGTGAACCATTGGTCCCGATCTTGTTAAATATATCATTATCAAGTATTTAACTTTTCGAGGGAAACTCCAAAGAATAAGCTGACGAGACTAGTAGAACAAGCTTTCTTAATAGAAAATTGTCTTGTGGACCTTACCTTTGGCTCCTCTCTCTCTAGAAAATTGCCTTCTGCCTCATTTCTTAATAGAATCCAATAGGGACCCCCATTAGCTCCCATAAACGTAGAGTTAGACCTCCATCTATAATTATTGAGGACCATAGGCTCATAATTAGAAGACAGTGAAAAAAAAAGAGGCAAATTGAGATACTTCCAACTCGGTCGTTGTTTGTTACAATCATCGAAGAAAGATCTAATAATTTTCTTTAGTCTGCCTTGTTAGTCAGTTGATAGAATTTTATCGCTAGTTGCCTCTAGTCACATCTATTTCTTTTTCTCTTCTGTTAGGATTCTTTTGTATCATTACCTACAATAAGTACCTCCATTATCGGCTTTTTCAAATCGGCTCAATATTATTACGCTATCTTTCAAAAAAAAACATTTATTACTTCACCTTGCAAAAATATCTTCGCATGTGATGCGTATCACCCTATAAATCATGTGGTTTATTTTAAAAAAATACCAAGTGGTACATGAGAATAGTTGTCATTTAAGAAAGCGAATATTCGCCAATTAGTAACCATTCACTGATATAATCGAGGTGTCATTTTGTAATTACAACAAACGGGAGTGGTTATGCGCATAAACTTTTTTATATCCTATGGTCATCTCACGGATATCTATAGCTGCTGACCAATGTTTTAAAAAACTCGCCCCAGGGTACGCCCGCTGCTCGCCCCGGGGCGGGGCGGTCCTAAAACGCCCGGGGCGGCTCCAGCTGGGGCTTTTTTCCCATGGGGCTTACGCCTAAACCACTGTGGCGTACGCCCTGAACGCCCGGGCACGCCTTTTACGCCCCAATGGTCCAGGCTTACGCTCCATTGGAGTTTGTTTGCATTGTTGAAAAAAAATGATTTGATTACTACCGTGTGATCTTTTATATGTGTCTTAATCTCTTAGATGACGATTATGAAATTTTGGAAACTAATGTTGCTTTAAATTGGTTCCATATCATGTATGAAATGGTAGAATCTATGGAATATAAACATTGATAGTTTGAATTTTGGTTAAAAACTTATAATTAGATCTTAAATGATATTGAAAGACAATGACAAGTTCATTTTTATTATCATTTTTTATATATTTGTGATTTATCAACCATGTTTGTAGGCTTAAATGCTTTGTTTAATAACTTTGCTCATAGTTTTTTTTTAATTTTGTTTGTTTTTAATCTATTTTTACTTTTTTATCTAATATTATTTATTTCTATATATATTTTTAAATTAAAAAAATAAAAATTCATGAGGCTTACGCCCCACGCCCTGAGGCTTACGCCTCGCCCCACAGCAAGCAAAACGCCCCGCCATACGCCCCCGCCTCTAAAAACACTACTGCTGACATCAGATCCAACGGTGTTCACCTGTTTTCGATACACCTGTTGATGGTGAGGAAGCCTTGTGTCTTCTTAAGGTCTTGACTCGAGTTTTGGTGTCCCTTTTAGCCCAACATTTTAGCCGGCAAAGCCCTAATTTAGAGTAGTCAGCGCACCAGATCACTAAGTAGATATGTCACCCAATCTCATATAATAGCTATAAAAAACCTGTGCCAAGGTCACGATGATGAAGTGAGCCTCATGAACACAGTGGCCTCAAAATATTCTAAAAACCAAGCACTAGAAAATTCCAGGTCCAATCATAATTCGTAACGAAGCAAACAACCAACAACTTGATCACCTGATCATTGAGTTTTATAGTACTCAAAGGGGAAAGAAACTATTATTCCACCACCATTGTCTCCTTCATAGCATCAGATATGATAGACTATCTTGTTTGAATCATGAAAGCTTATCCTTCAATAGAGAAGCAACTATTAAGATCACATCGTTTGGTAATTGTCGGAAATGATCATGCATCGATCTGGATGATCACCAAATCTAAGACAACTACTCAGAAAACATAATTGTCAGTTGCATGGGTTGAATCTGGCCTTGTCGCTATTCTTTGGACAAGAAGATAAGATCAAAATTCAATGACGAAAGTGTTTGCCCGGCCAAGGTTTGTGATGTCTTGAGGTTTTAAATTGAATCTTAGTTCATAATTCAATATGCAAGCAACAACTTGATCCCATCCCTAACGAAGTTTAAAGTACTCAAATGATATAAATCTGTTATCAGACTATCCCGCTCACCGCTTTAGACACTGAAGGTTACATCATTTTATATACTCTGAATCGATCTATTAATGAGGCATGAGAGATGAAAGCGAGGAAATGGTAGTGCGTCGAATCAAAAATGTGTGTTTCTGGTCGAATCTGCAAGCCTTATCCCCTCCTATTTAGACAAGAGAGGATCAAAATGCTTGGGGTGAGGGAAACTAAAGCCAGAGCGTCGAATCATTGGGTAAATGTATTTTTAGCAAGGGGTCGATGGTACTTGTAGTATAGCTATAGAAATTAGTATGTGAATGTTTCACTTATGAAGTTATTGCCTTGCCAAAGGTTGCGGGTCACAAACCATGCGAAACTTAGATCATATCATAGTCCATTAGTCAACAAGAAACCAACAACTTGACCTCTTTGCTACTGAATTTTATAGTACTCAAAGAAAAGAAACTCTTATTTCATCACCATTATCCCATTAATGAATTTTAGACATAGTTTATCTCATTTTGAGTCGAGTAACATTTAATGAGTTGGAAGCTACGAAAATTGCACATAGATTGATCGGCAGAAATGATTCTTGTGTATCTGATCGCATCATCAAAATTAAGTAAATATAAGTGTTTGTTAGGTTGAATCGGGCCTTGCCCTAGTCTTTTTTGGACAACAAGGATAAAATAAAAATGGTTGCAATATACCAACTATAAAACAGAATACTGCTGCCTAGTGGAATGCCTATCTTGAGAAGGTCAGGGAGAATCGCTTAAGAATTGTCAGGTCGCATGTTTTGGATTAGTTTTTTCCTTGGTTTGTACGATAGTTCGCCTGCAAAGTGACTGTGATAAAGGAAAGGTTAGAAACCTGCTAATGCAGTGCAATGACTAAGCGGAGAAAGGTCGTAGAAATCTTAGCGTAAGTTGGCCTCTATGTCATGATCCAATCTTTAAACTGTGTGCAAGAGAGAACTATATAGAGTACCCATGACACTGTGAATCATTTTACACATTCCAATATGCTAGTTGTTTGCTGTATGGAATGTCGAGGAGTCATATCCTATATATGGTATATCGAAAACGAAGAAGTTTGCAGTCGTCCACCGTCCCCCGCACCCGTCCGCTACCAAATTGCAGTCGTCCGCTGTTCGCCCGTTTCTCTCCCTCACAACGCCATCTCTCTCTCTCTCTCTCTCTCTCTCTCTCTCTCTCTCTCTCTCACAGCCCCATTTGTAGCCCTTCTAACCCGCCGCCAGGATCTGCAGGTTTGCAACAAGATCGATAAAAAACAATGATAAAATACTAAGCCAATTATAAAAATTTTATTAAATTTTTTTCAAAAAACAGTGATAAATTACAGCAATTAATATTTTGTTAATATTTAATATGCAACAACCCGTGCTTCTATATTGAATATGTTCTTTATGATGCATTATATCAATTAATAGTTCTATAAATTAATAATTTAGTATTTTATTTAAAATTTATATTTAAAAAATAATAATTTATTGCCGTATCCTTAGATGTACCCGTATCTTATTTTTTTGAGATTTGCTGTATCGCCATACCCGTATCGTACCCGTATCCCGTATCCCTGCTTCTTAGCTAGACACCTATATTGGGAACATTGCGTTCATTCACTATAACCCAGTGTTTTCAAACACGAAAACTCGACTCGACTCGAAACCTTAATGAGTCGAGTTGACTCGACAACTCGGCTAAAACCCGACAAAACTCGATACAAAAAACTCGACATTATATAATATATTTTAATATTATATATAATTATTTATATATAAAAATAGCATTTTTTTGCATTATACACTCATCCACCATTATCAAAGATTCAAAATACTAACAAGACTATGAGATGACTGCAGAGGAACCTGCCACAAGATTAAGAAAAAATAAAACAGAGAAGCATAGGAAGAATCAGAAAAAAACTTCAAAAAAGGAAGAGAGTAAGACTGTTTCACTATTTTTTAACAGGAAAAAGGAAGAATCAGAAAAGAGGAAGAATCAGAAGAAAAAAAAAAAAAGCAGAGATCGGCATTGTTTTTCACTTGTTTTTAACAAAAAAAAAAAAAATCAAAAGGGGGAAAAGAGACGGCAGTGTGCTAACCTTTTTGGCCTTTTCCTCTTCTTTCTTCCTCCCTCTTCTCTTCTTTCGTCTGCTGCGCCTGATTTGATGCTCCCGAGTCCCGCCGGCGATCACTACCAGGCGACGGCGACGGCCGACGGCGACGGCGACAGCGAGGGCGACGGCGACGGTCGCGAGACCTCCGAAACCCTAACCCGAGCGAGCGGCCTTTGAAGTCTGCAGGCGCCGCTCGGGATTTATAAAGGGGCTGCGGGTTTCTTTTAAAACCCGACCCGGGCGACTCCTTCGGGTTTGAAACCCGACCCGACTCGTTGAAAACCCAGCGGGTTTTAACCAAAACCCGACAGACCGAGTAAAACAGTCGGGTCGGCTCGATTGCTTGCCGGGTCGGGTTGACTCGGGCGGGTTTCGGGTTGACCTGACGGGTTTTAAAACAGTGCTATAACCAACTGCAATTTCAATTACACATTAACACAAATAACCAAATCCAAGGGAACAGAAACTTCAAGCAAATTCCCAAGGATTACATAAAGAAATGTGAAGTATTAGTATATTGAAAAAGTTCGAGCACCGGTAATTAAAGAAATCCAAACCCAATATGACAACACCAAAGCGCATTACTTAAGAAGTTTCAGGCCAGATTATCTTGCTAAGAGCATCATTTACAGCTCCCGGGACAATTTGGTGAATGATTCCAATAGATGACCATGTTGAAAGAGACAACACATGAATCGGTGAAAAAATAAGCTCGGAAGTTCATCGAAGCATCTACTGACCCCAAAATGTCGCTGTTGTTTCTTAGACAAATACCCCTAAATGGCACCGCCAGTGCTTGCTCATTAGCAGCAGATTGCTCAAGCTAAAAGCTAATCCAGAACTGGGAGGTGACCATTATCTTTGCAAACCTGTGATTATAAAATCTAACCGCTGAAAGATCACTAACACTTGTTCACATTTTTAAACTTCTATATCAGAACACTTTAGAAAAGGTACCATTTTCTAATACACACTTAGTACGGGTCCCGGGTCATCAACCTAATAGACAACATCAGCACATAATCAAATAGCACGTTTCAGTGTTTAGCCAATGAAAAGTAGATTTGATTCCAAAGCAAGATACCGTATCAAGAGACAAAGAACGATAAACATATGTTGTTCGGCTACCAAATCAAAGATTTCGCCTGTTAAAATTTTACACCACAAGAAAATAAGGGCAATTCAAGAATACCTTCAATATTTGTGTACCTCTAGTTTCAATCCCACACAGCACTTCCATGCATTTGCTTACAATGCTCTTTTCATGCTCTTTTCCCATCGACAAAATGGATAGCGCACGCAGAAACTATGGCTGCAAGGTATCAACTATCAACTGATTGATAGCCAAAACATTGACAAGGTTGCCTCCGAATGTAAAATTTACATGCTTAGTTTGATGTTAAGTAGCTCCTGCACATCGAGGACCAGAAAATAATAGTTGTAGATGCCATTGAACAACAGAACACTGCATTCACCTATGACATCAACAGTTCATGACGAGATCAGGAGAGCCATCAACGGTACAGCATTAAAGCTAACCTTGCAAGGAAACAACAAAAGCAAAAACTAATAGAGCCCATAATCCAATTAGACTTAATAATTGTCTCCAATGAGTGTCAATACAATATAGCAGTTCTGACAAGTTTTTGGAATTGACTTCCAAAACAGGAAGAAACTGCACTGTACAACATTTTCTTACAGCTTCTAAACTAAAATAGCAACCCAGGTAAAATAACATATAGTGCCACATTGGCACCCAGCCCACTCCTCATGCGCTAATAGAGTATCAAGTATAGAGCCGAACCCATCAATGATATCTTTCGCGGTTTCAATAATGTTCAGGTTCAGAGATATCATGCTGGAACCCTTCATACGATGAGGAGGCTTCATCAGTCTTTGAGCTTCGGGATCAATTAAAATGTCAGCTGTACCATGCAGGAGTAGGCATAGGAAGTGACCCTCTTCAAGTTAAGTTACAAGTAGGACGATGTCCGGAGAATCTCGTAACCAGTACTGACTCTAATGGAGAAGGCCTCAGGATCATGGGAAACAGCTGGCCTCTTCTTCTTCACAGCACTAAATTGGTACTTGGCAATAGTAAAGAGGGAGAAGATCAGAACAACAACCTGACATTAAGAAAGTATTGAATACCAACTGTCAACTTAGGCATAAGAAAATAAATATGGAAGAGCTAATCAAAAGATTCAAAACTGAGGCTATAATTGTTTGTGCCATATATGATTACTAAATAAAACGAATGGATTTAAGTGTAGAACTCAACCCATATCTTTCGTGGCTTCAATCTCGTTTAGGTTCAGAAAGATCATGTCAGAACCCTTCATACAATTTTGATGGACTTGTATAATGATGAGGCTTCATCAGTCTCTAAGAAGCTTCTGGATCAATTACATTGTCAGATGTACCATGCAGGACTAGAAATGGGAAGCGACCCGTTCCAGTTTTGTTGCAAGTAGGATGATGTCCGGAGAATCTCGTAACCAGTACCGACTCAAATGGAATCCGTGAAAACAAAAGGATAAGAATACTCGACTCCTAAGGCCTCAGGATCACATGAAACAGCTGGTCTCTTCTTTACAACACTAAATTGGTACTTTCGCACGAGTACAACGGAGAAGATAGGAGTAACGACCTGAAATTAAGACGGAAAAGAATACGAATCAGAAATGTGGTACTTGCCAACTTGGGCATAAGAGATTATTAGATAGCAAGAACTAACCTAAAATGCGGCTACAATTGTTCGTGCCATATATGATTACCAAATGAAACAAATGGAATGATAGCCATATGCTTTGAAACTTCGAGTAACAAAAGGTTCTTATTCATTTTAGCACAAAAGAAAATTACCTTCAGAGCCTTTATTTTTCAAGAGTTGCATTATAAATCTTATGGTTCCATTCCCTATTTACTTCATGGCAAATACTACATGACTAGAGCATCGTTTAGCATACAAATATAATTCTTTTAATTTATATCATAACCGGATATTGTGCAAAGATCACTAGGGATTATGATTTCCAATGTGTTAACCCAAACATACTAAGCACTAACCAGTTCATCTAATCAATATCTCTATGCTGAATTACCTAAGTAATTCAGCATAGAGATATTATCTAAAATGAATACACTAAGTACGCACTTACCAGTTCATCTAATCAAATATCTCTAGCTGTGAATCTGCAATGTCATTCAAAAACCACAATGGCGCATCTAGCTACATGCAAGATATGTCACGACTGACGTTTGAGCTGTGAATTTTCTTCTTAATCACAATTCATGGATGGTGTATATATGAATATAATGTCGAATTAGATATATTCATTTTTTATATGAATCTCTAAATAGAGATTCAATCTATATATGCAATCTTTGTACATGGTTTGCAGTGTTTTGTTTCTACATCACACCCTTTTGCGTGGTGACTTCTTAAAATGTAAGTGTATAAATACGACCTCATAGTCAGTTTTGCTTATAGTTGGGAAAAACCTCCTGAATGAGCACAGCATTTTTCCTTGAGATTCATGCTATTAGAACCACTTCAAACTCACCCACCAACTCTGAGAATTACCGTCAGAGATGTTCATTTGTAAATCCTGACCTCTCTCAGCCATTACATAGGGAAATGTTTGATTATGGAGAGGATAATCTATGCCTTCCTCTTGCGCCTGAAAAAACTGAAGACCTTAGAGCACCATGAAGAGATTTGTGTAGATATACGTGTTGTGATCATGCAACGATACCGGATTGAACAATCTGACACCGAGTCATTCCGAGTCTTCCGACCACAATGGGTCTACAAAGATCAATTGCGCAAACGATCCTTCGACGGATCGATATGGAACAAAAGAGCCAATCGACAAGTAGAGAAAACAAAAGACGAAACCACCACAAAGTGATCACAAAGAGAAGAGACGAGAGATTTATGTGAAAACCCTTGCAGGAGAAAACCACAAGAGAGGACGATCCACTATAATAAAGAGCCAAGGAGTTACAAGCAACGCTCAACTCCAACAAGATTGTTAAATCAAAAGGGAAAAACAAGAAAAGAATCATGGGAGTAAAACCATGCTTTACTCCAGGCAAAGGCCCTATATATGTGATTGTACAAAGGATGGGGTCACCAAAGGGTTAGCATACCCAAAAGGGACTGAAAAGCCTATACAACGACTAATAATGTATCTATACACTCTAAGAGACACACACACCCCTCAAACTCAAGGTGGATCATACACCAAGAGTTCGCTTAGAAGATACCCAAAACGCTGAATAGTGTGGGTCTTCATAAAGAAGTCTGCAAGCTGCTCTGTAGAAGACACACGTGGAAGCGAGATCATGTCATCCTTGTAACGATGTCGAACATAATGCAATCTAGCTCAATGTGCTTCGTGCGCTCGTGAAATACAGGATTTGCTAGCAATCTGAATAGCACTCCGATTATCACAGTGGAGAGGAGTCGACGAGGTCAACTGAACACCCATATCCTCAAGTAAACGACGCAGCCAAACGACCTCACAAGAAGTGCTTGCGATAGCAAGATACTCAGCCTCGGTACTAGAGAGCAACACAATCTCCTACTTCTTACTTTTCCATGAAGACTGATTCTGGATCTTGACGACTTCGATGCAGAGTGAAGACGGGATCTCGATGACTTCAATGCAGAGTGAAGACAGGATCTCGGTGGCTTCGATGCAGAGTGAAGAAGCTTTGATGCAGTGAAGACTGATTCTGGATCTCGACGACTTCGATGCAGAGTGAAGACAGGATCGCGGCGACTTCAATGCAAAGTGAAGACGAAGCTTTTATGCATAATAAAGACGGGATCTCGACGGCTTCAATGCAGAGTGAAGACAAAGCTTCGTTGCAGTGAAGACTACTTCTGGATCTAAATCTCGACAACTTCAATGCAGTGAAGATTTCGATGCGGGCAAACACTGCAATGCAAAACTCGAAGCAGGAAGCAAATCCGATGCAAGAGGTTGAGGAAGACTGCGATGAAGGCTGTGATGAAGCTCAATGAAGATTGCAGAAGACTATTACTTGGATTGAAGAGAGCTCTGCTATACCAGAGACCCATTAGGGCTCTGATACCATGTTAGACCAAAAGGGAAAAAGAAGAAATGGATCATGGGAGTAAAACCGCTTTACTCATTTAGGCAAAGGCCCTAGATATGTGACTATACAAAGGAAGAGGTTACCAAAGAGTGAGCATACCCAAAAGGAACTGAAAAGCCTATACAAGGACTAATAATGTATCTATACACTCTAACAGAGATGAACTTCCTTCGCTAAGAGCACCTCCTCAAAGAATCCTCACCAAATCTTCCTCTCGACCAAACTAGGTTTCATCATCCTTCCCCTAAACCCTAGACCCCTTATATATTGAGGGAATAGGTTTACATGAGTACCATACAAACACTCACGAAATCCCAATCCGACGATTGAAAAACGACTCCAAAAGTCATCAGGAAAAGCCCTGATTGCGCATCCAGACCCATGCTAGCCTGAGCGAATTAGCCTCGTACAAACTACAAAGGGCTCGCCCGAGCAAGTTTATCAAAAGCTCTGCGAACCGAATCTAAGGCCAGGTCGCCCCGGCAAATTCTAATTCTTGCTGAGGGATCCGCCAATGCTAAGGGATCGAGCGGTTAAGGAATTCGCCCGGGTGAAATATGGTGTCTATGGTGAACCCGAAGAGGAATGGACTACAAAGTCCCTCAGAAACCAAAATTGAGTTTCGGGGATAACTCAGGTAACACACTGGCCACAGGGGTGCACTTGGAACAGATGAGAAGACATGATTTATTTTAAATAACGTTTTCTGTATGTGAAACGGATCAAGAAGAGGACTGCATGGCTTTTCTTCGTGCGGAAAGAAATCAGGGAGTCGGGATCTCTTCTGCAAGCAAACAAGGGAGAGGCCGGTGATACTTTTTAATGTGGGGTGCTAGGTGCGCTTTAGAAATTTGATGCTATTGTTGTTAATGTGGGCTGCCCATGGATAAATAATAGGCACGGGATGAAAAATCCCGTCTCTTTTGATCGCATAAAAACAGGGTCACGCACCTGCTTCTTTTCTCTTGCGCAAACAAGAAAAAAAGAAGGGGGTGTCGGCTATGCCTTTGCAAGGACAAGGAGAGAGAAAAAAAGAGGAAGAAGGAAAGAAAGAAGATGATTCTTCTTCCTTGCTTTGTACATTTTCGTCTTGATTTCCCTCTTGCTCGTCTTCTTCGATGCTCACACAACTATTTAGGGTTTTAAGAAAGAGATGGAGGGGAGAAAGAAGGGGGAATATGTAGTCCACCAAATTCGAGAAATCATCCACTGATGGATCCAATCTACCATTAATGCTAATTGATAACAAACAATTTTATTTCATAATCGTTCATATAATTCATCATTTATTCACATCTTAAAACAAAAGGCCCTACACCTTTTATATAATAGGTGGGCCCACTATAGCGATGTGGGGCTAAAATACATAAAAAAGAGCTTGCACAACAAGTCTAAATTAACCCTAATTAATTCTGACAAAAATAATTAAATAATGTGATATAAAAAAATCACAGACCTTTTGGATCGATCACTAATGGAGACGGTGCAGTTGTCGAGCCTGGTCCCCATTAGTATCACTTCTCAGACTTTCTTGTTCTATATTTTTCTGAAAATATTTTTTTAACTGTTTTGTATCTCATGCCTTTCCCAAAACGACAACGTTGATTATTTTGCTTTCTAATGTCCTTTGCCAACATCATATAATCGTAATATTTATGCAATTTAATATATATTGTTTATACTGGATTTTTACCTCTACACGTTTTCACTTATATCCATTCTCATTTCTCGCAATTATGTTGCTTCTTATTTTTGTTGATTTCTTTTGTTTTCGATACTGCAAATATGTTTATTGTGTCTTTTTCAAAATTTATTTGATACGTCAAACCCTCGGCATCTTTTTCCTTGAATCGTAATCCTTCATCTTTACACTAAGATTCTTTTACTTCAATGTACATGGTTTTGCACTTGCTTCTTGACTTGTAAATTCATTTCCTTTTTTGTTTTTGCGATCACATTAGTATATCTATTAACGAATTAACCCTCTCATTATGTGTTGAAGCCTTCCCAAAAGAAGACGGTTGCGAACATGTTTATTCTCGAAATTATATCAAGATTCACGACAGGTGGTAATGTTTAGCTATTCTGTACTAACACACAAATTCTTTTGTGTTACACTGTTACTTAATGGTAAGACAGTAAGGCAAATGTGATATGAGTTCCACTATCTCTTGACTTTAGACTTCAACAATTGGATCATTATCCTGAAGGATTACTGGCAAGGTTGGAAATAATTGTTGGTAAACATTTCAAGGGAAGAAAGAGAGAACAATAATACTGTCTTGTCCATGAGGTAACCATCATATTTTGTTAACATGGACGGATAACTACAAGCTGCTTAAACAATCCTGAGACCCAAGAGCATTATAATACCTATAAGAGGAAACTAAGAATGTACAGTCCAAACCTATATTATCTGGTGACGGAGGCAAGCACAGCATAATCAGACTGACATCCATAAAAAAAAAAAAACTAGATAAAGTTAAAGAACAAAACAAGCGGAGGGAATGTGTGGCAATCAAAACCAGAAATGTCACATATTAGTGTGAGCACCCAAAAACCATTTGGAAGGCAATAAAGAAAAGTGTTTGACATGAGCACAGCTTTTATCTGTATAAAGCAGAAATGGAAGATAGGTATAGGGATATTCTGCAATACGTTTAAAAAGATGAAAGCAAATGTTTATTATAATACTTACTACGAATAGGAACTACAAGCAGTATATCACAAGCAAAATTTGCCAAATACCTGCATATACAATGAGAATAAAGGAGTCACTGGCTGTGTCGCAGAAATGAGGGATATGTTGCATCACCGCATGTTTTCTTCTGCTGCATGACCAAAGTCAAGACCCTGTCATAGTAACAAAAAGTGCGCCTTCCTACAGAGTTAGTGGATAAAAGTAGTGTATCCATGTGGAGTAACATGTTCACAAACAGTGAAGCCTGCATGACAAAAGGATTTCAGTGTGCTACAAAGCTTTCATCTCCAGGATATATGGAAGGTTGAAGTAGCGGATCATTACGCTGATATGTAAACTCGTAAAATGTTTGAATGTGCAAAAGAAAAGTAGTATTGTTCGCATAAGAGGTACCAGATTAACTGGATAGGCTGGCTGAACTCACTCATGTGAGATATCTTGGTTCATTCTAATATTTTACGCTACTCACACATTCACTACTCATCACAAGAAATACTAATAATTAAACTGCTGTAATAAAGTTCCAACCTACATGAAAAATATTTTTACAGAATACTACAAGCAGAATAATTCCCCAACTGGATGACACATATATTCTACATATCTGATATATGAGAAAGCCCACGAGAAACAACAAGCCAGGAGCATAAGATATAAAGAAGCATCTTGAGGAATCCAAAGGGCATCTCATTGGAGTTAATCAGAAAGCTTTGAAGATGCATCTCGCCGAGACTGCCGAGCAGCAGCATATGCTGAAATTGCTGAGCTTGTCATGGTCAGAGATTGCTTAGTGAGGTTCAAGCTTTTCTTGGCAGTTAACCAGATGATCCAAAAGAATCCCACCCATCCTGTAGCAAATGTTTTGAAAAACTTGAATTCTCAGTAATAGTTTCGATGTCCAAGACAACTAAAGATAGAATTGGTCTCTTTTCAAGGGAAAGTAGAATCGTACTTGCACTTATACAAACTGTTATTGAAATTTATCATATATTCCAAAATAGTATGTACCAAAAAAGTCCGTATCTTTGAATGCCTTGCAATGCTTTTAACTAAATCATTTTATACTTTTCACTGCAGCTGTTTGGTATCCATTATTGAAGAGAACGACAAACTCAGATGCTGGTCTAAGTAAACATAATATAATGATTATTAGCTGGTAGTTAAGTTAATAAATATGTTTGCTAAACAATTATCCTGACTAGTGACTGGCCATAAAAATTTTAATGCCAGATATCAAGTTTTCTTGTTCACCGCACTACTAGTCTACTAAAGCAAGTCAATGTACACATCCATGTTTACTGCAACATACCTCATACATCCATCATGTTAGTTGCAAAGTACTAAGTTCAACCTGTGTCCTATCATTCTAGATTTGGGTCGAGATCAGATACAGATCTGAAACGATACTAGACACAGAATCTAAAACTTAGCCTAAACCAATGTTTTCTGGATCCTTGCAGATCCGATACAAAGAAGTGGATAAGCTCCAGGTCTCACATCAAAATTGTCATGGTTTGGAGTATGATGAACTAGATTCCATAATGGGGCAGTGGACCAAATAGTGCAATACTTGGTGTGAATCCACCATATACAAAAGAAAGTATACTATACAATATATACATCTAACACCCCACCCCCACAGTCCCACACTCCCGCCCCTAAACTCATGGTGGATCAGGCACGGAGAGTTTGCCAAGACACTATTGATGACGCGACAAGTGTGAGTCTTGTAAAGAAGTCTGTAAGGTACTCGGTAGACAGAAAAAACGGGATGGTGGACATTCATGACAAAGTGGCAGAAGTGATAAACAAAGTTGCAGTCCATCTCTTTGCCATTCAAGAAAAGACCAGATTGCTTGCAATCTGAATAGCACACCTGTTGTCACAGTAAAATGTAGTAGTGAATACAACTCCCATGTCAGAGAGGAGACGACGAAAACAAATGACCTTTGAAGTAGTTTGGGCCATCCCATGATACTCAATCTCGGTACTCAAGTAAGAAATGATCACCTATTTCTTAGGTTTACACAAAATTAGAAAGCATATCATACAAACACAGATGCCCATGATAGAACGACGATCAATGGCATCACCGACCCAGTCGACATCCCCATAAGCATAAAGATCCAAAGCAGAAGAGGCTGATAAAAGGAGATAGTGAGTGATGGATACACAGAGGTAGCGAAGGATGCATAGAACGACCTAATAATGAACAGAGCGAGGCTTACTGACAAACTGGCTTACTGCGAACCACATGTGCAATATCCAATCTGGAGTTGGTCAGGTAGATGAGACCACCACAAGCTAATACCTCATAGAATCAAAAGGTGGCTCACCATCAATCAGATAAAACTTCAAGTGGAGCTGCATCACGATATCGGTGGTGTGTCACCAAAGCTGGTATGGCTAATCAGATCGGATGTGTACTTTTACTGAGAGAAAAAGTACCAGCAAGGAAAGAAGGCAACCTCAAGATCCAAGAAATAACATAGAGGGCCAAGGTCCTTCATCTTGAATTATCGTCTAAGATACTGCTTTGAATGATCAATGGATGTAATGCCGTCACCAGTGATGATCACGTCATTAACATAGAGCAGGAGAACGGTCAACCAGGGAGAAGATCGGCGCGTGAGTAAAGGCTAGTCGTAATAGCTCTCAGTGCAACCAATCTCAAGAACTGCCCAATGAAAATACTCAAACCATGCCCGAGGAACTTGCTTGAGCTCATAAATGGCTTGATGAAGGTGACATATTGTGCTAGAAGGATGATGAAGGCCTAGAAAAGGTTACATGTAGGCCTCCTCAGAGAGATCACCATGAAGAAAGACACTCCTTGCATTGCAATGCTTGCATCCATCCGATAGAAGATCGTCTTCAAACAACAACAATAACAATCAACGCTCAAACAGATGTCGGGGAAAAGGTCTACTCGTGTAAATCCTTGAGCAACAAGACGAGCTTTATTGCATTCCAAGAAGCCATCAAAGTAGGTCTTGACCTTGTAGATTTACCACCAACTATTAGGAGTATTCCCAAAAGGCGAGGAAGGAGGTCCCGGATGAGTTGGCTAAAGAGCACAAAGCTTATTTACCATGGTTGCCGACCACTCTAAGACCTGAACGGCCTCACGATAGAACTGGGGCTACTTATACGAATGGATAGCTGAAAGGAAGCACTGAAATTGGAAAGAGTAGTGGTAAGTAGTAAGCCAACCAAGTGATTAGTGGCATGCACCAAATCCACGAAAAATCCATCAAGGCTAAGGGGTTAAGACACCGCATCCGCTATAGCATCTGCACTCTCAGACTGGACACCAGCAGACGCAAAAAGCTCAGAGGATACCACCATACTCTTAGAGGGCACATATAGAAAGATAGGATTCCAGAAGCAGATGAGGACGACGTAAGACTTGAACAACAGAAGGCTGCCGAGGTGAAAAGGGTACTTTGGAGTGAGGGCTTCAAGAGAACGGGATCAAGAGGTCGCTAAACCAGATTGGATCTCGAGTAGCTATAGATCTCGAAGAAGATGATAAAAACACTAAAAGCCCAAGGGCGGATCTGATACCATGTTAGTGTTTGGAATATAATGAATAGTACTTATAATGGAAATGGCCTAAATATATTACAAGATGTGGTAGGAATCCACCATATACAAAATAAAGTATAAGCCTATACAAACCGATATGAGAATTCGTAAAACAACTGATGCTTGAGTGGGGAGGGGTTATGGGCTCATTTCTATCTCCCCTCGACTTACCCGCGAGTGAAATGGGAATTACCAAGTGGATCGGGCTTCGCTCTCGAAGGGATTAGCCCAAGCCTAAAGTGGGCCATTGCCCGAATGGTTTTGGGACCCCGACGATGTCAAAAAAAAGAAGGATAAGCCTATACAATATATACATCTAAAAATATGCCGAGGAAACCTCTTTTGTTACCAGATCTGAGGTCGAATCACAGCAAAATAAAGATGAAATGAACCCATGATATTTTCACATGGTTCTGATGCCATGATTAAATCATAGCTAAATGAGTATACATGTAGAAATAATAAAACATAATGTGCATCTATAGATCTGGCATCTATGGATGATTCCCCCTCGTATCTTCGGTGGCCACTACGAATCAACAACTAGAATGACTAGACGACCTGAAGAGCTCGGACTCAAAGTAGTAGCTCCTCGATGTACACTTATATGGAACAAGGGTGGTGGATGATGGAATCTGGAGCCAGACCTAATCATGCCTCCTAACTGCCGGGCTCCCGGGCGAACTTATAGGGGGCACCCGGGCGAAGTCGAACTTCATGGAGGTTTTAGGAGTCGAGTAGGAAGGTTGGGCGCCCAGGCGCCCGTACAAGGTGCGTCCAGGCGAACCCTAACTTGGAGCTAGAACCTGGCGTCCAGGTTTGGTGTCCGGGCGAAATTGGTAGGTCCCGGGGGAACAGGGGCTGAGACCTAGGAGCTTTGGGCTCAGCCAGGCAGTGCCCATGCAAAATTTAGGGTGCATTTGGGTACTCCCGATCCAGGAAACCCAGACATGTTTCTTGGGTTTGGTATTTACTATTTAAAGAGCTTTTGGCCATTATTGTTGTGTAAGGTTGTAAGATGATAAAGGAGAGGTTTTCAATCAACAAGGAGAGGCGAAAAGATAAGAAAGACTTGAGAAATCCGTGGTGTGAGTGATTCCCCTGTAAGATCGAGGAGACTTGTTCCTTCCAATTACGATTCTCAAGATAGTGAAGTGCAGGTTCTCGAGGCTAGACGTAGTCAAGTTTTGCCGAATCAAGGTAAATATGTGTGTTGTCTCATTACTTTTTTGCACATATACTCTGCAGTGTGTTCTTCCGTTGATTGTTGCACCCTAGGTTGCGTAGTTTTCACAACAATTGATATCAGAGTTGAAGGACAAAAGAACGAAAAAAACGTAGGGTTAGATCTAGTCCATACAGATGTCTGCGGGCCGATCCAGGTATCATCTTTAGATGATCTACTTAATTCGTTACCTTTATAGATGATAGCACCAGAAAGCTATGGGGATATTTTCTAAAATCCAAGACTAATGTATTTGATACTTTCAAGAAAAGGAAAGCCCTTGTAGAAAATAAAATGGAAGAGGATAAAGTGCCTATGATCAGACAACGGAGGTGAATACTGCAGCATGGAGTTCGAGGACTACTGTACCTCGATTGGCATACGAAGGCAGAAGACAATCACATACACACCTTAGCAAAACGATGTGGTTGAGTGGATGAACATGACCATTATGATGCGTGCAAGGAGCATGCGGATCCATTCTGGCCTGCCAAAGCAGTTTTGGGCCGATGCAGTGAACACAGTCACCTACCTTGATCAACCGAGCTCCATCGATTCCAGAGGAGTGGACAGGCAAGTAACTGAGTTTGGCACACCTGCATGTCTTTGGCAGCATCACCTACATCCACATCAATGCCTAAAACCAAAGCAAAATCGACGCCAAATCCAGGAATTGTTACTTCATTGGCTATGGGTTGAAAGAGTTTGGATATAGGCTATAGGATGACAAAACCAAGATGGTCTTGAGAAGCAAGGACGTCATCGTCAACGAGAAGGTGATGTACAAGGACAGGGATGACCAAGGTTTGAGATTTCGATTTTGTGACTGGTTTCGGTCCTGGCCGAAACCGAAACTTTATAATTTCGACCAAAATTCTGGAAAAAAAAATTTGAAATGGTCAAAAAAGGGTCAAATTTGTAGGTTTTTAAAAAATATATAAATTTGTCTTTTAGAGTTGTGCATACATATTTACTTGAATGGTTTTAAGAAAACACATACCAACACATAGTACGCACGCATGGACTATGATAACCAAGGTGGAATACCAGGTAGCAACTGAAGAAAGAAACTTGATAGTCACCATATATTTACATAAATTTATATTGTTTACGTCTCGGAGAAGACAATCACTCATCTTCACTCGTCCAAGTCAACTCGTTTTCGCTCGTCTAATTGAACTCGTCATCATTAGCCTCGGATGCATCAATATAACCTGCGACTTACGGATCAAGTCCACTGCCGCTGCCACTCGGGATCCAGCCTCTCTCAGCTTGCACCCGCTAGCTTCGTCTAGAATCTAAGACTACCTGTCAATATTGAACCATCTTCTCTGTTGTCTCGATATCTGGCGAATACTCAATATCATCTAATTATGCACGACCCTGGTGAATGAACTCTAGATTCATTCCTTCTTCGGTGGCCTAAGGATCCGAATATGAACTCATTTGTATTCTCCACTCCTTAATAAAGTGTGCATTGCTATTTTGGCATCAGTCGGAGCCTCTCAATTTAGTCGAAATTAAGTTCAAATGCCACCTCAGCCTAAACCCACTTGTTTCGATCGAAATTTCGCCGAAATACAACGAATTCATTGAAATCTAGTGAAATGCACTAAAGTCACCCGAAGTACAGACTTTCGAGGTTTCGCACATGTGTTTTGTTTCGGTAACGACCGAAACCGAAATTTCGAGCCAAAATTTTGTGATTTCAGTCAAAATCTCAATCCATGATGAAGAAAAAGGTGAGGAGTTCGTGGAACTGGACAAGGTCGAGGATAAGAACGTGCTGAAGGAAAGAGATGCTAATCGGAAAAATCAGTAAGCCAACCCCTTGCCTTCTACACCTCCTACCACCATCGGTTCGGGTGCACCAAGCACTACAGAGATACCATCACTTCACTATCTGTTGCTGACAAGTGATAGTGAACCTAAGAACTTTGATGAAGCCATACAAGAAAATACAAAGGGCGAGTGGGAGCATGCCATGGAGGAGATGTCATCTCTTCACATCAACCATATATGGGATCTAGTGAACTTGTCGAAGGAAAATAAGGCTCTACAAAACAAGTCTACAAGCTGAAAGAAAAACAAGACGGTTTGAAGCGCTACAAGGCGAGGCTCGTTGTCAAAGTCTTTCAACAGAAGCAAGTCATTGACTATACGAAGATCTTCTCATCAGTGGTCAAGCTGACGAGTGACGACCATCAATACGGTATTGACCATGGTATTGGTAGCGGCGCAGGACCTACACTTGGAGCAGTTGGACATCAAGACGGCATTTCTTCATGAAGATCATGATGAAGACATTTATATGATGCAGCCACAGGGTTTCCAAGAAAATTGCAAGAAAGGCAAGGTCTGCAAGTTGAAGAAAATCTTATACGGACTAAAGCAAGCATCACAGCAGTGGTATCACAAGTTTGATGGCTTCATATCCATGAGTAGGTACAAGAGGTTCCACTCGGATCATTGCTACTACTTCAAGAGGTTTGGTGACAGTTTCATCATTCACTTGTTGTACGTCGATGATATGCTGGTCACCGAAGCAAATATGGAACAAATCGAGAAGCTGAAGCAGATGCTGTCCGAGGAGTTCACGATGAAGGATTTGGGCCCTTCGAAGCAGATTTTGGGTATACGGATCAGCAGAAACAAAAGCAAGAGGGTATCAACATTATCACAAGAGGGATACATCTAGAAAGTCCTGAAGCGATTTGCAATGGAAAATGCAAAACCGATGAGCGCTCCGATTGCAGTCACTCCAGGCTCTCAAAGAGGGAATGTGCCAAAACGCAGGAAGAGAATTACTACATGGCGAAGGCTCCCTACTGTTTAGCGGACGGGAGTATCATGTACGCAATGGTCAGTATGAGACCAGACATAGCACAAGCAGTAGGAGTTGCCACTTGTTACATGAATAACCCCAGACATAAGCATTAGCGAGCTATAAAATGGATATTCAGATATCTGCGAGGAATCTCCAAGTTGGCATTACACTATAGAGGATCAAAGACAAAGCTGTGTGGTATTGTGGATTCAGATCTGGGAGGAGACCTTGATGGAAGAAAGAGCACGACGGGTTACGTGTTTACATTGGTAAGTAGAGCCATCAGCTGAGTTTCACAGTTGCAAAAGATCGTGGCTCTTTCTACTACTAAGGCTGAGTGCATTGCTACTTCGGACGCATGCAAGGAGATAGTATGGCTGCAAAACCTGGTGAGATAGCTCAGGATGGAGCAAGAAGACAGCAAGTTGTATAGCGATAGTCAGAGCACCATATATCTCGTGAAGAATTCCGTCTTCTATAAGAGAACCAAACATATTGACACAAAATTTCACTTTATTCGATCTCTGTTAAAAGTTGATGTGATGAAGCTGGAGAATATTCATACGAGAAAGCATACGGCTGATATGCTGACAAAGATGGTCACGATGAATAAGCTGAATAGATGGTCAGCTTCTATTGGTCTAAGGTGATAGACCAGGGTTCAAGACCTATTGTTGCTGCTGTTGAGAGTTATCACCTCCATCAAATTGTTGATTGAAGAACTAGAAGGGTTAGTCTCCAAGTAAGAGATTGATGAAATCTGGAGCCATACCTAAGGCATGCTGAAAGCCAGGTGCTCGGGCAAACTAACAGAGGGTGCCCGGGCAAAGTCGAACTTCATGAAGGTTCTGGGAATCGGGCGCCCGTACAGGGTGCGCCCTGGCAAACCCTAACCTGGAGCTAGGAGCTGGCCTACAAGTTTGGCGCCTGGGTGAAATTCAAGGTGCACCAGGGCGGCGCCCGGGTCCAGGAAACCTAGATGGGTTGTTTCTATGGTTTGATATTTAAAGGGTTTTTAGCCGCCATTGTTGTATAAGGTTGTTAGACGATAAACGTGAGGCTTTTGATCAACAAGGAGAGGCGGAAAGATGAGAAAACTTGAGAGATTCGTGGTGTGAGTGATTCTCCTGTAAGATCGAGAATGAGACGTGTTCCTTCCGATCACAATTCTTAAAATAGTGAAGTGCATGTTCTCGAAGCTGGACGTATGCAAGTTTTGTTGAACCAGAGTAAATTTATGTGTCGTCTTCTTTATTTTTCTACACGTATACTCGTTTAGTGTGTTCTTTTGTTAATTACTAGATCCTAAGCTGCGTAGTTTTCACAACAGTGGCTACTTGCTGTTAAGAGTATGGGGGAATCCCTTTTAACCAACTAGTGATAAGCCTTACCAATAGGGAGCGCCACCATGGATCTTTTAAAAGCTTCAATAAGTTAACATAAATTTTTAAAAAAAAACATATATATCCTTTAGTGGACGGCTCATGGTTTCCTTGTGGGAGATCAACATACCCTCGCCTCTTAAACTTTATTTGTGGTACAGGCAAAAGGCTCTGCCCATGGATTCTCCCACAGGGATGCTCATGTAAGGCTGGCCACTTAGACCTCCTATTAGAATAGCACAAAGATGACACTTAACCGAGGAGAGAGAGAAAGAGAGAGAGAGAGAGAGAGAGAGAGAGAGAGACTGGATGGCTGATTCAAACTCCATGAGGAAACCAACAATTGGTCCTTCAGTTCTTGGCATCCAGTGGGGATATTTCGGGTCTACTTAGTTGGCTAAGATTAGTCTCCAATGTCATAGTCTACATTTTACATAATTAGGAATACTAAACCAATCGCACCTAGCTACATTAAATAGTATGGTTAAACTCTAAATAAGTATATAATGTACAGATTCAAGCCACTTTCCAGTTAAGTCTCAGCAACTAACAAACCCAACCCACGCCACCCCAACCCACAAACCTGATATCTATCTTGGATTAACTAATTACCATATCGTCCACCCAAATGTCAGTTTACTTATGTCCTCGAGTACTCAATTTCTCGATTTGATCACTGCTAGATAATTTCTTTTAATGAAAATAATGTTCCATGGAAACTATATGATTTTATGCAAGAAAAACATTCAGTAATTATTTTACTGAAAAGGCTGACCTCAGATTCAGTGATCAATCCCTTCAAATTTACTCTTGAGGATATCTACTTCTCACCATGAGAGTGTGACATTCCATCGGGCCAAATGCATATACCCAAAACCTTGATGCTAACAACCCGGTACCCAAGATACCAAAATTTGATAGTTCAATTTCGTCTCACTCGTTGGTAAAGCAAAGAACCCAAAACTAGAAACTTGAGTTCACCAACCATGAGAATTGAGAGATTCCAGCCTTCAGCAATGGTGAAAATTTAATCATACATGACAATATTCGATAATTAATTCTTATCAGCAATCCGGCTCGAGGTACCTAGTATTAACACCATGAATCTCTTCCAGATGGCCGACACAAACCACCCTATCATAGAGGTCAAGCGTGTTACAGTTTTTCACATGAAGTGCCAGCTTCATCACCAACTACACATGTTTGCAAGTTACAAGGAATTGATAACATTCTCTCACGTGCACAAAGAACAATCATTGAGACTGTTTGTGCACCATGACATCTATAATGTAACTTGCAAACCCTTGACTTATTGCATGAGTCTAAAGTAAATCTACTATTATATGCATCATCAATATAACAAAGAGAATCTCAAATAGTGAACTTTCTTTATCATGAATAAATGTGAAAATGGTTTGGCATTGACGGCACAATCCCAAAAGTTAATTAACTTAAAATTAGTGCCTAAAGCGACGAACAAAAATACTTGTGATTTTTGCAGCAATGGTGAAAGTGAAACTAAGAGCTAACCACGATTTGGCTGTCTAGGATAGTGGTGGACTTCGAAAACAAAACATCTGAACTCTCAGATGAAAAAAAAATAAAACACTGCTCAAATGAGACGAAAAGCATAATAGTGTTTTAATTCTGTAACATGCAAACCACTAGGCCTCCTCATATAGCATAATTTTAAGAAAACAGAAGACAATGAACTATAACAAATTAAGGAGATTTTTTATGGTGAGGGTCATGTACATGGCACCATCATTGCAACAGTCAAGGCCCTGCATCAGATAACAAAGGAGATGGAAAGGTGGGAAAGAGTAATGATATTGGAATTTGGAAGGCAACTACCATGATGTAATAAGGTGACAAATGTAGCAGAAAACCGTGAAAGGCAGCACCGCTCAAACAGATGCAAAATTTTCACAAAATCATTATAGGTGCCTAACATTCAGCTGACATGTCATCTAATAAAAGAATTAAATGAGAGGCATCTCGGGTTCAGCCCCTTGTAAGTCTATAACATAATAAAACATCTCTAGGTAAGAAAAAATATTCTTGTAACGCACCGGTTGCAATAAAGACGGCAATAATTGTTGAGATGGTTGTGGTCGAGATGACGAAGATTGCAACTGACAATGCCCCGATATAAATTGCCGTTACGCAGGCAAAGAAAAGAGCTAAAAACCCCCCCGCAGCCGCCAGAGACACCAGAAAGGAGATGATGATAGCATTCAGTGTTGCAGCCAAGAAGAAAAGCATGAAAACAAGCAACCCTGTTAGGGCCAGAAGTGTGATTGTCCCGACCTGCCATAGGATTTGAACGAAGATTCAAGAGCAATGCTTGTAATAAGCATATCTACTTCTTAAAGCAAAGTTGATACCTACTTCTTTAATCCAAAATTTCAATATAGTACGAAAATATGCTCACATGTTTCAATAGCATGACTAATTTACACCAACAATGGAAGAAAAACACAATCTGAATTCAAAGTTCATGCTATTAAGGTGCAACACTGGGACAATACACCATATTATACACTAAATATGACTACCTACTCAAGATCTTGCACAATACACCACTCGAGATCTTGAACAATACACCACTCGAGATCTTGAACAATACACCACTCGAGATTTTGAACAACACACCGTATTATACACGAATTACGACTACCTGCTCAAGATCTTGAACAATACACCATTCGAGATCTTGAACAATACACCAAATTATACATGAATTGCGAATACCTACTCAAGATCATGATAATACACAAAAATGCTAATCACAACAAAATCGAGGTTTTGATATTGAACAATACACCACTCAAGATCTTGAACAATACACCTTATTATACATGAATTACGACTACCCACTCAAGATCATTATATTATACACAAAAATGCCAATCACAAAAAAATCGAGGTTTTGATCTTGAACAATACACTACTCAAGATCTTGAACAATACACCACTCAAGATTCTGAACAATACACCTAATTATACGTGAATTACAACTACCTACTCAAGATCATGATATTATGTACAAAAATGCTGATCTTGAACAATACACCACTCAAGATCTTGAACAAAACACCTTATTATACATGAATTACGACTAACCACTCAAGATCATGATATTATACACAAAATGCTAATCACAACAAAATGGAGGTTTCCAATGGATCGGATGCCAACAATTGAATACCAGACCAGTACTTCTCTCTAGGATTGAACCGGTTAGCACAAAAACCATACAGACTATGAAATTGCAAGATTTCGAAGAGATTATTACGATCTTTTGTACAAACTATTTTTTGCCTCTTTACCCACCGAGATGACAAGGAGAGCGCGAAGGGGGCTGCCGCGGCGTGTCCAGAGGAGGAGATCGTGCGCGGAGTTCCTGGAAGCTTCCCGGAGGCGCGGGGCGCTCTTCCTGAAGGAGTCCCTGAGCCTCTGGACGAGAGTGGGTGGGGGCGAAACGGTCGCCTCCGGCGAGACGACCCCGGCGATGAAGCCGCTGAGGACGTCATACAGCGTCTCGCCACCGGCGCTCTCGATCGCGATCGAGCCTGATAAATCCTCCGAGGCCGCCGGTCCGTTGGATGTCTTGCTCCCCTCGCCGGATTCCGCCATCCCTCTCTGTCTCTTGCTGCGTCAGTGACCAGTTGCCGCTACGGGGGAGACGAGGGAGTGGAGCAGCATTAATAACTCTGACGAGGATGTAGGGCGGATTTAGATGGTTACACGTGGCCGCCTCGTTTTGAGGCTCTCGATGACATTTCAATGAACAAGGGGGGCACACCGTTCCGTAAAATTTTAATAAAAAAAGGGTAAACTGTTGGGAAACGTGTAGTATTATTCATTTACCCCCCTATATATAGGCATAATTGGAGGTTGGGATAGAGACGGGGAAATCTCCTTTCCCATGAATCTAGGGGTATTTATCCGGTGGGCATCCATATCCGATGCAACCACCGTTTCATAACACTTCCCCTTGGATGACCACCATTTATCAATGATTGCCTCATTAAAACCTTTGATGGAAAAACCCAGTGGAAAAAATCCTATCAAAGGAAAAAGAGTACAATCTTAGTTCTTCAGGAACAAGTTCTTCAGGAACTATGGTGGGTGCGCATAATGCTGCCTCGTTAAAACCTTTGATGGAAAAACCCTGTGGGAAAAACCCTATCAAAGGAAAAAGAGTACAGCGCGCATAAATTTGCATCTTCAGGATGCCCTCCGCCTAACTATTACATTACCACTATTACATCTCTCCCCCTGATTATATCTCCTCCTTATTACATTATTACATCTCTCCCCCTGATTATATCTCCTCTTTATTACATCAATTTGTTTGGTGATTGAGCCGTCGCAGTCCGATGCCGTACACCATCTTCTGGAAAGTAGACTTGGGCAAAGTTTTAGTGAAGAGATCCGCAAGATTGTCGCTTGACCGTACTTGCTTGACTTCAATCTCCCTTTTCTTATGCGGCATTATCTTCGTGGATAACTGTCAGCTCTTTGGTAACTGATGTCAACTGGCAACTGCTTCTGATGTGCTGCACAAGTGACCTCAACCATACGCATTCTCTACTTGCTTCATGCAGGGCTAATATTTCAGCATGGTTCGATGATGTGGCCACAAGTGTTTGTTTGGTCAATCTCCAAGAAATAACTGCATTGTTATTCAAAAATACATACCCTGTTTGGGATCGACCCTTATGAGGGTCAGAGAGAAAACATGAATCTGCATAACCAATCAAATGAGGAGTACCACAAGAATAAAACAATCACATATCAGTGGTTCCTCGCAAATATCTAAATATTTGCTTTATTCCATTCCAATGCCTAAGAGTTGGTTCTGAACTGTATCTAGCCAATAGATTAACAGAAAAACATATATCTGGTCTAGTACATTGAGCTAAATACAATAAAGCACCAATAGCACTTAAATACGGTTTTTCAGAACCAAGAATAGTTTCATGTTCCTCTTTAGGTTTAAATGGATCTTTATGATATCAAGAGGTCTAACTACCATGGGAGTGCTTAGTGGGTGACATTTATCCATATTAAATTTCTTTAACAAATTTTCAGTATATAAGGATTGATGTACTAGAATCCCACTAGAGTTACGCTCGATCTGCAAGCCGAGGCAAAACTTAGTATCACCAAGTTCTTTCATTTCAAACTTCCTTTTTAGATAATCAGAAGTTTTCTTGAGCTCTTCAGGAGTCCCAATCAAGTTTATGTCATCCACATAAACTGCAATTATTGTAAATCCATTTTCTGATTTCTTTATGAAAACGCATGGGCATATGGGATCATTCTTATAACCTTCCCTAGACAAGTATTCACTAAGGCGATTGTACCACATCCTTCCGGATTGCTTTAGGCCGTACAATGCTCGTCTTAGTTTTATCGAGTGCGCACTCTTTGATGTTGCTTCAGGCAACTTGAATCCTTCTGGGACTTTTAATGTTGCTTCAGGCAACTTGAATCCTTCTGGGATTTTCATATAAAAATCTGTGTCTAGGTTCCCGTATAGGTATGCCGTTACGACATCCATTAGTCTCATCTCTAGTTTTTCAGAAACTGTGAGACTAATGAGATATCTAAATGTAACTATATCCATAACAGGGGAATAGGTCTCTTCATAATCAATCCCGGGTTTCTGCAGGAATCCCTGGGCTACAAGCCTTGCCTTATATCTAGCGATTTCATTATTTTCATTTCTTTTTCTTACAAATACCCATTTGAAACCTACAAGGTTTACGTTATTTGGTGTTTGTACTATAGGTCCAAATACTCCACGTTTCTTGAGAGATTCAAGTTCAGCTTGAATAGCTTCTCTCCATTTTGGCCAATCAGTTCTATGTCGACATTCATAGATACTACGTGGTTCATTATCTTCATCATCGCCCTTTGTTATTTCAGTAGCTACTTTGTATGCAAATATGTCATCGATGACTATTTCCTTTCGGTCCCAAATTTCACCCCTCATATGGAATATTGAGATCTCATTATTCGGTACTGGTACCTTATCCATAATCACTGCAGGGATCTCTTCAGGAGTTTGAGGAAAATTTGGCCGTTAGGAAATATTTTCTTCTGGAAAAATATGGTCCATAATCTCTTCTGGAGCATTATGACCAGGTTCTTCTGGAACCTTAACTTCTTCTGGAGTTTTAGGGCATGATTTCTCATTCAACTTCCTCTTCCGGGGAACTGAATCTTTGGAACCTATAGGTCTGCCACGTTTCTAACGTGCAGCAATTTCATTAGTGGGAGTTGGAATATTAATTCTTGCAGGTACATTCTTGGCTGGAACAAACGACTTAGTTACATTAGTTGCATCATTGAAGGCATCAGGTAATTGATTTGCAATATCTTGCAAATGCAAAATCCTTTTTACTTCTACCTCACATTGGGGAGATCTAGGATCTAGATGAGACATAGTGAAAGTATTCCACGATAATTCACACCGTTCTTCGGGAACAGGTCGTTTCCTAGAAACTTCTTTATCTCCCCCTAACGACGGGAAGACTGTTTCATCGAAATGACAATCTGCAAATCTAGCAGTAAATAGATCACATGTTAAGGGTTCTAAGAATCTTATGATTGAAGGTGAGTCAAAACCGATATAAATCCTCAATCTACGTTGGGGACCCATCTTAGTTCTATTTGGAGGGGGAATAGGGACATGTACAGCACATCCAAACTTTCTAAGATGAGAAATATTAGGCTGAATACCTGACACAAGTTGTGCAGGAGAAAAATTATGGTATGAAGTATGTCAGAGTCTAACAAGATTAGCAGCATGCAAGATAGCATGCCCCCATACAGAAATTGGAAGTTAGGATTGTAAGAGTAATGGTCTAGCTATTAATTGCAAGCGCTTGATAAAAGCTTCAGCAAGGCTATTCTGGGTGTGGACATAGGGGACAGAATGTTCGACTTCTATTCCGATGGATGTGCAGAAGTCATTGAAGATTTTAGAAGAGAATTCAGCTGCATTATCCAATCGGATAGATTTGATAGGGTTATCAGGAAAACTAGCTTTAAGTTTGATAATCTGGGATAATAATCTAGCAAATGCTAAATTTCTAGTGGAGAATAGGCTCACGTATGACCATCTAGTAGATGCATCTATTAGGACCATAAAATATCTAAATGGACCACTAAGAGGGTGTATAGGACCACAGATATCACCTTGAACCCTCTGTAGGAAGGTAGGTGATTCTGTCTCTATTTTCTTAAAAGAAGGTCTAGTGATTAACTTCCCTTGGGAACAAGGGTCACAAAAATGGTCATTTGGAAAAGTCAAACTTCGATTGTTAAGAGGATGACCATAGGAATTGTGAATAATCTTTCTAAGCATACCTGACCCTGGGTGACCTAATCTATCATGCCAAAGGACCAAATCTTCAGGATTTGGGAACTTCTGGTTCAAGTGTGTGGCATAGGACTCCATAACCCCAATGTGGGTAAAGTATAACCCTAAAGATAGGGTTGAGCATTTTTCTAGTATTGAAATATGCTCTCCGTTTTTAGATGTGATGCAGAGGTATTCTAGATTGCCTTCATTTATAGTTTCTAAATGATATCCATTTGCTCGGATGTCTTTGAAACTCAGTAAATTTCTTCTGGAATTTTCTGAGTATAGAACATCCTTAATTAGCAAATGAGTACCATTAGGTAAAAGTATATGGGCTCTTCCGGACCCTGTAACTATGTTAGTAGGGCCAGCCACTGTAGTAACCATACGTGAATTATATTCAATGTTTGTAAAGAATTTTCTGTGTTTCAGTATGGTATGTGTTGTTGCACTATCTATCAGGCAAATCTCTTTGCAGTTGGTCATCGTTCCTAAATGATAAGTTATGAGTCAATAAATACCATAAGAGAAGTATCAATGATAAAACTTACTAACACAATTTCTAAGTAAAATCACCAGAACAATAATATAAATTGATAATATCCAATAGAATATAAAAATTACTCAACAATGTCTGACAGAATAAAAACTACTGAGTAATGTCTGACTGGAAATAAAAACTACTTAGCAATGTTTAACAGGAAATAAAGAAAAGAAAAACTAAAGTCTTCAGAGATCCCAAGATTCAGGGATTTAATGTGCCATCGTCTAACTCATCAAAGTAGTCTGAACTGTCCAGGTATGATGTCTTCAAGGCATCGGTCTGTTTGTGGTAATCTTCAGGCCACTCATTGTTATCTTCATTCATATTTGTCTTTGCAGGTACCCCTGTACTTTTGTACTTATTCTTCTCATGTTTACTAGCATGGCAGTTTCTGGACCAGTGTCCTTCCTTTCCACATTCAAAACATATGTCCCTCTTATCTTTAGGTTTAGAGGGATTATTCTTTTCTGGATTCTGAGGAGCGATCCACTTGTTTTTAAAGTGTGTGTCCTTCCTAGGACCATAATAATCATCTCTTCGAGGATGATTCTGACGTCCACCTCTTCCAGGGTGATTTCTACCTCTTCTAGGGTAGTTATTGTGCCCTCCTCTGCCGTGTCTTCCACTTCTCCTTCCTCTGCCTCTACCTCTACCTCTACCTTGGTAGAAATCATTGGCATTTGCTTCTGGCAATGTCAATGATCCAGTGGGTCTAGAATTATGATTCTTTACCAGTAGGGTATTATGTTCTTCAACGATCAGGAGAACCTCTATGAGTTCCGAGTACTTCTGGTACTTCATCCCCCTGTATTGCTGTTGTAAAATAATGTTATTTGGGTGGAAGGTAGAGAGTGTTTTATCGATCATCTGAGCATCATCTATTTTCTCCTCACAGAGCTTCAGCTTGCTGACGATGTTGAGTAACTTCGAGTTGAACTCAGCCACAGTCTTGAAGTCCTGGAACCTGAGGGTGATCCATTCGCTCTTTGCTGCTGGCAAAGTGATCATCTTCTGGTGATCGTAGCGTTCCTTGAGTGCCTTCCAGAGATCTGCTGGATCTACTATGTTCATATATTCATTCTTTAGATCTTCGTGTATGTGGTGCCTAAAGAAGATGAGGGCTTTAGCTTTTTCATCTGGTTTCAATCCATTCTTCTCTTCTAGAGCTTTCTCTAAGTTCTTCGCTTGTAGATGTAGCAAACTATCTACTCGCCAATTCAGAAAATTGCTTCCATTGACATTTAATGCATGGAAGTCTAATTTTGTAATGTTCGACATCTGAAGATTTAATGAATATTGACATTAATTACTATGATTACCATATTCAACATGTGAGTATGTAGAGACATATTATAGAAAACAATTTGACATATCAAGTACAAAGCCTATTAATACTGGGTATTAATAGGGTCATTTTAGAAACCACTTGCCAAGGTAGAGCGGGTTCTATGGAACCGTCATGCGCCTTGCCAAGCTTTTCTAAAAGGTTCTAATTAACTAAAGTACAGTTAAAGAAGAAAATAACAATTTATGCACATGGAATATGTAAGAAAATACAAGATATAAGTGCGTCGTAAAGTCTGCTACAATTAAGGACAATTTAGTCCTTATTTGTAAAATAGATATTGCAAATTGGTCCCTTAGGGGCTAAATAGTTAAATACATAAACAGTGTGTATGAAATAGTAAAATCTGACCGTACCGATGCGTCCAGAATATTTCAGATACCCAAGATCCATATATGGATCGAACAATTTGGCTATAGATCGGGCTTACGAAGCAGAATTGAAATGAATGGTATATATCAAAACAGGCAATCATATATATGTGAGTGCATATAAGAATGGACGGGTCAGATCTGTAAATTACAGTCGGGTCGGGCCTCCTATATAGCAGTCAGGTCGGGTCTACTGTAGTCAGTCGGGTCTGAATTGTATAATGCAGTCGGGTCGGGTTTATGTAGGTTGTTGGGTCTGCTATTAAAACCAAAGGAGATGAACACTGTTCATCGTCTCCGATGAAACCGGAGACTTAGGATCGCAGCCACCGCGTGCGTCGGCCTCAGCCGATCGCGTGTGTCACCGGCCACCGCAGTTCGTGTGCGGTCGTACACGCGCGCCACCGGAAGCCACTCGCGTGAGCCGCCAGCATCGCTCGCGCGCGTAGGCCGCTGCCGCCGCTCGCACTGACCTCGGCGCTCTTGTGCGTGGGTCGCTGCCGCCGGTCGCGCCGTCCGCAACCGTCGCCGGTCGAGCAGTTTACAACCGCCGCCGTGCGATGCCTGGTTATAGACCGGCCGCCGATCGGTCGGTCGATCAGTTTACAACCACTGCCGCCGGCTGAGTTGCCGGACGACCTGGGCACGGTCGGAGAGGTCTCCGACCGGCTACTGCAACATACGAGAGAGGGCTCTCCGGGCGTACCTGGTTTACTGTTCGGTGTTGTTGTTGCAATGAGTCGGAGCAGATCTTCTCTCTCTCCGATCTCTGTTCTGCGATCGGGTCGGCCGGAGTGCTGGCTTGGGTCGATAGCTCTGGAGCCGGGTGAGAGGTCTCTCTCTCTCTGTGATCTCTCTTCTCTTTCTTCAAACTCTCTCCTCTCGATGGGGTCGCGAGGGTCGTCGGTGGGTAGCTGTCGCGATGGTCTCTCTCTCTGCGATGGGGACGGTCGGTTGGGTCGTGCTGATAACGTGTTGGGAAAAACGTGTAGTATTATTCATTTACCCCCCTATATATAGGCATAATTGGAGGTTGGGATAGAGACGGGGAAATCTCCTATCCCATGAATCTAGGGGTATTTATCCGGTGGGCATCCATATCCGATGCAACCACCGTTTCATAACATAAACTACACATAGACCATTAGACCTCCCGTCGTTTGACTCTGTAAATACCAGGCAGAGTGAGGGGGGTTGTAACAGAGATAACTGAGGATAGTCAGAGGGCTGTAACAGAGGTAGCTACAGTAGAGGCTGATGATGTTACACAGGTTTCGAGCTGTGTAACAGTGGGTAATGTTGCAGTTAATCAGGCAGTAGATCATCCTGATGTTACACAGACTTCCGGCTGTGTAACAGTGGGTGAGCCTGATGTTACGCTGCTTGAGGCGATTGAGGGTGATGCTGGTTTGCAGGTAGGGGGAGAAAAAGCTGATGTAACGCAGATAGTTGCGGGAGCAAAAGCTGATGTTACGCAGCATGGAGCGGCGGGAGCAAAAGCTGATGTTATGCAGCATGGGGATGGATCTGAGGCAGCTAACACTGATGCCTTGGCAGACCAGTCTGTAGCAATAGGCACGATCAGTGGAAGGAAGTCCTCTGGTCGGCGGAGCCAACGCGAACGAGAGGGAAGCCCCAGCCTTATTATTCTTGCTCTTCAATGTACTCGTCGGAAGAAGGCTTTGGGGACTCGAGTTTGGCAAGATGCGGCGGGGCTATCTGATGACTTGACGTCAGGGGTTTTTCAGGATCTTTTGTGCTGAAGCTGGGGAGGCTCGAGAGGAGCAGGCAGGAGTTGATCATCCCATGGATTCATTTGATAAGTGCAAAAAGTTGCCTCCTCATCTCGCCAACTGCCCTACTTTCTTTACCATGCCGAATCCAGAGCTTCAGTCCCGAGCTAAAGACTCTTGCCCTAAGGGTCAGTCTGATAGGGTTACGAGGAGCAGGGGGGCCAGTTAGTGATGTCAGGACTCTATTTCAGCGTGTTATGGTGATAGTTTTAGTTGAGTGTTGTGTATTTCCTCTAGTACAGGGGCTACCATGTCGGTCTGCTGCCCATGTGATGAGGTAGGGGTTCTTGTGATGTGGCCTATCTGGTCATGTGGTCTGGTTGTTCATTCAGAGACAAGCCGTGTCCTGTAACTAACTTTATTTTCCAGTAATAGATTAGTTTTTAACCCTTCAAAAAAAAAAAAAAGTAAAATACCCGCTATAGTTTGAAAAACACATAACATGCACTCCTTGCAAAGGGAAAAATCTTCAATACGCTACAACCATTGCTCAGAGTCTATCAACACGCTCCAAGTATTGAGGATCACTACCCCCATGTGCTGGGCCAGGTACCCCATGTCTCTTGAATCACAATGGGCCCTATGGTTGTAGCATATGCAAGATGTTCTGAAAATTTCCCCCCTCCATGGGGCCTCCAGAATGGTTCTAACAGTATGATTTTTGAAACTATATGGGGCATTTCAAGGATTTTAAACATGAGGGGGTGTAAGTGATAATCGATCAAATTACAGGAATCTATGTGTAATTTACGCAAAAAAAAAGTGAAATCAGATCTCTAGATCTTTTTTCCCTCCTCACCTTACACCAGCGACAAACATTTTCGGTGACAATAATCGATCTAAACAACTCCTTATTCTACCGGTGGCAATCCATCTTTAGCGGACAAGACAGTTACTTTGGGGTTATTAATGAACGGTTTTAATGAACAACCCAAATGTCAGAGTTTGGATCAGTTTTGGCGAAGATGGAGCACGAAAAGAGGCTCAGAGCGGAGGCTCTAGGCGTGCCCAGAAGAGGATTGAGGCCCTGGGCGCCAAGTGCGTGGCGCCCAGTCACTGACGGGCGCCACTTCCTCAGGTTGGCGCCCTGGGCACCAACTGTGGGGTGCCCAGTCTCCTGAGGGCGCCACCCTCTTGGGTTGGTTTTTCGTTGGTTTTTCTGTCGGCTCCAGGATTTGCGCCCTCGGCGGCGCCCTGGGCTCTAGGCACGAAATGTACCCGCATTGGACACGATTTCTGCACAATTTTGTCGAGGTTTAAATAGGGCTTTGACCCTTGGTTTTGAAAGACGTTGTCATTGTGTTTGACGGCTCGTTTTAGGGTCTTTCTTCTGGCTTCTCGCATGTCTTTGAGAGACGAAGAAGATTGTAGATCTTGAGAGGAGATTGATCTCCTTGAGATCAGGTGGAGCGAGGAAGAAGAAGAGGGTTGTAAACTCCAAAATCTAATTCCATTGCTCCAAGGGCGATGACTGACACCCACAGAGGTAGGGATTTCCGAACTGCGTGATCAAATCTCTTTGTGTCATGTGGATTGTTTATTTGCTCTATTCTCTCTATGATTGTTGGACAGTTCTTGGTGGATTCGATCATTCTCTTCGGATCATCGGAGATCCGAAAACCCTAGATCGCTTTCACGAGCGTAAGGCGGTAGATCGAGACCTCGTCTGAGGTATTCCATGCCAACAACTGGTATCAGAGCCAAGGTTTTGGAGGGTTTTATATCTGATCTGTCAGAGATGACCGTAGAGAAGACCACCATGGATAGCATAAAAGATTGATCTCAAGCCGTTCGACAAAATGACCAATTTCACGCTATGGCAGAGGAAGATGAGGAATATCTTGATACAGCAAGATCTTCTCATTTGTATTATGGGCAAAGAGCATGTGCTGAAGGAGACGACGGCTGAAGCATAAGCGAAAGCCGATCAAAAGGTGATGAGTTCTATAGAGCGTCATCTGTCAGATGAAGTCATATATAGTTTCATGAAGGAAACATCGGCTAAGGCACTTGAGATAAGTTGCAATCACTGTACATGGAAAAATCCCTCTCAAACAGATTGTTTCTTGAAGGATAAACTATATGATTTGTGTATGATGAAGACGGGGATCTGATGGAGCACTTGAACCGGTTCAACAGGTGTATTTCAGATCTTCTGCGGGTGGAGGTGAAGTATGAGAAAGATGACAATGCACTGCTCTTACTATGGTCTCTTCCATCGTCCTATAAGCACTTCAGGAACATCCTGTTGTTCGGCAAGGAGACTCTCAAGTTTGGAGAGGTAGTCCAGGTGATCATCTCCCATGCAAAGATGTGCAAAAATACGGGAGAAGATGCGAAAGGTGCGGGACTCGTTGTGAAGATCCCTCATAAGCACTGCAGTCGATCGAAGGATAGGTGTGCCAGAAGCTAGAGCCGGGACAAGAGCCGTTCGATGTGTAAGGGATGATCGAAGAATCTAAAGTGCTTTTACTGCGGGAAGAAATACCACATCAAGAGACATTGCTTCGAGTAGCAAGACGAGATAAGGGAGAAGGGGAAGAAGATGGAGAACTCTGACACAGCGGGTGTCGTTTTGTAAAATGGCAATGGCTAGTTGCTCTCCATATCCTCAGGTAAATCCTCATTTCAGTGGATCCTTGATATTGGTTGTACGTTCCATATGTATGCCAACAGGGATTGGTTCGACACATGCGAGGAGAAAAATTAAGGCAAAGTTCTTATGGGAAACAACGCCTCCTGCAAGGTGATAGGCATGGGAACAGTTGTACTGAAGATGAACGACGGTATGATTCATTCGCTCAGGAGCGTAAGGCACGTTCTAGCTCTCAAGACGAACCTTATTTCCTTAGGTACTCTAGATGCAAATAGGTACACCTACTCATCGGGAGATTAGAAGATCAAGGTTACTAAGGGGTCACTAGTGGTGATAAGAGGAGAGAGGCAGGCGAACAATCTGTACAGGTTGTCTGGGAGTACAGTCTTGGGTGGAGTTGCAGTCTTCATAAACGTCGATTCAGAGCGAGATCCGACTTTTCTATGGCATCAGAGGCTGGGCCATATGAGTGAAAGGGGTCACAGGAACTACGTACACAGAAGGAAGCTGCTGAAAAGTGTAGGCGAGTACAAATTGGAGTTATGCCGATCATGCATCATGGGAAAGCAGTCCAAGGTTTTGTTCAAGTTGGCTTCTACTGAGAAAAGGGTGAAGGGTGCTCTTGATTATATTCACTCCGATGTTTGGAGACCGGCTCTGACTCATTCGCATTGCGGAGCACGATACTATGTAACATTCCTGGATGATTACTCCCGGAATGTTTGGGTCTACTTCATCTGCAAGAAGTCCGAGGTGTTTGATAAGTTCAAAACTTGGAAGGCAGAGGTGGAAAATCTAATGGGGAGGAAGATCAAGTACTTGAGGAGTGAAAACGGAGGTGAATACAAGGATGAAAAGTTCATAGAATTCTATCAACAGGAGGGCATTGTTAGGCACTTCACGGTGAAGAAGATCCCTCAGCAGAATGGCGCTGCATAAATGATGAACAAGACTCTCATGGAGAAAGAGAGGTGCATACGAGTGCATGCAAATCTACCCGTGTCCTTTTGGGCAGAGTCGATTAACCATGCGTACTATTTGGTTAATTGATCTCCCTCAAAACTAATGAAATTCAAGTGCGCCGAGAAGGTATGATCTAGGAAAGATGTGGATCTTTCCGCGATAAAGGTGTTTGGATGCAAGGCGTTCGCTCTCATCCCAAACGATGAGAGAAACAAGTTGAAGCCAAAGTCACAAGAGTGCCTGTTCATGGGCTTTGAACGAGGTGTAAAGAGCTTCAAGTTATGGGATCTGAAGAATTAGAAGAAGATCATCAATAGAGATGTCATCTTTGACGAGACGACCATGCCTATGGTAGAGGCAAAGGTCGATGCGGTAAAATCCAGTCAGAGAGAGAAGACTGCTACAGAGGTTCCAGTTATCTTGACAGATATGGGTGAAGCAATCAGCACATCCGAGGGTGGTGTGGACAAGCAGTAGCAGGTGGAGACACCGACGGAGACTCAGGTGAAGGCTCCGATACAGGCTCAGGTAGAGCCTATAGGCACGATTTTGAGAAAATCGAAAAGGTCCATCAAACCGCCTCAGAGATACGATTGGGATGATGATGCTTGCTATGCCTTCACCATCGGTGAAGATGATCCAGCAAGCTATGATGAGGTTGCAGCGAGCAGTAAGGGACAAGACTGGATGAAGGCGATGAAGAATAAGATGAGTAGTCTCCATAAGAACTCCGTTTGGGAGTTAGTTCCGAGGCCCAAGGGAAAGAAGATCATAAGTTCCAGGTAGGTTCTTAGGAAGAAGAAGGGTATACAGAATGAAGACCCAAAGTTCAAGGCACATTTGGTTACAAAGGGGTTCACTCAGTGAGAAGGAATTGACTATGAGGAGATCTTCTCTCCCGTAGTCAAGCATACCTCTATTAGACTGCTACTGACTCAGGTTGCTTATCATGATATGAAGCTAGAGTAGATGGACTTGAAGACGGTGTTTCTTCATGGGGATCTCGATGAGTAGATCTACATGTCATAGCCAGACGGGTTCATTGAAGAAGGCAACGAGAACCACGTGTGCAGATTGAAAAAGTCGATCTACAGACTCAAGTAGTCACCAAGGCAGTAGTACAAGTGCTTCGACTCATTCATGGTACAAATCGGTTACTCGAAATGACTGTTGCGTCTAAACTCGTACCTTTGAGGATGGAGAGGTTGTGACATTGATGCTCTATGTCGACGATATGCTTATCGCATGTCGTGACAAGAGTAAGATAGTCGAACTCAAGAAAATGCTGAGCAGGGAGTTCAAGATGAAGGATCTCAGAAATGTAAGAAAGATTCTCGGCATAGAGATCATGAGGGACAAAAAAGCGAAGAAGCTCTGGTTGTCTCAAAAAACCTACATCCGAAAGGTTCTTGAGAGGTTGGAGATGAAGGATGCAAAGCCAACCTCTACTCCATTGGCTTCACATTTTGTTCTAAGCAAGAGACAGTGTGCTACTATAGATAATGAGATACAGGAGATGCAAAAGACACCATACGCCAGTGCGATAAGATATCTTATGTATGCGATGGTTTGCACGAGACCGGATCTGGCACAGGCGTTAAGCGTCGTGTCCAGATTCATGTCAAATCCGGGGAAAGTCCATTGGCAAGCGGTCAAGTGGATCTTAAGGTATTTGAAAGGCAGTACAGACAGAGGGATCTTATTTTCCAGGCAGAAGGGAAAGATCAGTATCATGGGATATTCTGATTCAAACTATGCAGCGGATCTTGATAGGAGAAGGTCTACCACAGGATATGTGTTCACGAGTGTAGGAGGACCGGTCTACTGGAGGTCTATGCTACAGTCGGTGATGATGCTCTCTACTACCGAGGCAGAGTATATGACTCTAACAGAGGCTGCGAAGGAGGCTATCTGGTTGAAGGACCTAGCTGGCGAATTGCGACTGAGTCAGGACTTAGTTACAGTACAGTGCGATAGTCAGAGTGCAATTTGTTTAATGAAGAATCTGGTCTTCCATGCAAGAACAAAGCACATAGACATCAGGTACCACAGGATCAGGGACTGACTAGATGATGGTGAGATCAAGGTCAAGAAGGTTCACACGGATGAGAAAGCCTTAGATTTTCCTACTAAGCCGATTACCAAGGAGAAGTTTGAACATTGCTCAAGCTTGCTCCAACTTGTCTCCTACTAGCCCAGTAGAGAGCACCTCGCCACCTGAGGTGCGTTGAAGGCGAGTTGAGACTTGCCAAGGTGGAGGTTCACAGGAATGAGAGCATTGGTCGAAAGTTCACCAGGTGGAGTTTGTCGGAGTTTGGCTTAGTTTTGGCAAAGATGGAGCAAGAAAAGAAGCTCGAAGCTGAGGCTTTGGGCGTTCCCAGAAGAGGACTGCACCCTGGGTGCTAGGTGTGTGGCTACCAGTCATTGACGGATGCCACTTCCTCGGGTTGGTGCCCTGGGCACCAACTATGGGGCGCCCAGCCTCTGTGGGTGCAAAATTTGGCTAACGCCCAACGGTGGGACCCGCACCCTACTTGGGGCCCATGAGTCCAATGGTGGGACCCACAACCTTGCTTGGGGCCCACGAGTATGACAGTAGGACCTGCAGCCCTGCCTGAGGTCCACTTACACTATCTGGGGTATGGTAAATTCCCCCAGGATATTTATCAAACCCCGGATATTCTTGAAAATATTCCTAGAATATTTTCTAGATAAATCAAAGCTCTATAAATAACAAACCCTATAAATGATTCCAAATCCGAAAATCAAAACCATAATCCCACTTTCTGTTTTCCAGAGCTCCTTGAGCTTTCTGGTTTTCAGATTCCCTCTCTACCCTCTGTCATATTATAAGAAGTACTCCTTGACCTGTCGAGAGTAGCTCTACATCATTCAGAGATAGTGGATTCAAAGGTTGTGTCTTACCGCATGAAGACGTAGACTTCGGCTGAACTTCGTCACCACATCTAGTGTCAACTCTCTCTCTCTCTCTCTCTCTCTTTATACCCTACAGTGCTTGTGTGATAGCCTAGTAAGTTACAGCTCAGCGCTTCGAAGCGCGCCATATCCCGAAGGATAAAACCTTCAATCGATTATTGGAGGAGGGTCATGTACGATGGCACGAAATCCTCCACCACAGTTTGGCGCCGTCAGTGGGATCTGTCCTATCAACTTGCAACTTCCAAGCTTCCCAGATCCTTTGGTAACAATTACTGATCGCCCGAGCAATTTGTTTGTTTCCATCGCTACACCTAAATGGTGAAGACATCGATGGACCAGCCAAAAAAAAAGCAACATGCACCCAGACTCTCAACATCCAATGATTCGCTCAATGAGTCGTCGGTTTGCAACAATCCAACACTCGGGACAACAACTCGCTGTTAATTCAACCGGTCGCCCATCAGTTGATCACGCCACCTAGGCTTAACCTCGACAGTCACCTAAACTCATCGACCAAATTCCTCAGCGCTTGGGGAAAGCGCATGTCCCTCCCAGTGCCGGTGCTGAAGCGTCATACCAAATCACAGCAGAGGACTATCAACTCCTCACCCTCATGAAGCAGAATGCTGCTCTCATGGTGGAAAGAGACTCCCTCCGACAGATTGCCGTCGAAGCAGGAATTATCCTCCCATGGTCTGCCGCTGGCATCAAAGACGGAGCAGATGTCCGCCAGTCGATCGACCGATCTTTCGCTCCTTCAAGACGATCCGTCGTCGACATCCCTCGACGTTCTCTCAAATCCCTCTCGAGAAGACCCTAACTTATTCCTCCCAGGCCAATTGTCTGGGAGCATCTCAATGAGTATGCTCGCCATCCCAAGTCTCTCGACTCTGAGTCATCCTCCGAGCTTTGCATCGTGAGGGATAATCGGAATGATAGGCACCGCTCCAAAGTTCGATAATATTACAATGGCGATCGAACCCCAACCGGGCATCAGACGACGAGATGGACTCCAATGCCCTTTTTGCCTCCTCTTCCTCCGAGATGCCCCTCCAACCAACGAGGTGATCGTCGGAATAATCACACTTTCGAAGGCCCACTTCATCGGCAGATTCTCTGCGCACTGTTTCCTCAAAACTGGAAAGCTCCTAGTTTCCCCAAGTTTAACTGCCTGACTGGAGATCCGATGCTGCACGTCCTTACCTTCAAGCAAGCGTTGACGCCACATGATAGCGACAACCAGGTTCTATACCACACCTTTGCTGGCAGCCTGGACGACATGTCACTCGATTGGTATCACAACCTCCCAACCGGTTCTGTGAGTTGGTTCGAGGATCTGGCAGACCTCTTTGTTCAACACTATCAGCTGAACCTTAAGCCAAAAAAGAAGCTAGACTCCCTTTACCGGATCAGGATGGGATCGGATGAAACCCTCCAAGAGTTCTCTCAGAGGTTCCAGAACGAGCATGATGCACTCTCCGGACACCACATCGATGATGAAGTTATCATGCTCATATTCCAGAATGCCCTACACTTTGACATCCACATCTACAATGACCTTATCCGCAATCCTCCTGCCTCCCTCAGAGTGCTATTCGATCAAATTCAAAAGGAGATCGAGGTGGAGGACGATTAAGTCACTCGCAAGAAACGTGATCTCAAGAAGCGTCTTTTTTATAAGTAACCAACGAGACCAACAGCTCAAGCTCACAATGCGGAGGCTGAGGAAGATAAAACCTCCAAGCAGTCATGGCGGGCAGGCATTAGACCCGCAGAGCCTCAGAAGATCACGAATACCAAAGGGAAGCAACCCTTCCACCGATTAGAGTAGAAGGCCGTCAACTGTCAACGACTCAAAATGTCGCTCATCTGAAATCCATGATGTAACTTCTTCCAAGTTATCAATAAAATGACAACTGTTTCAAGTTATATCGAAGACTATCAAATTTTATCTCGACTTCTACTCAGTGCCATAGTTAGTTCGGTTCGTGTTGCGATACGGCCGACTAACCTGTAACGGTACAAAGCTATATGTCCTGATACGTAGGTTCGACTGAAACGGTGCTTCGTCTAAGTTCAACCGATACAAGGGCTCGATGCTGAGTACTCTGAATCATTAACGTCGCATATGCTCCCGTTGTCACATAAGGACACATGCATTAGTGCCTTGCCACAATTAGTTCGGTTCGTATTGTGACATGGTCAACTAACCTGTAACGGTATAAAGCTACGTGTCCCAAGATGTAGGTTCGGCTGAAACGGTACTTCGCCTAAGTCCAACCGATACAAGGGCGCTACGCTAAATACTCTGAATCATTGGCGTCACGCATGCTCCCGTTGTCACGTAAGGACACATGCATTAGTGCCTCGCCACAGTTAGTTCGGTTCGCATTGCGACACGGCCGACTAACTTGTAATGGCACAAAACTACGTGTCCCGAGGCGTAGGTTCGGTTGAAACGGCGTTTCGCCTAAGTCCAACCGATACAAGGCCGCTACGCTGAGTACTCTGAATCATTGGTGTCACACATGCTTCCGTTGTCACGAAAGGACACATGCATTAGTGCCTAGCCACAGTTAGTTCGGTTCGCATTGCGACACGGCCGACTAACCTGTAATGGTACAAAGCTACGTGCCCCGAGACGTAGGTTCAACTGAAATGGCGCTTCGACTAACTCCAACCAATACAAGGGCACTACGTTGAGTACTCTGAATCATTGATATCGCACATGCTCATGTTGTCACGTAAGGACACATACAATAGTACCTTACCATAGTTAGTTCGGTTCGCGTTGCGACACAACCAACTAACCTGCAATGGTACAAAGATATGTGTCCCGATATGTAGGTTCGACTGAAACGGTGCTTCGCCTAAGTCCAACTAATACAAGGGTGCTACGTTGAGTACTTTGAATCATTGCTGTCACACATGCTCCCGTTGTCACGTAAGGACACATGCACTAGTGCCTCACCATAGTTAGTTCAGTTCGCGTTACGACATGGCCGACTAACCTGCAACGGTACAAAGCTACATGTCCCGATACGTAGGTTCAACTGAAATGGTGCTTCACCTAAGTTTAAACGATACAAGGGCGCTACGCTAAGTACTCCGAATAATTGGCATCACACATGCTCCCGTTGTCACGTAAGAACACATGCTGATGCAGACGAGCCCTACGTGCAGATTTTCACAGCTGATGGCATATTTTTATTCCCTATGGAGATTCAGAAAGCCGATCGTCAATCCGTCTGCATCATTAGAGAGCTATTTCGATTACCTATGACTTTGGTTTTTACTTTCTATCGATTCGACTGACGGATGTTGAGTTATTTATGTTTTTATTTCTGGTTTAGATAGGTGCGAGCCATGTTCGCATCCGGTTCGAGCCACAGATGCCAAATTGACTCATTTAGGTGTTTGGTTTTTAGCCGTAGGATCTTAAGTCAATTTAGATCTCAATGGATGAGATTGAAAGGGAGTCAAGAAACCCTAAAACCCTAGCCGAACCCCCCTCACCCGTACGTCTTTCTCTTCCCACGATAAGACCCGCACAGACACGCCTCAGGAAGCGTGCCTGTATCCCCTTCTCCTTTTTTTCCCGTACGGATGTGTTTCTCTCTCTTTCTTTCCTTTTTCGTTGTTGTTTTCCTCTCTATAAAGCCCTACAAACCCTAATTGAAGGACGACTTTTGAATGATGAATCGAAACCCTAGAACGGAGAAGTGGGATCGCTTGTTCGGCGCCTTATTCGAAGAATCCTCTGGCTTCTAGTCTTCTTCTTCCCTCCGCAAGCTTCTTCCTCGTCGCCAAGCCCTCGTCTATGACTTCACGGAAGATCGACGCGGAGATCATCCACTCTCCAAGATCAAATTGTCTCGGCTTCTTCATCCTTTTCTTTCGGACCACGCCTTCTCTTTCGCCCATTTATCTATAACAACGGAGCCTTTGATCGCGGTCAGCATTGACCAAAGCATGGTTTGAATCGTCCCTCGATATTTTTATATGATAAATATCCTTTCCAATCCGACCTATTGCTGATTTTAATTAGGGTTCAAAGTATTTGGCTTCTGAAGAGTCTTATCCATTAGGTTTAATATCGCTTAGATCTATGTTTGTTCTTTGAGACTTTGGCTTTAATATTTGAGATCTTGTTAGCACTTCATTACTGGAATTTGTTTATTAAATCTAGAATTAATCATTCTCATGTCAGTTTTATTGTTTCGTTAAATTAAACTTGTTTGGGCATGATTGGATGATGATTAGGGTTCTTAGTCTTTGCTGAAATTTGAATAAAAACGTGCAGAAATCTATCTTTAATTGTTTAAAATTCAGCACTTGAGTTCTTTTAAGCATCTGTATGCATCAAGTTGATATCAGAGCGCACTAGTCGTCGCGTTCTTATGCAACGGTCGATCCTCTTGCATCATTCGCATCATTATGTGCTTGCTGATTTTTTTTTTATTTTTCTCTTTTTATTTTAGTTTTTGTGTCTTTGCATTAATTAGGAAACTAGCATTCTGTGTGTTCGCATCCATATTAGGATCATCCCTTCTCTCTGTGGTGAGTTGATCACATCTTCTAGAGAATCTCCAATGGCTGAACCACTAAGACAACCTTCCCCACCCCGCACTTGGCAAGATGCCTTCAAAAGGCAACAAGAAAACATGGATAGGCTTCAGACCCAGATCGAAGCCTTGACCTTGGCCTTCACCACTTTCCAAAATCCACCTCGACCCCATTGAGAGCACAGGACTAGAGCGTCTCCAGAGCATAGTGAGTTAGATCTTGAGTCAGGAGGTGACAGCGTCAGTTCATCTGACGGGTCTGATAGGCAAAGTAGGAAGACTCATAGAAGAACGAAATCCCATTGGGACTGGGATCAGGGTATCAAAATTGAAATTCCTGAGTTTGAAGGTAGAATGGATCCTGAAGAGTTCTTAGATTGGGCAAAGAGAATCCATCAATATTTTGAGTGGAAAGAGATCCCCCGCGACAAACAAGTCAAGTTTGTTAGTCTCAAATTGAAAGGTCATGCACTGATCTGGTGGAGACAGTTGCAGACCACGAGGGGTAGAAAGGGGAAAGATAAGATTTTCACTTGGACACACATGAGGGAAAAAATGCAACAGAAGTTCCTCCCTTCTGATTTCAAATAGAGTGTGTTCCAAAAATTTCAAAACCTGCGACAAGAGCACAAGTCAGTGGACGATTACACCAACGAGTTCTACAAGCTCCAGGCTCGCAATGATCTGTATGAAGATGAAGAACAAAGCGTCACTAGGTATGTCAATGGTCTTAAGCCCTCAATTCAAAAGGTGGTGTCCCTTCATGATTTGTATCAGGTCAATGATGTGCACCGTCGGGCTAAGAAAGTTGAGTTTCACCACTCCCGATCTGCGTCCCGACGATATGACAACACTAGGACACCATCCGGATCTATTAGTAGACCACTCCATGGACCTTCCCCTGTAGCTGGTGCAGTTCCTACACCCACTGAGAAGGGTAAAGTAGTCTTAGAAACCAACCCGAGCACGATAAAGTATTTCAAGTGATCAGCCAGGTCACAAGTCAGCCGATTGTCCTCAACATCAATTCAATCCACAGACAAATCTTACGGATAATGAAGAGGACCGTCATGAGTCTGAGGCCTAAAACTTCAATGAGTTAGTCTTGGAGGGGGATGACATGACTGCCCCACTATTAGTCACTCACCAGTCTCCATCACCCCAGGCACCTAAAGTGTTACTACCCCACGAGCTCTGTGGAGGACCCCCAAAGCCATATTGCAAGAACTAGAGATTCGAGCTGTTTCGAACAGTCTACACTGTCAATGGCATGAACCTTTGTATCTTGATAGATGGAGGTTGCACCACCAACTTAATCAGTGAAGGGATAGTCAGGAATAAGAAGTGGAAAGTCAAACCATTAGCTCACCCTTACAAAACATCTTGGCTAGATAACACCACGAGTAAACTAGTGACTCATTGTTGTTTGGCTAAGTTGTCGATTGGGTTACAATATCGAGATGAGGTTTGGTGTAATGTCCTTTCCTTGAAAGTAGCTGATATTATCCTTGGGCGTCCATGGCAGTTCGACCGAGATGCACTACATCACGGAAAAGCTAACACCTATACTTTCCTTAAGGACGACATCAATGTCACCTTATGGCCCACGTGTTTTAAGAGACACCGATCCCATGAACCTAAAACTCTTCTGAGTCAGAGTCACCCCATACCACCATTTGCAGATAATTTAGTAGGGTGTTCTTCTGATTCACTAACAGTTGAGAAGGGGTTAGACAATATCTTGCATTTCATCGCATGCACATCGCATTTAAAATCTATAGGCATCACTTGCACTCGCATTAATCATTTGCCTGACATCTTTACATTAACAGTCCATTCATGTGTGCATCCATATTATCGACCAAGTGTTGAATTGAGCATTAAAGAAGATTTGGCTATGCTTGTTCACTTTTCAATGCTGGGTACATATGAGCCGTGCTTTCAGATTTCGAAAAGCCCATCATTTTTACTTTTTCGAAGTCATAACAAGTGACTTGATGAGTTATTTAATTTCTTATTTTACTCACTAAATCCAGATAATGACTGCATGACATATCTTCTTAGTCTAGGCTCCACTTGTTTTGCCACGTGCGCGGGCCACTTTAAGCAATACATATTGCACCCGCAACCCATGGCCTTTCAAAGAAACCATAGATTATTGCGCAAGCCGATGACCCACAATATATTATGCTCTCGCGGCCTTTCCTTTCATATGTCTTTTGAATTTCAAGTCAACCTATATTCCTATTATCACATGAAATTATCTGGTTATCTTAACGAACTTTTCGTGCCGAGGAGGATGTTGGCTTTGGCTTTCAGGTCTTCGCTTGGCATTGATGGGCAGGGGAGGCCAGATGAAGTCGCTGAGTACTTGAAGCTGATTACTTGGCCACCAGACCCGGGAGAGCAATTGGATCAAATGCTGAGGTTGCGACTAGTTCTAGGAGAACCGCCACCGGATCCAGGACCTTACTCGACAGGAGTCGAGTTCTTTTGAGTCCGGGGGACTTGATGCAGACGAGCCCTACGTGCAGATTTTCACAGCTAATGACGTATTTTTATTCCCTATGGAGATCCAAGAAGCCGATCGCCAATCCGTCTGTATCATTGGAGAGCTATTTCGATTACCTATGACTTTAGTTTTTACTTTCTATCGATCTGACTGACGGATCTTGAGTTATTTATATTTTTATTTCTAGTTTGGGTAGGTGCGAGCCATGTTCGCATCCGGTTCAAGCCACAGATGCCGAATTGACTCATTTAGGTATTTGGTTTTTAGCCGTAGGATCTTAAGTCGATTTAGATATCAATGGATGAGATTCAAAGGGAGCCAAGAAACCCTAAAACCCTAGCCGAACCCCCCTCACTCGTCCGTCTCTCTCTTCCCGCGGCACGACCCACGCGGACACGCCTCGGGAAGCATGCCCGCATCCCCTTCTCCCTCTTTTTTCGTGCGGATGCGTCTCTCTCTCTTTCTTTCCTTTTTCGTTGTCGTTTCCCTCTTTATAAAGCCCTACAAACCCTAATTGAAGGAGGACTTTTGAATGATGAATTGAAACCCTAGAACGGAGAAACGAAATCTCTTGTTCGGTGCCTTATTCGAAGAATCCTCTGGCTTCTAGTCTTCTTCTTCCCTCCGCAAGCTTCTTCCTCGTCACCACGCCCTCGTCTACGACATCGCAGAAGATCGATGCGGAGATCATCCATTCTCCAAGATCAAATCGTCTCGGCTTCTTTATCCTTTTCTTCCGAACCACGCCTCCTCTTCCGCCCATTCATCTACAATAACGGAGCCTTTGATCGCGACCGGCATTGACCAAAGCATGGTTTGAATCGTCCCTTGATATTTTTTCATGTGATAAACATCCTTCCCAATCCGACCTATTGCTGATTTTAATTAGGGTTCAAAGTATTTGGCTTCTGAAGAGTCTCATCCATTAGGTTTAATATCGCTTAGATCTATGTTTGTTCTTTGAGACTTTGGCTTTAATATTTGAGATCTTGTTAGCACTTCATTGCTGGAATTTGTTTATTAAATCTGGAATTAATCATTCTCATGTCAGTTTTATAACTTCATTAAATTAAACTTGTTTGGGCATGATTGGATGATGATTTGGGTTCTTAGTCTTTGCTGAAATTTGCATAAAGACGTGCAGAAATCTATTTTTAATTGTTTAAAATTCAGCACTTGAGTTCTTTTAAGCATCTGCATGCATCACATGCACTAGTGCCTCACCATAGTTAGTTCGGTTCACGTTGTGACACGACCGACTAACCTGCAATGGTACAAAGCTGCATGTCCCGATACGTAGGTTCAACTGAAACGGCGCTTCGCCTAAGTCCAACCGATACAAGGGTACTACGCTAAGTACTCCAAATTCTAACCCCCATAGATCAACAATCCCAAGACCCTACCCTTGGCATTCAAAGACAGCCCGAGACGTCGGTACCATCTCAGCCCGAGGCGACCTTCGCCTTGGCATTCGAAGACAAAGTCCGAGGTAGCCTTCATCGCCTCGGTACCTGACGAAGCCCGAGACATTGACATTGTCCCGGCCCAAGGTGACAACCTTGGCATTCGAAAGCAGAGTCCGAGGTGCTCCGCACCGTCTTGACGCTCGCAGACAAAGTCCGAAGCAAGCTTTGCCACCTCGGCACCTGACGAAGCCCGAGACATTGGCACCGTCTCGGCCCGAGGCGACCTTCACCTTGGCATTCGAAGACAAAGTCTGAAGCAGGCTTCGCCGCCTCGGCACCTGATGAAGCCCGAGACGTCAGTACCATCCCGGCTCGAGGCGACCTTTGCCTCGACATTCGATGATAAAGTCCGAGGAAGCCTTCGTCACCTCGGTACCTGACAAAGCCCGAGATATCGATATCGTCTCGGCCCAAGGTGACAACATTGACATTCGAAACCAGAGTCCAAGGTGCTCCGCACCACCTCAGCGCTCGCAGACAAAATCCAAAGTAAGCTTTGCCGCCTCGGCACCTGACGAAGCCCGAGACGTTAACACCGTCTCGGCTCAAGGCAACCTTCACATTAGCATTCGAAGACAAAGTCCGAAGCAATCTTTGCCGCCTCGGCACCTGATGAAGCTCGAGACGTCAGCACTGTATCTGCCCGAGGCAACCTCCGCCTCGGCATTTGAAGACAAAGTCTGAGGCAGGCTTTGCCGCCTCGGCACCTGACGAAGCCCGAGACATCGGCACCGTCTCGGCCTGAGGCGACCTCAGTCTCGGCATTAAAGACAAAGTCCGAAGTACACTTTGCCGCCTCGGCACCTGACGAAGCCCGAGACGTTGGCACCGTCTCAGCTTAAGGCGACCTTCACCTTGGCATTTGAAGACAAAGTCCGAAGCAGGCTTCGCCGCCTCGGCACCTGACGAAGCTCGAGATGTTAGCACTGTCTCGGCCCGAGGCAACCTCCGCCTCGGCATTTGAAGACAAAGTTTGAGGCACGCTTTGCCGCCCCGACACCTAAGGAGGCTCGAGACATCAGCACCGTCTCGGCCCGAGGAGACCTCCACCTCGGCATTAAAGACAAAGTCTGAAGCAGGCTTCGCCGCCTCAGCACCTGACGAAGCCTGAGACGTTGGCACCGTCTCGGCCCAAAGTGACTTTCACCTCGGCATTCGAAGACAAAGTCTGAAGTAGGCTTCGCCGCCTCTGCACCTGACGAAGTCTGAGAAGTCAGCACCGTCTCGGCCCGGGGCGACCTCCGTCTTGGCATTAAAGATAAAGTCTGAAGCAAGCTTTGCCGCCTCGGCACCTGACGAAGCTCGACACGTTGGCACCATCTCAGCCCGAGGTGACCTTTATCTCGACATTCAAAGTCAAAGGTTGAAGCAGGCTGCGCCGCCTCGGCACCTGACGAAGCTCGAGACGTTAGCACCGTCTCGGCCTGCGGTGACCTTCGCCTTGGCATTTGAAGACAAAGTCTGAGGCCGCCATCGCCGTCTCGGCGCTAGACAAAATCCGAGGCCGTCATCGCCGCCTCGGCATTAGGCAAAGCCCGAGGCTGTCGTCGCCACCTTGGCGCTCGGTAAAGCCCGAGGCTGCTGTCGCCGCCTCGGCTCCCGACAAAGTATGCGGCGACAGATGCAACAGCTAACGCCAGATAACTCGATAACGGGTGCGACACCCGACGTTGGACAACGCGACGACAGATGCGGCGCCCGTCGCCGAACAACACGTCAGCAGACTCGCTGTTCGTGAGCATCAATGAGAACTCATTCGAGCTCGTTCAGTTACTAGTCAAGACAAGCTCAAACAGGCGAAAGCTCGGCTCGAATCAGCTTGACTCGGCTTGGTTCAGCTCGCCAACCCCCTCTGGTCTCAACTGTGTAGTCCCCCTTCTCTCGGGTTCAAAAAAAACAACAAACAACAAGACCCCCCCATCTTGCAAGACCCCCCCCCCCCCCCCCCCCCTCTTACAAGACACCCTCCCTCTTGCAAGACCCCCCCATCTTGCAAGACCCACCCCTTACATGACCACCCCCCCCCCCCCCCCCCCTCCCCCCCTGTGATTTTAGCCCAAAAACCCCTGCCGCCCAAAACCTTTGACCAAACACGTACCTCTCCAGATGTTATTTTTGACTGAACCCCCTGCCCCTGGCTTTTTGAACAAAACCCCCTATTCCCTGGACTTTTTTGCACAAAGTCCCCCGCCCCTAGCTTTATACACAAAGCCCCCTGGCTTTTTGCACAAAACCCCCTATTGCCTAAACTTTTTGCACAAAGCCCCTTTGGCTTTTCGCAAAACCCACTATTCCCCAAACTTTTTGCACAAAGCCCCCCTGGCTTTTTGCACAAAACCCCATATTCCCTGAAATTTTTGCACAAAGTCCGCCCCTAGCTTTATACACAAAGCCCTCTGGATTTTTGCATAAAACCCCCTATTCCCTAAACTTTTTGCACAAAGCCCCCTTGGATTTTTGCACAAAACCCCCTAGCCTACACAAAGCCCCCTCGTCCCCTGGATTTTTAGCAAAAAAAATTCTAAATCTTTTGCCCGAATCCCCCCAGGTTCTTTGACCTGCAACACCCTACACGTGTCTATGTCTCCGATCTCAGTTAGTTAGGTTACCACCTACCCAACTGGGAGGGGGTAACGCACACATGGTCGACCCCTAGCAGGGGGTCGACGTGCCCAACAGTCAGCCCCGGACAGGGGGTCGGTAGACAGACAGCAGTCGGCCTCGAACAAGGGGTCGGCAGACAGACGACGGTGACCCCGGACAGAGGGTCGACAGATAGACGATGGTCAGTCCTGCGCAACAGGTCAGCAGACGCACACCTGGCCGACCCCTGGCACAAGGGGTCGGCAGGCACAACGATCGGCCATACGCAGTAGGTCGGCAGCCAAACGATAATCGGCCCTTGACAGGGGGTTGATAGACAGACGACGGCCAGCCCCCAGTAGGGGGTCGACGAGCACAAAGGTCGGTCCCATGTAACGGGTCGGCAGACGCATACCCGACCGACCCCTGACGCAGGGGATCGACGGGTGCAACGGTCAGCCCCGCGCAACGGGTCAACAGACAGATAGTAGTCGGCCCCGGATAGGGGGTCGGCAGACAGACTATGGTCGTCCACGCGCAACGGGTCGGTAGACGCACACTCGATCGACCCCTAGCAAAGGGAGTCGGCAGGCCCAACGGTCGACCTTACATAGTGGGTCAGCAGACAGACGACGACCATCCTCGGACATAGGGTCGGCAGATGAGCGACCGGCTTTACACCAGAAAATCCCAGCCAACTAGGTTAACACCTATCTAGCTGGGAGGGGGTAACTGTGGGTGCAAAATCTGGCTAATGCCCAACGGTGGGATCTGCATCCCTGTCTGGGTCCCACAAGTCCAACGGTAGGACCCACAGCCCTACCTGGGGCCCACGAGTATGATGATGGGACCCGCAGCCCTGTCTGGGGCCTACTTACACTATATGGGATCTAGTAAATCCCCTAGGATATTTATCAAACCCCGGATATTCTTGGAAATATTCTTAGAATATTCCCTAGATAAACCAAAGCTCTATCAATAGCAAACCCTGTAAATGATTCCAGATCCAAAAATAAAAACTATAATCCCACTTTCTGTTTTCCAGAGCTTCTTGAGCTTTTTGGTTTTCAGATTCCCTCTCCACCCTTTGTCATATTGTAAGAAGAACTCCTCAGCCTGTCGAGAGTAGCTCTACTTCATTCAGAGATAGTGGATTCAAATGTTGCGTCATACCGCACGGAGATGTAGGCTTCAACTGAACTTCGTCACCACATCTAGTGTCAACTCTCTCTACCCTACAGTGCTTGTATGACAGCCTAGCAAGTTACAGCTCAACTCTTCGAAGAACGCCACATCCCGAAGGGTAAAATCTTTAATCGACTATTGGAGGAGGGTCACGTACGATGGCATGAAATCCTCCCCCACAACCTCCTGAGGGCGCCAACCCGAGATACGATGGCATGAAATCCTCCCCCACAGCCTCCTGAGGGCGCCACCCTCTCGGGTTGGCACCCTGGGCGTCAGCTTTTTGGCGGTTTTTCTATCGGCTCCAGAATTGGAGCTCTTGGTGGTGCCGTGGGCACTAGGCATAAAATGTGCCCGCGTTGGACGCGATTTCTGCACGGTTTTATGGGGGTTAAATAGGGATTTGACTCTAGGTTTTGAAAGAGGTTGTCATTGTGTTTGACGGCTCGTTTTAGGGTCTTTTTTCAGGCTTCTCACATGTGTTTGAGAGATGAAGAAGATCGTGGATCTTGAGAGGAGATTGATCTCCTTGAGATCCGGTGGAGTAAGGAAAAAGAAGAGGGTTGTAAACTCCAAGATCTAATTCCATGCTCCAAGGGCGGTGACCGACACCCGCAAAGGTAGGGATTTTTGAACTGTGTGATCAAATCTCTTTGTGTCTTGTGGATTGTTTCCTTACTCTATTCTCTGTGTGATTATTGGATCATCCTTGGTGGATTCGATCCTTCTCTTTGGATCGTCGAATATCCAAAAACCCTAGATCGCTTCTGTGAGTGTAAGACAGAGGATCAAGACCTCGTCTGAGGTATTCCGCGCCAACACCAGATGCATCACTGAGGATCTGAAGACCAAAGTAACAACCATCTAGAGCAAAAAACTTTCTGATAATAAGGCTGTCAGCAACAGTACGATGGGTTTTCACGTGAGATATTGCGCACAAGTAGCAAGCCATGTGTCCATCAGATCATCAAAAAAGTTTCCCAAATTAATGTTGTTCAAAAATATTTATAAATTATAAAGTATTTCTAAAATTTTAAAAATATATTATTAAAAAATAGTTTTAAAAATATTGTTCTTTAGAAATTTATTCTGGAGCTGTTGTTATTTGGCACGATTTTGAAAGACTGACTAACTCCTTGTTTGATAACACATGAAAATCCTCAGGATGGTTGTGTTGTGATTCGAGAGCCTCACGCAATAGAACACGATGTGCGTACCACCATGGTGAACATGACCACTGACAAGATCGAGTAAATAGATAAACACAAGCAAATCACCCAAGAAATTCCAGCAAAGACTGATCAATAGATTCACTAGTGTGGAGAAACCCGAGTATATTTTGTCTATCTATTACAATCCCTCACACACCCAGCAAGCAGATACCCCCCACAAGACAATAGATCCTGCAGCCCTACATCCCAAATAACATCGAAGAAAATCATCCTCAAAACCTTTCGATCTCCAATGGATTCCATTCTCTTGCCCTCAATGATGACTGTCTTCTAAACCTCTCTTGCGATACTCTTGTTGATCCTTGAGTCCATGATGCCCTAGATTCATCCTAGGACCTCCTATTTATAGGCACACATTCATATCCGACTTGGAGAAGGAATCCCATGCAAAAATGTAAGCTGAATCGCCTGACTCGCGTCCTGCCAAAGTTAATCATGCGCATGACCTGAGAAATCGTGCGCATGATTTGCCAGTGGAAGTCGTGCGCATAACCTGGAAAAGACGTGTGCACAATCTTCCTGACAGACCATCCTTCACTCCTTGTGCTCTGTCTTACGGTTGTTCCTTCGTACATGAACCTTGGAGTTCGTGTACGGCTTGTTTGGGGCCACATCTTCAACACATTAATTCCATGGATCATCCTGATTCATGTTTGATAATGGTTACCTAAATTCTATGAATGTTATTTTTCTAATGTTTGATAGCATGAAATGCTTAATGACGGAAACATTCATTCCAATTTGCACACATCTTTATGATATTAATCCAAAAGATATGATTTTTTAAATATAACATATCCATATATATATAAACATTTTGAATGGTACATATCATTACAAAGTCAAAATATTTTTAATTATTTAATTATTTTAATATTATAAAGTCAAAGTATTATATATTTGTGTTCCATAATCATTCTCACTCATCAAATAATAATTATATTATAATGAACATAATTAAAACTGCAATAATTATCCCCCTAAGTGCCCCTTGATGAAAAAACCCACAAATTGGAATATGGATGATTTACCTGATGAACCCATTTGTAAATCATCGGAATCTTGGAATCAGGATGATATACCTGATGAACCCCCTTGTACATCATCGAATCTTTGAGTTATCCTCAAGTAAGATATAGGAATAATGATCGAAGATCAGATCAGCTCACTGTCAATGATCATAGTTCGATCGAAGATGAAGACAAAGTAATAAATGATGATTGGAGACTAGTTCGACTTACCGGCAACGATTACAGGTCGGTAGGAGATGAGACCGATGTAAGGCGACCTTAGCTTTTGGGTCTTCTCTCGCAGAAGAGAGGAAACACGATTTGAATCGAGTATTTGTCAAAGGTATGATGCACTGTGTTGCAACATAACCCATGTTGCACAATGGATAGGAATTTCGTGGAAATCGACATTTTTCGCTCAGCTGGCCAAATCCACAATTTTGAGAAAAAACGAGTCAACGGTATCTTTGTTACATGTTACCAAACATCACAATTTTTATTTTTTCATGAAAAAGTAGAATGGCGAATGTGGTTTTCAGATTATCAAATAGGGGTTAAAGCTCTATTCGTATCGGTAGCTTTAAAAGTCAAAACTATGGATATCAATTTTATAAATACTTTGCTGCTTGGATCCATCATAGTCAACTTTACCATGGCCTATGATTCACATCGGGGGCCTTGCATTTGATGGCTGAGTGCAATTCACACTGAGCATGCTTGCATCAGAGGATTGATTGCACAATAACAGACGAGTGTGATGGATCCAAGCAGAAAGCTCTTGTTAGGATCCAAGCATTGAAGTATTGTTCCTTAAAAAACTTTTGTCTCCAAGCATCATAGAGATAACTATAGGTTGAATGCAATTATTCAAAATTTTGTATTATTGCACTATAGAAAAATATGACTATCTTAGAAGTCCATCAGATGGCACATGCTTGCAACTGGTCTACTTATGTGTTCACAGAATATAGGAAAATAATGATATTGAGGGTGTGTTTGGAAAGGAAAGGAAAAGAACAGAAAAGTGGCTTTTCTTGCTACTGTTTGACTATCTGAAAAAGAAAGAAAAATTGGCTTTTCTTGTCCTTTTTTTGTGTTTTTCTATGTTTTTGGTAGGAATTTTTTTGTGGCCTTTTGATGGAAAACTAGTTTTCGTGGAAAAGTTTTTCTATGGAGATCACACATTTCTGTCAACCGAACATACAGTTTTGCAGGAAAACCAGTGTTTTCTTTTCCTTTCCTGTGTTTTACCGACAACCAAACACACCCTAAGAGTCTGAGGCTGGTGAAATCTCAAATGTATGATTGTAAGTCCATAAATGGTTTGTCATCTATGGGATAGAATTATACACAACTTATTTATTACATGTTAAGATTCATTGCTTCATGGCAGCAACATATAATATTGTATCTTTATTTTTATGATTATATTATATATCCTATTGTTTGCAATGGAAGTTTCATGTTATCTTATTTTTTTGTTTGATTAATTGCTTTTATGATGATCAGTTGATTGATAAAAACTCATATGGATTTAGGTCATCCCTCTATTTATGCGCTTCGAAGGGGTTTTCTATAGAATGTTTGATGTGTAACCGGAGGTTTTTAGATATAAACAAGAGGCTCTTTGATTTGCAAGTCAAATTGGATGCCAAAGAGAAGGAAGTGGCAGTAAAAGTTAAGGAATATGCTACTTTCAGCAATAGTAGTCTAATTTTATATCTGAAAAGAAAAATGACTTTAAAGTTTGTAGTGGAGTTGGTACCAAATTTAGAGGCATTTTTCTACTCTGCGATCTTGATTTTTTGAATTTTTTGGGCTCTTATAAAAGTGACTCAAAGGATTTCTTTTAGAGAATGCATAATTTATAGTTTTCTTCTTGATGTGCTATGTCTGAATTTTAACTACTTATTCTTTTAGTAAAACGTATTGGTAAGTTGTTAGTGATTTTCTGTTAAAAAGCTTTTGAAAGCGACTTTTGTTAAAAGGTGATTTTTTTAAAATTTTTTTTACATAATTTAGATATCTTTGGAAGAGCTGTGGCCATTTTCGACGAATAGAGTGGAGTGGTAGAATAGAATATAATAGAGTGGAGTAGAGTGTGGTGTGGAGTTGAGTGGAGTAGCCGTAGAACAAATTTTTTCGCCCCCGACGACTTTGGACGCCCCCGTCGAAAGCTGAAACATCTTATAACAATACTAACATCGAAGATGGCCGCGGCAATGTTGACATGCACAGGGTGGTGTTGACGCCCTACAATGTCGATACTGTCGAAGGAAACATAAACCAACTCATGACACTAAAGCAGGAGTAACTCTGATAAAAAAAAAAATAATAATAATTAAATATCAATTAAACCAATTTGATTCTATCATAGCAAGCCAATATATAGAATTTTTTGAGAAAAAAATTTTGTAGAATTTTTTTAGGGGGGGGTGAGATACACAACATTTTTATTTTATTTTGACTAAAGAAAGTCCATAATTTAGAATTATCTATTTATCATTATATTTCAGTGCACTATAATTGGTTACAACTTGATACCTACATAGTTACATGAGGTTGAATTACATAGTTACATGAAAATCAAACATTGCTTATCTTGTTGTCTGCCACAGACAAATGTGAGCATCGTCGTCGAATGTTTATAGATTGTGTGAAGGATTTTTTTGGTAATGGTTTAAACAATGACGTCAATTAATGGGGTCGTCCTGTTAAAAATGGTTGTCCCGCTTGAATGTGCGCATTCCAAATTGAATGTGGGCACCTTCATCAAATATGGGTGCCCTCGCTGAATTTGGGCGCCCTCACCAAATATGAGCGCCTTCACCAAATATTGGCGCCCACGTCAAATCTGGACGCCCTCGCTGAATGTTCTTGCCGATAGCACGGGCATTACTATTGCTTTCTCCGCTCAATAAATATTGTAACAACCCTGGAAATATTGTTATCTCACTCGAAAAATTTTGTTGCCACATTTGGAATATTATCACCATTCTTTAAATATTGTCCCTGATCTCAAAATCTTTTGTGTGCAGACAAGCACGGACATTACTAGTCCAAATACAAAGAGCATCTAGTACCTTAATGTTTGACAACTTGGATCTTCTACTTTGAAAAATTATTTTATTAATTTAAGGGCCATGCAATACAACAAGTCTAGCCTATAAATTCACATGAAAAGTGTTATCCTTCTGTGAGGAGTCCTAGGTGGTGTTTTAGAAAGTTGTAAGGTTTTTGACATCACCTTTGTAATCAATGGCAGTTAGTGATATAATAACATTTTGGCATCAGTTATTAGATGATGTATAAAGATTAGCACATAATTGGTCAAACAATGCATGCTATAGAAGGTTTTTAAAATTTCTTTTCAAACTATGCTATATATTTTTACTATAACTTATACAGTAATGTGTAAAATTTAGAACATAATTTTCATGAGAATTATATTTTTACTATAACTTATACAGCAATGTGATGTGATTTATTTCCGAACTCAAAAAAATTCAGTATTTATTTTAATTATTCTTTGTGCTTAATTTGCTTTAATATTAGGTGCATGGGTTTGTTCCACCAACAACTATATTAATGAAGGACAACAACTGGGCTAGGTGGCATGCGTCGCACCCCCGCGCGAGCCCCGCAACACATCCAAAACCCACTTATTAGCTCATATCCAACAAAAAAATAGCTCATTTACTCTATCATCCCATGATTTTTCCATGATTCTCACATCTTCTTCCATTATCTCCATTAACCTCATTGTTGTCCTCTTTATTTACAAAAATCTCTTTAATATATATATATATATATATATATATATATATATATATATATATATATATATATATATATATATATATATATATATATATATATATATATATATATATATATATATATAGTACTCTCATGAAAAAAAATATGATGAAAAAAATAAGAAACGGCTTGAAGCTATCCTAAAATCCCTCTCTTTTATCTCTCTTCTCCATAAATAATCCTATTAATTCTCTCATGGCTCAGCGACTTCATCTCGGAACCCTTGTTTGGCTTCCTTCTCCTCGACGGTGAAGCATCTACCATCTCTTCCACGCGATGCTTCGACCTCTTCGGTGCATCGTCTTCTTGGTGACGCATCGTCCCTCCTTGATAGCGGCACATTATCATCCCCATCAAGACGACATATCGACATCCCCCTGGCGGTGCATCATTATTCTCCCTCTCCTTCTTCAACTATGAACCAACATGGGCACTTCCCCCTACTTCCCTCTTGTGTGGCAATTCGGTTTGCATCCCCATCCTTGCCTATCATATGCTTTATCCCCCACGTCTATATACCACTAATAGGTTTTGTTTTTTATTTTCATAAATATGTGAGTCTTAGGATTTTGTGATAGTTTTATGATGTTTTTTGGATCGCATCACAATGTAAAATTTCATCTTGATAAAAAAAAATAGTATCACTTTCAACTCTGACATCTTTTAATGAGAAAATAAAATTTTACTACAAATTTAATAAAAATTATTATCCTCCAAGCGATAGATAATGAACATTCTTAGTCAATTTTTTCTTGTCTCTATTACTTTACCTCGGCTTAAACTGACAATATAAAGCTAATTGTAACTTTACTTTGACGAAGCAAAAAAGATTAGCTAAGTTGAATTAATAAGATTTTTTTTAAATTTTATAATATATACCTTTTTTTTTTTTTTTTTTTTTTTGAGAACCCCTCCTAACGGAGGGAGGGTTTGGCGGACCCTAACCAGAAACCATTAATCACTCAAGATAAAAGTCTGTTACAAAAAATGTCAGCCTCCGCCCCAAGCTTATCCCTCCAAGGCGCTATCCAAGCGTGGAAGAAAGAGATCACCGAAATCCGCAGCTTATCCTGCCCTGCCGACTTACCAGAGAAAATTCTGCTATTCCGCTCGAGCCAAATAACCCAGAGTATCGCCATGGCCAAAACGTCCCATGGCTTCCAAATCGCCATCGGAATTCTCCTCCTCCTCCAAGAAGTCCAGAGCCCTCTAAGGGACCGGGGATGCGAAGAAAGTCCTCACTACACTATATCCATTATTTAGTCTAAAGCATGAATTTATGATCATGATACAAAGAAAAAATAACTTTTTATTCAAACTTAACCAAACATAACGTAACATAAATAAAATAATTAATAAGAGAAATAGTAATCAATAGTCAAATAATAACAACCTAATATGCAAAAAAATAAATTGTTAATGGTCATAAACTACAACAAGGAGATTAATGATTATACAATAGAAAATGTTCTATAAACTATTGATATTATGTATTCATATAAAATAGAGAGACTAAGGCAGTGACATCTCAAAGTAGAAATAATAGATATATATATATATATATGGACATGGATCCAATGAGTTATGATCTTTGTTTGAACCGGGTGACCGTAGAGGGTTCTCATAAGGAGTTAGAGATTATATTGAGTTTGTGGCTCATTACAAATAAATGAGTCTTTTCAGATGGCATTAAGAGATTAGAGGGTGTTTCAGAATTGGGTAGGTTATATGAGTTTTATACGAGTTTCTTGAGAGGAGGAGAAACCCTAAGACGAATAGGGTTAATTTTCTCATCGAGGAAAAGATTGTTTATATATTTTATTGATCATTGGCTTCTAGTGGATTTTTTATCGTCGCCATCGATTATTTTTCATGATTTGGTTTTCCATAAAAATCGATGTCTCATGCTTGTGGTGTGTTATTTATTTGTTTTCTTTATTTTCTGTTATAATGAATATGTAATTGTTTTGTGTTTGTAATTCGCCCTGTTTGTATATATGTTTTATGTTTTTGCTTCTGCGGTACAATTGATTATACCTTCATCTATAAACTATTGAGTAATTCTTTATGAAACATCAAATCCTCTTGCAATACAGTAATGATGTATCCTCTTATTGAAATAACTACAGAACCTGTAAGTGAATATGCATCCTAAAGCAAAAGAATGAAAAAGGTAAGAGAGATTTTTTATCAAGATCTAGAGCAAACTATTTTCTAATTGATTAATCATATACAAAAGATGAGTAGGAGATAAGAAATTAATTGATGTGGTAATAACAAACAAGTACTATATGTTTCATGTAAGTAAGTCAAAGAACAAAGCTTGCTATAACAGACTATTGAATCCCTCATAATAAAATGTCAAAAGATCCTAACATTACTATTTGATGGGGATTTTAAGCAAGAAATGATGCTATCAATCAATACTATAAAACGAAAACAAAGAGCAAAAAATAAAAGCAATGACCTAAAGATAAATTGGTTTGAACCATTTTGCACTCTACATATGATCATCCTATAATAAAGCTTTCTAGTTCTATCTTATAAAACTATAATTTATCATATAAAACCGTATTTTATCTCATAAAATTTACCAACCGAGCATACAAATTTTGTCCATAGGCCAAATGATAGCATCCCAATACTCTCCTCTCAACCATAAGAATTACTTGTTCCAACTTTAAATTAATCAATATCAAGAATTACCAAAACATCATAAAGAGGCTAGGGATGAATACATCTTAATGATGTTGCACTTTGTTAGGTCCTGGTACTTCTATTGTGCAAAAAGTTAAAAACATTGGGAATAATTAAAAAACCTTGCAATCATTCTTGTAATATATTATCAACATCTATTGAACTTGAGTGTTCTAATAATTCTGGATATAATTAGCTAGGAACAAAAAAGATAAGTTGTTGGGTGGAGCACATTTTGTCTATCTATTAGAAGATGTATTATTCAAAAAAAAAAATCATCAGATTACCTTGATATATATTTTACGTGATTAAATATATATGATATGCTTTTATGAACTTCTTCATTCACAAAGATTATGAATATACACACTCGTTTAATGATTAGACCAAATCACTTTTAAAAGTAACGCCTCTGTCTTGGATAACATTACTTTTCATAAAAATAATGTCGATAAAGATTATATGTTTATTATTAATATTTTATTTTAGAAAGATATTATTGTATTGTACAATAACATTCTTTATTGTGAACTAAATTAAATAAAATGATTATGTAAGCTAGTGGTAGTAGAAAACTTGAAACAAACACTAAAATTGTGTGCGTATATTGTTCAAATATTATTTTACCAATGAATATGGAATATTGAAACTAAATGTGACTTCTAAAGTTCATCAAAATATACACGATATTTTTTCTCCTTTCTATGTTTATCAAATAGTAAGGAATAAAATCATGCATCTAAAAGATTTCACACTTCGTCAATTCCTTCCCTTTTAATTCTAATTTTTTGTTTATTTGGCTAAAATTTAACTTGACATTTACCTCTAAATTTATGGTATGTTTTGTTGGGAAGCTGCCATGAATCTATACTTAATTTCTTTTTGTTAATTTATTTTTGTGCTTCTCGATCTTGGTTTGTTTTTTATTTTTGTATTTTCATTAAATTGATCCATAAGATTAGCCCTATCGGATCATCATCTGAGCAAGGAGGTGATAGAAGGGATGATAGATGAGCATTTTGGTTGTCGCAAAAGAGTAAGGGTAAGTAGGTTCAAATATATTCCCACAAGGTATTGGTAAGGAAATTTGGAAAGCCAGCATTGATGAGTGACGAAACTGGGAGGACTTGGATTCAAAGGTGATGAACATGATTCAATTTTATTTGGATGGCATTGTAATTTACAATATGAAGGACATAGGGACAAATATTGGAATATATATGGTCCAAGTTGGAAAAGTTTTCCAAGACGAAGTGATCTGTGCAAATTGTGCATGATGTTGAGCTGGTTAAGCAAACACACAATTCATGAAGAATATCACTCAATGTGAGTTCCAAAGCACAAATTTTGATTTTGTTATTTTATTTGTCCCTCGAGACATATCGGTAAATAACTAAGTTTGTTTGGGTCATATTTGTCAAGTCAATCTTCCCACACATGGTGACGATGATGATTTCCACTTGAAGGCTATAGAAGAGGTGGTGAGGCCGGGCAACAAAAGGAGATGATGTTAGAGGAGATGTGGGATTCTTCTTCGTGGTAAAGTGGTGGCACTTGGAGATCAAATATCTGAGTTCATGAGGGGGAGCTGAGTGGATGGTGTCAGAAAGATCCCAGAAGAGCAATGCTATTCTTGCAACAGCTTTGCCAACTTGACGTGGCACCCGACCACAATGGTATGTTTGCTTGTCAGCTGGGAATAAGTGTGATTCATTGGTTGGGGTTGGGTGCAACAGACGACTGTGCTCGTGCCAAGTCTAGTTGGTAAAACGAGTTGGCAGAATAGCATTTTCCATTCCGTAAATGCTCCTACTAACATAAACTTAATTCCAACGCCCACTTTGAATAAATGATTATGGGCGCTTCAAGTCTCTAACTCATAGATCATATGCTAAGACATGCAATATGTGGCCTTGATCAAGGGTTCGAATAAGCCCTACGACATATTTCCTCCCGCTATATAGTGATAGGCCTGCCTCTCATATGTGTCTTTTTGGCCGGCACTGGATCCTAACCTCAGAGGATCAGATAGGTTAAAGCCAAAGCTGAATCCCAACCATCCGTTACATTCAATTCGATTGGCGAATCACACTCGGTCCCAAATGGCATGCAAAAGAACGGATGTGGCTTCGATGTCGACCTATCTGATCATGTCAAGAGGATCCGTGCCCTTCTAGCATGTAAGTTTATTAAAATTCGGGGCTTTTCTCTAGCTTGTGGTAAGTTTCGATCCTTAGTCTATCTTGTACCGACGCACTACGAATCTATGACCACTTGGTCCCACATGCACTTATGACTCTTCAATAATCAATATTCAATCTGCCGCGATTGCATGTGACCGGAAACCTCCTCCGCATACCCACATAACTCCTCCATATTCCGACCGTGTTTTGCCCTCCACATGCCAAACTTGCTTATAAGAAATTCCACATTTTAAACCTCCAGCCAGCAACAGACTCTCTCTCTCTCTCTCTCTCTCTGTCTCTCTCTCTCTCTCTCTGCGTGTTTATATATCCTGCATTAATATTCTTCACACAAATGTGTTTCCTTCAATTCCCTTTGCTCTTTCCTCCCACAAGTGACCAGTAGAGCCATGGTGAGCTCCTCATGCAAGCCCATGGTCATGCCATTCATCCTTGTGACGAGACTTGCTCTCCATTTCATCTCATCTTCTGCTGAATTTCAGAGATTTGAGCACCCACCAAATATTGATGGGTCACTCAGAATCTTGGCCGTCGGGGACTGGGGACGGAGAGGCGCTTTCAACCAATCCCTCGTCGCCGACCAGGTGGCGCTCCCCTTGCCTCCATTGCCCCCCCCATTCTTCCATCTTTCTTGTCTTCTCCTTTTTGTGGCACACTTTGATGGAATTATTGCTATATAAGTATAACCAACAGGTCGGGGGCTGCCTAACCCTCCCTCCTCCTCTTGGATCGATTCTCAAAAAAAAAAAAAAAAATATAACAAACATAGAATAGGGAATACACACACAGAGAGAGAGAGAGAGAGAGAGAGAGAGAGAGAGGAGAGAGAGAGAGAGAGAGAGAGAGAGAGAGAGAGAGAGAGAGAGAGAGAGAGAGAGAGAGAGAGAGAGAGAGAGAGAGAGAGAGAGAGGAGAGAGAGAGAGAGAGAGAGAGAGAGAGAGAGAGAGAGAGAGAGAGAGAGAGAGAGAGAGAGAGAGAGAGAGCACATTTGATGAGTTTTTGCAGAGAGAAGGTGCCCCTTCACTTCTTCATTGTGTAATTGCTTTTGAATATAGATCATTTCTTCTATTTGAAGTTACATGGTTGATAACAAGAATGTTGGTCACATTATCAAACTTAACCAATTTGGTTTGATATCGATGTAGATGGGAAAGATCGCGGAGGAACTTGACATAGACTTTGTGATCTCCGTGGGCGATAATTTCTACGAGAGCGGATTGAGTGGCGTCGACAGGGCATTCCGCGAATCATTTACCAACATTTATAGTGCCAAGAGCTTGCGAAAGCAATGGTATAGTGGTGAGTCACCCGAAAAAAAGAAAAGAAAATTGATGCATGCATGATTCAAGATGTTAATGTATGCATCAATATTATCATAACCATAACCATCAAGCCATGTCCCATTTACTTGGAGTCCGCTTTATGAATCCTACTTCGTCATTCATTTCTATCTATGACTAAATTCTTTTTCTGTGATTATTGTTAGTTTTGGGGAATCACGATTACAGGGGCAACGCGCTCGCGCAAATGAACCCTTCCCTTCGGGATATCGATGACAGATGGCTTTGCATGAGATCTTTCATTGTTGATGCAGGTTTGCCATTTCCCGACTCCGAGCTTTTCGCAGAAAGCTCCTAATCAAGGAAACATGTGCGTCTTACACTAATCATTAACCCCCTTTTTCTCTCCATTAGAAATCGCTCATTTTTTCTTCATCGACACCACACCGTTCGTTAAGAAGTACTGGAATCACCCAAACAAGGATCAGTATGACTGGCGAGGAGTCGCACCTCGCAAGAAATACATCGCGAAAGTCTTGAAGGTGCACATTTCCACCATGTATAACCCCGATCACTAATTCACTCACCGCCCATCGATTGATCGGCTAAACTGCATTTGATTACTTGATTAGGATCTCGAATCGTCGTTGGGGGAATCTGAAGCAGCATGGAAGGTTGTCATCGGGCACCATCCAATCCGAAGCGTTAGCGAGCATGGAGACACAGGAGAGCTTGTGAAGAAGCTTCTTCCCGTTCTCCAGGTAATCCACATTGGACCAATTTGAATGAAAAAAGTAATTAATTTTTGTTGAGTGAGTCTTGATCCTTAAAAATTTCAGGCTAATGGAGTCGATCTATATATCAACGGCCACGACCACTGCCTCGAGCACATTAGTAGCAAAGAGAGGTGATTAGATCAGTAAGAAAAAGAATGTTTGGATCATTAAAGATTTTTAATCTAGTAATTTGTGCTCTCTGTGAAGTCCGATCGAGTTCCTGACGAGCGGAGGGGGCTCAAAGGCATGGAGGGGTGTCTTCACGCCAAACACCGACAAACTGCGGTTCTTCCACGACGGGCAAGGTTTCATGTCATTGCGACTGGCGCGGGCCGAGGCCGAGGCTGTGTTCTATGATGTCTTTGGCGGCGTTCTGCACAAATGGAGCAGGACCAAAGAACCTCACCCATTCATGTAGCAAATGAAGGGATGCAATCACCTGTAAGTATTGCCACAAGATCTGGAGTGCTTTGGTAATAAAACTCTTTAATCAAATCCCATTATGAGGTCGGGTGCGGCGAAGGACATCGATTGATGATTACTCTTGGCCAATGTGTTGAGTGTTTCTTTTCTTTTGTTTTCTCTTTATGATGCCTTCTATGATGAATCCATACATGGAGATGGAGAGGTTCCATGATTTGGGGTTCAATGTTTCACACATTGCTGATTATTAGGGTGTCTCCATCATAGTTATTAAGGACAACTTTGTGATTGCTCCACTATAATGTTCATGATGTACACATGTGTTACCTTAAGGGTACTCAATGTAATCTCTACTGATACTTTATAAAGGAATGAATGATCCAAGTCATGAGACTTTTTCCAAAAAAAAAATCCGACTTCAAAAGGAATAAAGGCATCCAGATTATTATTATTTTTTTGGTAGATCAAAGGAGGAGATCACAATCGAACATCGGTAGGCGCCTCATGCCAGCGCTACCGATGAAGGCAACCCATCCGTTGCAAAAACAAACCACCATTAGGTGGGGGAGGGAGACGCCACATGCCGGCGTTACAGGGGAAGACCGCCAAACCAGGCAAGGGGGGGGGGGGGGGAAGGTACCACCACTAGCGCACTACAAATGAGGCACACCGACCAAAAAACCCTCAAACACAAAGGGGAGTACAAATCTACAACCAGATAGACACACAAAAAAAAAAAAAAACCCAAAAAAAAAAAACCATCGGAGCTCCAGCAGATCGGCATGAACAGATCGGAGCCCGCATCCAGATTACATCACCATAAAAATTATGATCAGCATAGAATGATTGGATACAAAGCTATCCCATAATTCCTCGATTTAGAAGCTAAATCAAGTGAGCTCATGAACAAATACACCCTTATTTAAGGAAAACAAAAGATTGGAAACCTCATCGAATCAAAATCAAGACAACATTATTGGATGCCCCTCAAATTAGAGGGTTCCCAACATTTTACAAAGGAGAAAATATATATATGTATGAAATAAAATGGGCTGGCTTCTGATTTCACCAAGGAAGAACAGCATCCATTAAAATCATGGTACAGCCTAATTTGAATAAAACTGAAAATAAAAAAATAAAAAAATAAAAAATAAAAGAAAGCAGAGTATCACCATCTCCTGAGTTGCATCGATTCGTCTGTCCTGCTTCCCATTCTAGCCGAATCAGAAGCATTTCCTGTGAACAATCGACGGCCCCGACTCGTCATACTCTGCCTTTGCGATCCACATCTGTCAGCGATGAAAATACCTTATCAGCCTCTCACTATAGCAAACCCAATGAGAATGCAACGAAGTGATCATAGGGCAAAATTCTATCAGTAGTGTTTATACTCCTCAGATCATCATCATGGGATGGGTCAATTATGTTTATGGGGCTGTGGTTTTGTCAATGTTGTTTCATTACTTGTATTTATGCTTATAAATTGTGGCACAGATGATTGCAATTCCCTCATTATATCTTCTTGTCTCACATCTTAGTTTTCTCGGCATAAGCGCCTTTTGCCGGGGTTTTTGGGTCAGGTTTTTGGCACAAGGGTTGACGTCAAGATGACAGCTGCTCAAGAAAATTCTTGACCATCTCTCTTATAATCTACCCCATCACGATGAATAAGGCTTGGAAGATGATCATGACTGTGGCTAGTGTATGTGCATGTGTGTGTATGTGTGCTAATCTTATTAGCATGAACAGTAGAGTTGTAGGATTTCGGTTATCACCAACCTGTTGGAAAGTGCTGAGGGATGCCAAGATGGAGCCGCCGATCCAAACACTGTACTTCCTCTCGGGAGGAGCCACCACCTTTATCTTCATGCTGCTCGGTGCCAGAGCCGTTATCTCCTTGTTCATCCTGTCTGCGATACCAGGGAACATGGTCGACCCACCACTCAAGACAATGTTGCCATACAGGTCCTTCCTTATATCTACATCACACTTCATGATGGAGTTGTACGTAGTTTCGTGTATGCCCGCAGCTTCCATCCCGATCATCGATGGCTGGTAGAGAACCTCCGGGCAACGGAATCGCTCAGCGCCAATGGTGATCACCTGCCCATCGGGCAGCTCGTAGCTCTTCTCCACAGATGAGCTCGTCTTTGACATCTCGATCTCCTTATCATAGTCGAGGGCAATGTAAGCCAGCTTCTCCTTCATGTCCCTTACGATTTCACGCTCAGCCGTGGTCGTGAAGGAATAACCACGCTCCGTCAGGATTTTCATGAGAGCATCAGTCAGGTCTCGACCAGCTAAATCCAGACGAAGGATTGCATGTGGGAGTGCATATCCTTCATATATCGGGACAGTATGGCTGACACCATCTCCAGAGTCCAGCACAATACCTATGCAATACACACACAATGATGGGTGCAGTCAACAGTAAGATGGTAAAGAAAGAATCAACAACATGAAGCATATCATTATTGGATGACCATCTTCAGTATGGATCTAAAAATGAGGTACTCCTTCGCCTCTAAACAGGGTTATCTTAGCTGTTGAAAATGACCAGCCAATTACGATTTACGGGTAAGCTAGAAGAGAAATCATGATCTGGATGCACAATAAAATTTATTACTGAAAAGTTATATCAAATAATCAATCATAACTTGATAGTTTTTCTTGGGCAGATATCTTCTGGTTATGATTGATTCCTTGATATTACTTTTTACTTTTTAGTAATTGAAGTTTGAAGTTATTATGTAACAAGATCATGATTGATTTCGGAAAGCAATCAAGATCGCACCCAACATAATTATGTTTAAATGCACGCCAATCAGTGTTTCAAAAAGGGTAAAACTAGCTTTTGCATAGAAAGTTAAAGGACAAAAGTTTATATATGCATGGGAAAATTGAACCTGAAATGGATCGGACAAAGTAAATCACTAATACCACAGTGTTCAACTATGATTGACATACAAATGCTAGAAAGTTATACATATAAGAATTTTAAGATTTAGTTGTTAAAATTGGCTGAATCTGTTAATAATCTACCTCATTCTTCCCAGTCCAATTAGTTGAATTTCCATGAATTGAAATTCAAAAGTTGATTGGTTAACAGATGAATTTTTACAATAGCAGTCGTTTTGAATTAAGAATATGAGAGCCCTGAGAACAGAACCATCCACAAAGTTGTGCAAGGCAAATGACTTGCTTACCTGTTGTGCGACCACTTCGCATAAAGAGAGAGCACGGCTTGGATAGCCACATACATGGCAGGTGTATTAAACGTCTCAAACATGATTTGTGTCATCTTTTCACGATTTGCCTTGGGGTTGAGGGGTGCTTCAGTAAGGAGAACAGGGTGTTCTTCTGGGGCCACTCGAAGCTCGTTGTAGAATGTGTGATGCCAGATCTTCTCCATGTCATCCCAGTTGCTCACGATACCATGCTCAATTGGGTACTTCAGTGTCAAAAATACCACGCTTGGATTGAGCCTCATCCCCAACATAAGCATCTTTCTGGCCCATGCCAACCATTACACCGGTGTGACGTGGACGACCCACAATGCTAGGAAATACAGCCCTTGGGGCATCATCTCCGGGCAAACCCAGCCTATAATAGAAAAAAAGAGGAATGAGTTGGCACACTGTCATAATATTAGGATGTGTTTGGACTGATTGCTTTATATATCAATATCTAATATCATATATCGATTATCAATTACATTGATTTGTAATCAAATAGAAATGTGTTTGGTTTCCCATATTTGTAGGCTATTAATTGTGACAGGAGCAGGACTCCTAAATCATGAGTGGTTGCATATCATGATGTGCGGTCGTATAACCCAACATGCTTTCGTTTTTTTTAGCCATTGGACCTATGCGTAATGAGATGCACGACCGCACATGTGCAGTTTGAGGCAGCACACCTCCAAGGGCCATATACTGCAATATGTGACTGCACAACTCAAAGTTAGAGATGGTGCGAACGCATTCTATAGTGTACGTTCCCACCAACCTGTGTAATCTCTAGCAACTATATTCCTCCCTCCACACCTCTCTCTCTCTCTCTCGTCTCTCTCTCTCTCTCTCTCTCTCTCTCTCTCTCTCTCTCTTCTCTCTCTCCTCTCTCTCTCTCTCTCTCTCTCTCTACTCTCTCTCTCTCTCTCTCTCTCTCTCTCTCTCTCTCTTCTCTCTCTCTCTCTCTCTCTCTCTCTCTCTCTCTCTCTCTCTCTCTCTCTCTCTCCTCTCTCTCTCTCTCTCTCTCTCTCTCCTCTCTCTCTCTCTCTCTCTCTCTCTCTCTCTCTCTCTCTCTTTTTGAAAGGTAAGTAAATTGTACTAAGGTCCCCCTAAAGCGGGAAGAAATAAAAATTACAGCTCCTAGCTAAACTCTGGAGCAAGCTAGCAACCAAAACATCTCCAAAGGAGCAGAAGAAACACAAAATTGTGCGCAGACAGCTCAACACTTATCAATCTACCTAATACCGTCCAAAGAGTGGCATAATGACGAGCTCAGGGGACTATCTTTTCTACTTCCCACTTCTGGTTGTCCAATCGCTATCAATCGTAGGCCAGCGTTGCAGGATTCGCTTCGCAGTGAAACACTCCAACAAGTTCGTGTGTAGCCGAAAGTAATGCATGGGGTCTCTCCGGGGACACTTCCGGTATTTGATTCCCATCTTGTAGAGAAGCACCGCCATCTCTTGCTCTGGTTGTAGGCTTGTAGCCCATAGATGCCATCTTTGAGGATCTCCTCGCCTTTACCCCCTCATGATATCAGCAATAGCCCATTGGATACTCGAATGTTCCTCTTTGGGATGCCCGCTAAGTAATGTTGATCAAAAAGAGCGTCATGAATGCCCTTACCAATCTGCACTCTATCTATGCTAACTCTGTCCTCATCTTCCTCCCCCAGATTTCTCCAAGTCCCCTGTTCTGGATTTGCACATGCATCCACCAACTCTTTCTTGCATATCAGAGACGCCTCGTCAAGTCATTGGCTCGCTGGCTGAGCATGCTTAAATTGCAACCTCCCTTCACGACGGACGGTTAGAGTGATCTATGTCGCGGACAACAACTTTTGACTTCTGAACGTCAGTTGTTGGTATGTGTCGCGGACAGCAAGTACGATCATTATCATGGTGCTGGAGCTTCGACTTCCCCGAGCAGCAGGTATCCACTCCTCCGCCGCACCCGTTTGTTGTTTATCTGAACCTCGCAAAGCTAAGGTTAAGTCCTGTTGTGAGTGCAGAATCTGAAAATGCAGCAATAGGTCTCGAGCTCGCAGCAGCCTTAATTATAGCATCACCCACCAATAAGCCCGCCTCCCTGCTAATGCTGCATTAGGTCTCGAGCTCGCAGCAGCCTTAATTATAGCATCCCCACCAGTAAGCCCGCCTCCCTGCTAATTTGACTGCCAAACCCACCTTAGAATCTACCTCCTTGTTGGAATCAGCAGCAACTCCATCCTTAGAAACCTCCACCTCTCCTTCATTCCCCCCCCACTCTGCGGCATCAGCAAACTAATGCACAACATCGCTCGCACACCCTGCAAAATAGCCTTAGTTGGGAAGGAGGATTTGCTCCAACACAGTTCGGATGGCTAGAAGAATCAGTCCCAAGGGCTGGGACTTGCAGCCTCAGCTTCTCGGGCTTCAGAGATCCACATCTCATTCACACCCGCTGTGATGCACGACTAGACCCTTGTTGAAATTGCCCTGCTGAGCAGCCTTCTACCCTCCCTCTTTACCTCGTCCCGCCCTCGGGATTCCTTCCTCCCCTAAGGGCTTATTTGATTCGGTGTGGTTTCTAGAGCTCTCCCCCTCTCTAGCATCTGCACCTACCTCCTCATCCAGCTTCGTAAGAACCGAACAACGCAAGCCAGAAGCCTTGCCTGCAACAGTAACCTATGACACTAGTCCCTTTTGTCCCCCCTGGTTCTTGATTGATTCTCCCTTCGAAGCCTCCTAAATATACTTAGAGCCTACCCTACCTTCTCCAACTGGACACCAGACTTTAATGAATGCTCTTGACCCCTTGTGTGTAATGACCGGCATTCCAGGGTGTTTTCGCCCAGAACAACCCAGTTATTATAATATTATTTTAATATATTTGGTCGTGATGATGTTTGGTTGTGCTTGAACGGGACCAGCCAGTGGGTCCCGAGTACGAGTCACGAGGCTATATTGGAGATGTAGCTGCACGAGCACGTACATCGAGGCGTGGCACGAATGATATTTTTGTAATATAATAATAATATAATAAAATAATATGGTGACAAGTCTATCGGACCCGGCAAGGTTCGCGTGCCGGCGCGCCTCGGTGCGACGCGAGTCGAGCACAAGTAGAGCTCGACCAAGATTAAGAAGAAGAAAAAAAAAAACTTAAAAATTAAAACCCAACCCATACCCCAAACCCGACCCGACCACAATCCTCTCCCTCTCTCTCTCTCTCTCTCTCATCCCAAACCCGACCCGTACCCTCTCATCCCTCTGATCTCTCACCCAAACTCTCAATCTCCCTCCTCTCTCTAGACGATCCCCACCCCCCTAGACCCTAACCGCCGCCCCTACCCAGCCGCCGTCGCCGCCCCTATCCTACAGCCCAAGCCGCCGCCCCCCTCTACCCTAACCGCCGCCCCCCTCCACCCTAGCAGCCACCCCCCTCTACCCTATCAGCCGACCCCCTTCCCTCTTTTTTTTAAAGCCCGGATCCGACCCCCGACCCTCTCCTCTCTCTGATCTCTCTTCCCTCCGACCCCTCTCTTCCTTTCCGATCTCTCTCTATTTCTCCCTCCCTGATTTCCTCTCTCTCCTCCCTCTCGGTGGTTGCGCGCGGTGGTGGTCGGAGAAGAGCAGTCGGCCGGAGCGAGGAGCCACAGCCGATGTCGAGTCCCTGCACCTAGGGGTGGCAATTCTTGACCCGACCCGCCAACCCGACCCGAACCCGACCCGAAGTTAGCGGGTTTGGGTTTGGCCTAAACGGGTTCGGGTCATAAACGGGTCGACCCGATTGACCCGTTTATTTAATGGGTCGGGTGCGGGTTTGTACTTATAACCTGATTGACCCGACTTGACCCGTTTAACAAATGAGTCATGTCAACCCGACCCGACCCAACCCGAACCAACCCGAGCCAACCCGACCCAACCCGATCAAACCCGGCCCAATCCGACTGGTCTTTACCCAACCCGACAGGTTTACATGGGTTCTGTTGACCCAAACCGAGCCAACCCGACCCGACACGACCCGACCCGTTTAGTAAACGGGTTAAACGGGTCGGGTCGGGTCAACCCGTTTATTAGGCGGGTCGGGTTTGGGTTTAAGTTTTTGACCCGTTTATTAAACGGGTCGGGTTCGGGTTGGGTGTTTTGCCCTTATACATATGTCTCAACCCGACCCGAACCCGACCCGACCCGACCCATTGCCACCCTACCTGCACCAGGTCGGCCAGCTCCCCTATATTTCCTCTGTTTTTTTTTCTTTTCTTCTTGTTGTTCCGTTGAGACCCGATCGACGACCCCACTTCCGGCAGGGCCTGCCTCATTCCCTTCTCTCTTTCTTCATTGTGTGATCCGATCCAGCCCTTGCGGCCTTAGAACCTTGGTGTAACCATGACTACCGGCCAGGTAACCGGCGTCTGTACAACCGGCCGCAAGGCTTGACCAAGCCAGGCTAGGCCCACCGACCATCCTTTTGTGTCCCTGTGCCGTGCTGTAACGGCTGTTGACAACCTGACCATCGGTGGTCAGGTAATAAGTGACTCCGACCACCCTCGGTCTAGCACCACCCCGTGCTTAGCCACTAGTCGCGCCGACCCTTGTTGCCCTGTTTTCGTAGTCGTGGCCACGGTCGTTGGCTATATGGCCAACGACTGTACAACCTATGTCGACAGAGTCCGACCGCCCTCAGCCAAGCACTACCAGTTCCATCGATCCCCAAACCTTGCCCCTTCCCTTATTTTGGGTGATTGGGCCGTGCTCGGTCGCCCAGGAAACCCAGTTTGGCTTAATTCCCGCCTGTCAATCGTGGCCGAGCAATCGAAGGCGAAAAGCCCCTGGCTGAAAATATAATATTTATTCTTTTGTTGTGCTGCGGGCTCGATGACTAAATGACCATACAATGACCGATCCATGACCTCATATTTCCCTATGGCTGATCGCAGCCTTTGGCCCCTCACGAACGAGATCGAGTTGATCGCAACCTGTCATAAATCTTGTATATAACCGACTTGCTAGACCAATGGTCTATGCAACCTTTTTCTAGACGAAATAGTAATTCATGAACATTTATAGGGTGCAAGTTGGGTAGGGACAATCCGATCACGCACCAAGTCACCCCATTAACCGCATCGATTTTCGTGCCCATGACACGATGATAGCAATTGCTGAAGCCATCAAACCATGTGACTATGTTATTGGGTCATGCAATCTTTTGACCATTGTTGGTTGATGATACCCCGTTGTTACATTCTTTTTATGCAAGTCATGCACGAGTCACGACGGTGGACCGCCAGCGGCCCACGTGCCAAATCTTGCCAATCCCGGGATCTGATTGGGTTAGGCGTAATAGCTGCCGTCAATCCGAGCTCAGGCTCATGCGACTTGTTTTAATTAAAGTAACGACCTTAGTATTCAAACCTTAGCACGAGGTCATCTTGGGTGGACGACGAATCGGACTTTCGACCTCGCCTAGACCTAAGCCGAGATGGTACCATTGGTTTCATCATTTTGCGTGCAAGTAAACCGAGTCCGATGATACCAAAAATTCTCGACTCGGTTAACTTGGGCCTAAACCCATATTTCTCGATAGCAAGCAATGACCATAGACCCGTTGTGTGTGTTTGACAGTCCGTTGCCGTGTTGACCCAGTTGGAGACGGAGCGGAGGTCGCCTCGCAGAAGCTCGTGTTCGACAACCAGGTGACATCTACTACCTTTGCGTGGTCTTTAATAATGGGAAATGAGAATGACTAAAGGTAGGTATCCATAACGCTGCATGCGGGTCCCGTCGGACATCGCCGCATGTGGTCGAGTGGACCCCGCCTTGCATGCGGAGTCGCGAGTCCGGCGACGGATGCTTAAAAATATTAGTAATTAAATAATAAATCTTTCTGCTGATTGCATGGACACCGTAAGTAGGAATTCCCTTAAGTTTTGAAAATTAATAATTAAATAGTAATTATCGGGTCCCACCCTCCTGAGTGGAGTGTGGAGACCCGGGCACACGGAAATACGGGTGAGAGTAATTTAGGCTTATTGTAATGCATGGATTGCGAGCGCGGTATGAATCCCGGGGTAAATCGTCGAAGCTATTTATTTATTATAATAATATATCATGTGGAAAGATTGGACCCCGTGCGTGCAAGGGACGTGAACCACCTTGCACGCACAGCCGAAGATCAGTAGGCTAGAGGGTCACGGGCAAGGGTTGTGGTAAAGCCAATAGGAGTAGCCCTTTAGTAGGGATTGGCCTAGCAACTCTGTCCCAGGGTAGTTTAAGCCCCCAAAGTAACGCAAGTGGGGCGATAGAGCTCCACCGTAAAAGATGAAAAATATCTTATAATTATCTGGATGATTTGTGCATGGTGGATGCACAGCGAGAGAGTTGGCCCTCTACATCGAAATAAAAGGCCCTATAGTAATGCCCGACCGGGGGCAGGATGAACAAAATATCCGGGGTTCACTTTAGGATATATGATTTACTGTAGAATATCTAACGGACTGTATGATAGACAACCTAGTGACAGTAGGAATTGCATGTGAACATAGACTACTGATAGGCTTTGGCTAGCTTTCTGTAAATTTTGAACTGCTTATGTAATTTAATTCAATTAATTATGTCGTCTCATATTATTAAAGACTATAGGATGTCACTAGCCATTAATTTGGCTAACCTCCCAATTTCCCATTGGGGGCTACTCTTTCCCACGAGTAGACTCTCCTGCAGGTCCGGAGGTTCGGGAGTAGCAGTGGGAGGCCGGAGGCAGTTTAGGATTTCAGTAGTATTTTATTTTGGTATGTGATTTCATGGCAATGTAATGGGTGGATTTTGTATAAGAATCACTTAGTTTAAGATTGGTTAATTGTTAGAAGCATTGATACAGCTGAAGTTATTTTGGGTAGGCCTCTCCTTAAGGCCACAAACCTAGGGTAGCTCACAGTGAAAATATAAGTATCTAAATGGCCTAATTGACTAGCCCTGTAAATAGGACCCCTAGACCAGTGTATTGAGTGTCAGGGAGAGGGTGAGATTCCTAGCTCGCCATCGGAGGCTTGAGCCTCGTGCTCCCTTAGAGGGATTCCTGTCAGCATGTGATGGCGCCGACAGGCCACACATGCTGAGAAGATAACCCGGTTGAAGGTCGAGCGTGATCATCTCTCCGTCAAAAAATTTATCTCTTTGCTTTCTTTTAAAATAAGAAAAAAATATTTTCATAAAAATTAAGTTTTAAAATATTCCTTGTTTCTCCCTTCTCCTTCTTAAATTTTGAGAGAGTCACAGCCCAGTGAGAAACCCGAATTGGTATAGATAGGTGACCAGACCCTAAACCATTTTGTTTTCCTCATTTCACACCCCAGGGATCGGTTCCAGATTTCTGGGGCGTGACATTGTGCCTTGTAGAAAGGTGCAGTTGAATTGCTTCTCGGTCCGTGTCGAGCCCTTGCAGCCGACCTCGAGTTGCTAGTTATCTTTGGTTGGCATTCTCCATCGGAGTGACCCAAGACTCTACAAGTACAACCTACACCCCTTAGGCTTCCAATCATATTCCACGGCCTGTAGGAAGCTGGTTGACCCGTCTAACTTCCTTGTCGGCACTACGTCGGAAAGTTCATCACCATACTTCACCTCTACACAACACCTCACAAACATCATCATTCCATTGATCGTAGGGACATCAGTTATGATTGGATTGCCGATTGCGGTCGCCATGCGACTAATAGATAGATCTGACCACCAAGGCACTAAGAGGTTGGGGAAGTTTAGCCACACCTGTAATGAAGCAAACAACACGCACTCCTCCTTGCATGTGTTTCTCCACCTCCTTAGGATCAGAGGTCTCCCCTCAAAATACCATGGGCCTCCCTTTAGAACTTTCGTGCAATCTTTCTCCTTACCGAATTTGAATAAAAAGAATCCATTGTCCAGAGAAAAAACCTAATTTTATCGATCGGTCGCCACCGAGCTCTCACCATGGCTTGTAATTGGGGAAAGTAGGGTCTTTGCCCCACTATATACCTCACGATTGTACTCCCCCAGCTGCTCAAGTTAGCCTCATCTTCTGCCTTTGGTAAGACAACAATCTTCACGCCAACAACTATATCTGGGGCCATGTAATGGAACATGTAACCCTTACCCTCGAGCTTCGAAGATGCTTCGACAATAGAACACCAAGTTGAATGAAGGTCCTTCACTTGCCCAACCTCACCTACAAAGCCCTCCCCTCCTTTTAGAAAAGAACCTTCCTGCCAAGAATGCGAAACAACATTCTGGCCTGGGTCTGGCACATCCACGAACAAGTGATATGCAAAACTAGGAGCATGTTTTCCTCTTCCTGGGTCTGTTATAGCCTGACTCCCTTTTGTGATGCCCTGCTCGACGGAAGGGATCTTGCCACTCCTTGGGCTATTGGGCTTGAAGTGGAGGGGGCGCGAGAGGGGGAATAGATCGAAGTGCTCCACTTTATCGCTATTATCGGCTTACGAGCCCCCTGCTTTCTTCCCATTGGATCGTCCCCCAACTCCTGGAGTCGTGGGGGAGGCAGAAACTTTCACAAAGAGCCAGGAGAGCCTCCAATCCCCCCAGCTTCTCCGTGGGGAGCTCCGGTTGAAGCACCAAAGCCACCTCGCCCTTGGCCACTAGAAGATCCAGTGGAGCTCGACTTCTGATTTCCTACTTTCTTCCTAAACACGACCATAAAATCGCTCACTGAGGAGTTCGAAGGGGGTCTGAACTTTGAACTCCTTCACAATCTGCACCGAGATCAGGATCCGAGCCTTTCTCGACCGTCGGAAGGGGATCTTCCTTTGGGTCGCCACCAGATTCATCCATCCAAGCCTTATGGAGCCATTCTCTCTCTCTCTCTCTCTCTCTCTCTCTCTCTCTCTCTCTCTCTCTCTCTCTCTCTCTCTCTCTCTCTCTCTCCCCAAACCACTTCACAATACTTCTTACTTGTAAGTCTGATCCCTCCAAGATCTCAATTTATAAGTCCCAACTCTGTTATGTTCAAGCAAGCAAGCTCTTTTTTTTTATCTCAAAGATTCATCTCTAAGCCTCATCCGTACGTTCAAGAGGAGAAGGTGATGCGACGAAAAAGAATATGCCATGAAAAGGAGGTGAAGAGCAACGATGAGAACATCAATGAGGAGGCCACCTCCGTCAGTATTTCTTACACTATTTTCCTTGTCTTTTATTTTTGTTTACACACACCCCCTTCATACACTGCTTATTTTCTTCTGCCAATTCTTATTCATCTTCGTTATTTTTTCATCCTAATTTAGTAACACTCAAATTTCGTTATTAATCTACTAGTTGGGGCCATAGCCAATATACCCCCTGCTGTAGGCGCGCCCAAATTTTCAGAACACCTCGATATTTTGCGTGCACACAGATATTCAACCATCCGATCGTCGATTGGAAGCTTCCATGATGTTCCTCTTTCAGTTTACTATAGTTTTCATGTTTACTTCATATTAATCCAATTAACAGATCAAAAGATATCAATGTTTATATTCCACGTCAGCTTAGGTGTGAGGGATGTTAATAATATCCGCCAGATCTAATATTAGAGCCACCGGATCGATGAGGGAGATTAGATGGAGCCCAAACAAAGCCCAATAAGAGCACAAAGAATGCTCGACCTCACTTTTTCCTCTCTTTCTCTCATATGAGGCTACGATCGAATGGAGTTGTACAGCTCTTTTGAAGCGTCTTGGGCCACGGGCTGCAAACACCCTCCCCCTTCTACAAGATGTTCCACCTCTCTCCTTTTTCTTTCTTTTTTTATTATTTCCATTGTTTCCTTTTAATTCTTTACATCCTATGACCAATATTTGTTGATCCAATGACTCACAATGAAACCATAATGCTCTCCTACTATAAATATGATGAAATATTCTACACGAAAAGGACTTTTGAAAAATCTTCTGCAAAGATTCATCGAAGAAGGGATCTTTGCTTGCTCGTGTGATTTTTTCTGACTACTCATCTCGGCTTCTTTTCAACCGCTCGCATGCCTCTTTCTTCACCGCCATCAACTTCTTCTTGGTGCTAGCGAAGATTGACGCTAGTTCAGCTTCTACCTCCATATCAACATCGTCCAAGTTTCCTCACCTATTCTTCTGTGTCATCCTCCCTCTTTCACCACCTTATTCATCGGATATCGAGAACGCATTGAGTATTGACCAAGGCACGAATTAACAATAATATCATTTCTTAGCCGTAATCGTTACTCATGCTTATCTTTGACCTACTCTTTGGGCTTCAATCTTTATTTGGCTTCATAGGCTTTTATCACAATTGGTTCTTTTATTAGATCGGCATTTCTTTAATTCTTTGTGAAACTTGGCTATTTGTTTAGAAATAGCGATCTATTATGTTTGCTGTGATTATCTTTAATAAATTAAAATTTATTGTTATCATCATTGAAACATTGTTTGAATGTTTGAAAATTATTGTTGGTTATTTGCATATGATAATTCGCCTCTTTTTTATGCTGAAATTAATGTTAAAGGGCTGAAATCTTATTTTTATTGCTAAAATGTACACTCTAGTCTTTTACAAGAACCCACATGCATCCCCCTCCCCACCCCCACCCCCACCACCAAATATAATAATAACAACGAGGGAGTTCTCCAATTTCATGAATCCTTATTTAACAAGTCTTCTTAGTACTTTCCAGATTTTTCTAAATTTTTCAATATTTATTTTGTTTATATAATAAAACCAAAAAACTAGCACAATCGATATGCGATCGATTATGCACATATGCGATCAATAAAAAGTAGACTTTTGCGATCGTAAATCGTATTTGACAACATTGCTCTCTCTCTCTCTCTCTCTCTCTCTCTCTCTCTCTCTCTCTCTCTCTCTCTCTCTCTCTCTCCCCACACTTAATAATGGTGATGCACTAAAAAAGAGGGGGAAATGATTCAATAAAGTTGCAGACCTAAAAACCCTTGGAGAATCTGTTTATTCAAATAAAAAAAGTAAGATTCATGTAACCCAGTAAATGATAGGGGAACAAGGCATAAAACCAGCCTTTGATGCAAGTTTCAAAAATTGTGCAGTGCTCGTAATTCGGAAGTGCATCATCATGATATATTTATGAGAGTATATGGTGTGAAGCATATGACATTTATTTCTTAGAAGAGTGGAGAGAAATGGGTAGCAAAAACTTTAAGGAAAAGGATCCTGCATTAGTACCTTAACCATTCCAGTCCCATTGTCGCACACAAGAGGCTGGATATCCTCGGCATCGGCCATCTTCTATACCTGACAAAAGGAAGATCCTACGTTAGGGTGCATTGTGCAAAGCAAATGAGGAGAACTTGTGCTACATTAACCATCTCAGCTAGATGTCAATGATATAGAACAAACCATCCATTTATTTGATCTAGAAAGGAAAAAAAGAACTTGTTGCATAAGTCCTTTCTAAGTTTAAAGCATTTTAAAATGCTGACAAACCAAATTATTTGAGGTGACAAGATACTAGATCTGAATATCCGTGCATAGAGTACATTGTTGCATTCTTGCTTTGTATCATTGCACGAGGTTTGTAATGTTTTAAAACTCATATTTTTCATAAACCTTCCATAACTTCTTCGCTCACTGTATCTAGTAAAGGATGCCTATAAATTTTGCATACCATTCTTAGAAGAATAACCAATTCTGATGCAAAATAATATTTGATCATGAAAAAAATTCAAAGAATCTTATAAAAATCTCAATAGGCGCACAATAATAATAACACCAATAGAAAGCCAGACGAGGCTAACTTCCCAATCGGACGTCCGGAAGAATGAGGCGGCACCAGGCCCAAGGGTGATGGGATGACTAAAGTAAATTATGTAGTGTTCGAACTAAAGACCAATTCGTACATCTCATGTGTCTCACGAATAGCAATTATCTAAATTCCACATCCTTAATAGGCTACTATAAGTGCTTGATCAAGTTCCCTTGCATCATACATCTAAACAAAGGATTGCAGTTGAAGAAGTTGACATTGAACCTTCAGAGGTTTCGAGTACACTCAACTCCAAATCTCTGAATGTTCAATGTCAACTTCTTCCATTGCAATCCTTTATTTTGATGTATGATGCAAGGCAACTTGATCAAGCACTTATAGTAGCCTATTAAGGATGTGGAATTGACATTATTGCTACTTGTGATACACATGAGATGTACATTTGATATTTAATAAGATCGTTGTCTGGTTCCTAGATTTAAGATATTAAATTCCACTTTGGTTATTAATGGGCAGGTTGTTTAACTTTAGTTTACAAAATAGGTACAAGTTAAGGTTTATTAGTTTTAAGGGCAAATTACAGAAACCTCCCCTGAACTATACACCGCATTTCATAGTGGTCCTTCAACCCTTTTTTTGGACAATTTGATCCTTGAACTATGCTCCGTTTGCATCTAGCCCCTCCGTCAACTTTTATTCTAAAAATACCCTTGTCTTGGTAAGTATAAATTAAATATTTTAAAGCAATTTTGTGTATTATTGAAAATTGATAAGGGTATTTTCAGGATAAAAAGTTGGTGGAGGGGGTTAAATGCATACAGAGCATAGTTCGGGGATCAAATTGTTCAAAAAAAAAGTTGAGGGACCAATATGAAATGAGATGTCTACTTCAGGGGAGGCTTTTGTAATTTGCCCTTGTTTTTATTACAAACACCATGAGTTCATGACGAGGAGAAAACAAAAGACCAATTCATCATTTAATCAAAACAATACAAAAGGATCTCCTTAGAGTGATCAATGTAGTCAATGTCCTTGAAGCAATAAACTTCTTCCTCTTGCCCCTTTTCTGATTTTTATCTTTAATCAGTAACTAATCAGGAGTGAGCACTAAGTTTTAATAGATCATGTCTTCTTTTATCATTGTCTTAGATTTTCTGAATATTGAAACCACCCCATCATACTCCCAAACAGAGTAGTGTTCCTCTTGTCTTCTAAGATCTTGTGAGTGACAATATTCTTATAAGATCTTGCATATAGTTTGTATACACTGTCCCACCTTAAAAAGATCAAAATAAGAATAAAAAATGGCTGACTGAACATGAGAACCCTGTGCTATTTAAACCATCCTAAAACATAAACAAATGAAATTAACATAATTTCAACCCTATGACAAACACAGATCTCTGCTGTGGTAATCAATATAACAAGAATTAATAATGCCCCAGAAGCATCAAATGTTACTACACTGATTTCACTGTAGCAAAAGAGTAATAACAATCTGCGCAGATTGTTACTCCACAAAGATTGTCACTCAATGTGCAAACATTGTGACTCCCTGCTATAGTAACAAAAAAAATTCAGTGATATTAATTGCTACAGTGATTTCCATAGATTGCTACCCCTTTTGCGACAGTGATTTATGTCAAAATCGGATTGTTGCTTCTCTGTACAGCAGCACATAGGGGTAAAATGGGTAACTCATCTCATTGTCCGTCCTTATCGCTGGATAAGATCATTTAGAAGGACCGAACACTAATTTGCCCAATTATAATCCATGGAGCTGAAATGAAATAACATTTCCAAAGGCTGTGACAATCCATATCGATGCCATAAAAGCCTGAAAGTCTCTTGGACAAACAAATCCACCCCGACAAATGGTTCGAGTGAGTTCGGAGGAGAAAGAAAAAGGCTTGATCAAGCCAAAAAAATATATATAGTGAATCAAAGGAAAATGAGGAAAAAAAATTGCTGAATGCGAAAGATTTGAGTAAAACTATGCCTTGATTCGGATAGAGATTTTCAAGAAACCAAGAATAAATTCAGACCAACGCAGAAATGCAGGGAAATTTGGAGTCGGGTTTTACCAAACGACTGGTGATCCTTGGGATGTTTCGAACAAGAAGCAGGCGATCGCTCCGGGAGGATTACGAAACCCTAGATCTCGATCTCCCTCTCTCTCTCTCTCTCTCTCTCTCTCACCCCGCTTCTTTATTTCTCTCTTTCGGGACGAAAAGCTGGGCACGGTGAACATGGTTGGAAGCCCGTCCCGCGCGGCGCCAAAACATAGGAGTGGGCGCCCGGTTCTTCCTCTCCTGCGCCCACGACCTATGTAATTCCAAATTTGACCCCGACCGGCGGGCTTCGTGGGCTCATGTCTTTCCTCCCATAGTCCCACGACTCCCGTCGTGTGTGATACTGTGATCAAGGGGTGGTAAAGGGAGTCAAACCCGATAACCCGACCCGAATCTTCAGGTATGGGCATAGATTAGGGTGTCGGTAGGTCTGTCGCAAGACCAGGGCTGGGTTGGAGTCAAATCAAGACTGACCCTTTGTTTTATGAGTGTATGCACTGAAAAAAAGATCCTCTGGATGACCCAGAGGCTCAAGGGTGGTGAGTCAAGTGCGGCGAATATTTGATCAGGAGATTGTATGAGAGATCCTCTGGATGATCCCTTTGATCCGCGTCTTCACGTTACTTCGTGCGAGAGCTCTAGAGGGGGGTTGCCCATGACAGAGGTCTTTATAAGATTTTGGGTTTCTTGAGAGGTCGAGAGTTTTGGCCTTTGCTTTTGTCCCTTATGTGCTTCGCGCTTTCTTGGGTAGGAGGGCTTTTGGCGTCGTTTACTCAATCTTCACATCTCCCTTGGCTCTTGCTATACCTCGGCGTCCTTGATCGTCGATTCGCAGCAGCGATTGTGCTTCAACCTTCGGCTTTAGCTTCTGGTATCTGGCTCTGACTTTGCTTTAGCGTAGCTCTGGTATCGGCGTAGCTTTGGCATTTAGTGCTTGAATGGAGAAGGGGTAGAGGCTTGCGATGCTTTCGTTCTTTCGGAATTCGCATCGTATTGGCTAGAAAGTGTGTTGCTTTGCTCATGATCCTTCGTAGTTGCTTGGTTTCAGCACTTGTGTGGCTTCAACACGGGCGCAACTTGGCTTTGCTTTGGCTTCTAGCTTAGCTTTAGCTTTGGCTTTAACTTCTTGCGTCTGACTCTGGCGTTGCTTTAACATAGCTCTGTCGTTTATGTAGCTTTGGCGTTAGCGCTTGAACATAAAAGGGGTATAGACTTGCAGTGCTTTCTTTTTCCTGACTTCGCGTCATATCAGCTAGAAAGTGTGTTGCTTTGCTCGTGATCCTTTATAGTTACCTGGCTTTAGCACGTGTGTAGGTTTAGCGCGGACATAACTCTTGCTTTGCTTGGCTTTGGCTTTGGACTTTTGCTTTTAGCTTTGGCCTGATCTTCACCTCGAACGATGATGGCGATGTCTTCGAGTCTTCTTTATTCTTCAGGATTTATTTTGGCGGCGATGGTTGTGGCGTTGACTTTGACTTCTTTTCTTCTCCGAGTTCTTTTGGCATGATTGGAGTTTGAAGGCTTCTTTTAAAGACGGTGGGTATAGCATCGATCTCCGTGCGACGGTTATATCATCGGCTTTTGTTAATGAAGACGACGGGTGAAGCACCGATCTCTGTTCGATGGTTGTAACATTGACTTTTGTTGATGAAGACGACATGTGTAGCACCGATCTCCGTACGACGATTTGTAGCGTCAACTTTTTTGTTGAAGATGGCGGGGCCAATCTTCATGCGACGGTTGTAGTGTCGATTTTGTTGTTGAAGATGGCGGGTATAGCACCGAGCTTTATGCGACGATTGTAGCGTCGGCTTCTTCTCAGAGCGTATTTGGCGTGATCGAAGTTCAAAACTTTGTTGAAGGCAACGGTTGTAGCCTGCTTCGGGTATCCTTTTTCAAGCTTTTTTCTTCGTGAATGGAGCAGATGCTTGTTGAAGGTGACGGGTGTGGCACCGCTTCGATCCTCTTCCCCGGCCTTTACTTTTGGTGTCTTTAGAATTGAAGAAAATTGGAGACAACAGGGTAATATTGACTCCGGGCCTTCTTCTCGAAGCTTTCTTCTTCATGCGAGGAGTCGAAACTTTGATCTTCTGTGTAAAGTATTCACATTGATGAGGACTTTTGTGGGCTAAGACGTTCCCATATGAAGTGCTTGCCATGCCTCGTGAAGCCTTGGGTCGTCGAGGGTGAGTCTCATTTTTCTTTGCAGGGCCTTTGTCTTTAATTTTATCAACCTTTGATATCATTCCCCTGCCCCTCTATTTATAGGCGAAGGGGGGAGGATGAGAGAGATATGGATGCGATTTTGTGTATCCCTTAATTATCTCTCCTCATAACTGATAAGATCTATCTTCATTTTTTGGGGGAAAATAACTTTTATCTCTTTTCTTTTTGTAGTAGTGGTTATGGGCTAGATATGGCTCAATCTTTTGGAATATGAGTCATCTTTGTACATTTAATCGATAGAGACATAACTTCTTTTTTTATCCGTTGGATTGATGGATCAACATGGATCCACGGTTTATATAGACGTCCACGCTACCTCCCCTGCACTAGGCGGATTTCTATTCTTTTTCTTTCTTTTCTTTCTTTTTTCTTTCTTTTTCTGGCCGTCTACACCTCCCCACGGGGGAGGGGGCCACGGTTTTACATGAGAGGGCCGGTGGGCCTCACTTTTGGGTGGGCTCATTCGGCCCCTTTTTGGCTTGGGTGAACATGGTGGGCCCTACTTATATGGGGTAGGCTCACTAGTGTTCATCCGAGTCGGGTTTGGTCCTTTTGTTGAGAAAAAACTAATTCCCTATATCAAAGTTTGCGCAGCGGAAGTCGAGCAGCGGTCATAGGACCACGTTGCCGGGTGTGTGCTACAAAAAATCCTGATTATATAATCTTATCATCTGCACATGATGCAATAGTACGAACCCCTAATCGTCATTCTAACGAGATGATGCAACATACATCAGATGATCTATACATTAAAACTTAGAATGAGCGATAGAGATATTATACCTTTGTGCAGATTTTTTCACTGCGGAGGATTTTCTTCTTTGTTGGTGGAGACGGATGCCGAGGTACGGATGAAGGGATACGGATGTAGATCCACCGTTGGGTTCACCGAGTCTCGCCTCCTAGCCGCGTCCTCGTTGAGAGATCTCTGAATTCCTCTCGCCAACGAGCCTCTTCCAATGCTTGCAAAAGCCTTGAGGAAGACGAGAAAGAGAGAGTAATGGTGTGCTGATTTTCGGCGCAAGAGGGGCTTGTTTCGAGCAATAAATTACAGCAAAACACCCTTTTCTTCCCTAGCACGAAATTCCCTTTCATCCTCCTCTTTAGTGACCAGCCATCGGGATTAAAAATCCTCTAGATATGGCCATCCTTATCCTATCCAACCACCCCCTAGATTTTAGGAGGGGCAGTTCCAACTATGCAACAACCCATATCTGGGGAAGGATCTTCTCAGATCCTCCCCATATCAGGTCATGGCTGCAAATAGGGTGCCCCTAACATAAGTGGCCGTCCATTAGGGAATGCGGGGCTATTTGGAAAAAGACCAAAATGCCCCCCATGCTTCTAATGGTCGTATACTCGTGTACCGAGCTCCGATTGCGAAATCGTTCGGACCTATAGGACCCCTAGGATTTCTAGTATCTTCTTGACATGGAAATGTTGTTCTCTTATCTAGGGGTGCCCTCAATAATTTATCCATACTTAGGGGTGCCCTTAGTAAAACAAGGGGTGCCCTTTGTAAAATTTACCGAAGCAACTCTACCGGGCTCCCGTGCGATGCACGCTCGGATTGTCAGCACCTATGAGGGGTGTTAGATATTTTACATATGCCTCTAACCACTCTGGGATTAACCCCTGGAAGCATACTTTGTTTCTCTTTCTTTCTCACGCTCTAGTGCGAAGCACCCGTGGGATGATCGTCTTCCTAACTAAGGTAGTGCAAGTAAGGAAAGAGATGGTAGACACAATTTCGGATGTGGACAAGGTGGAACCTGTAGGGACTAGGATTCATCGCTAACAACCAGGCCTCGACCAACATACCATACATGTGTTTCTGTCTGTCCTCTGAGCCCCGGTTAACTTGTGAAGCTAAATAGAGCGCTACGCAAGTTGACCTCCAATCCTCCTATACTTATTATGTTCTCTCGCATACCCCTGATCTCCGCTCAGTTACAGTAGTGTGATATCCCTCCACGTAGTGCCATGATACGACTTGAGCGGTGGAGAACACCGTCAGACTCGAGTGATCATTTGACATGGTTCCATCCAGGTAAACTAATCTCAATGCACTTCCCTTTGCTTTGGCCAAGCTAGAGGATCTGGTCGTCAGCTGACTGACAACCACAAGGCCTGGTTTTAGTGCGATGTGAGTTTGACCATGGAATGCACTACCGGTTAGGGTTGTGGATAATCTGTAAGAGTGACATGCCGATGCAACGTCAATCGAGTGACCCAACGCACCGTGGTATTGGGTCGCACATAAATGGATCCCTCACACGTTGGTGCATCAAGGTACCACGTAATTGGTTAGCCCACCGGTCATGATTCCTCAGGGTTTAGGACCAACTATTCTAAGCAGAAACACGGCTTAATGCACCAGTGGCTGCTCACTGATCTATGCACCATGTTGGCTCTGTTTGGTCATAGTAACTGTGCCTGGCAATGACCATAGTGAAGGTTCTATGCTCTGTCATTCCAACAACTTCTCACGATAGAGGAACCAGCCCTATCATAGCTGTGAACAATTTAGGTTATATATGTTTCCAATTCACTAAGCCTTCCTCTCAGCAGATCTACATAAACCATAGCTTGCTATTCTATCATAGAACACGTGATATGATCACGTACCACTAATGCAATTCGTATTCAAATACAATCTCTCTATTATTTTTCTGAATAAAAGATTTTTACAAGCTAAGAACACATCAATGTCAACAATCTTTCACTTGGTCTAACGAATGAAAACAGTCTTGACTCCTATAGCTCCCACATGTTGTTCGAACACCTTGCTTGGTATCGCTTTGGTGAATGGATCTGCAATATTGTCTGCAGATGCTATGTGAGTTACTGCCACTTGTCCTTCCTTTTGAAACTGCCGAATTAGGTGGTACTTGCGCTCGATGTGCTTCCCCTTCTAGTGGTTCCTTGGCTCCTTTGCTTGTGCTACCGCTCCGCTATTGTCACAATAAAGGACAATAGCTCTCTGAGCCTCTGGTACACACCCTAAGTTCATCAAGAACTTCTTGAGCCATACCGACTCTTTTGCTGCTTCGCACGCTGCTACGTACTCAGCCTCAGTAGTAGAGTCTGCGATGCATTTCTGCTTCACACTCAGCCAACTGACTGCTCCTCCTCCTAGATTAAAGACAAACCCTGAAGTTGACTTTCTAGATTCCACATCTGATATGATGTCAGAATCCGTGTACCCAATCAGTGTCAGGTCATGTGAAGTATAAACTAACCCATAATCCCTCGTTCGACGAAGGTATTTGAGTATATTCTTTACAGAAGTCTAGTGTGCTGGACCCGGGTTTGACTGAAATCGATCCATCATTCCTACTGCAAAACAGATATCCGGCCTTGTACAATGCATTGCATACATTAGGCTACCTAACACTGATACATAAGGTACCTTCTGCATCTCTGACTTTTCCTCAGGTGTCTTAAGACCTTGGTCCTTAGATAATTTGGTCCCCTTGCCTAAAGGCAATAGACCTTTCTTGGAGTTTTGCATTGCAAACCTGGCCAGAATCTTATCTATATATGCAGCCTGTGACAGCGAGAGAATTCTATTCTGGCGATCTCGAGTTACCTTGATCCCCAGAATATAACTCGCTTCACCTAGGTCTTTCATGTCAAATTGTTTTAATAGCCAGACCTTTACGGTTGACAACGTTCCTATATCATTTCCAATCAGTAGGATATCGTCTACGTAAAGTATCAGATATACCTTTGTAGTTATATCACTCCTTCTATAAACACATGGCTCATCCTCATTTTGATCGAATCCGTAGGAACGGATCGTCTGATCAAAACGAGTGTTCCAACTCCTGGATGCTTGCTTAAGTCCATAAATGGACCTTTGCAACTTGCAAACCAGGTTGTCCTAACCATCTGACTCAAAACCTGGAGGTTGCATCATATATATATCCCCATCCAATTCCCCATTGAGAAAAGCTGTCTTAACATCCATTTGTCAGATCTCCCAATCGTAATGGGCTGCAATGGATAAGAGGATCCGAATAGACTTAATCATAGCTACCGGTGAGAAGGTCTCATCATAGTCGTTTCCTTCTCTCTGGGTAAAACCCTTAGCAACTAATCTAGCTTTATAAGTCTCAACGGAACCATCGGGACCTCTTTTCTTTTTATACACCCACTTACACTCAATCGGTTTAATATTGGGTGTAGGTGTAATAAGAGTCAAGATAGCATTTTGGGACATTGATGTAATTTCTTCCTCCATGGCTCTTTGCCAGTTTATTCTATCAGAAGCTCCTACTGCCTCGTCATAGGTCAAGGGATCATCCTCCTAATACTCTGGATCAACTAATAGGGTTTCTCCATAGTATCTCTCAGGAGCTCTGATGATTGTCCCACTGTGACGAGGAAGTAGTTCAAAGTGAGTAGGTTCTACAGAATCTGGTATATCAAGGTCTGCTCTACTATCCTGTACTATGCTCTCGGATCTAGCATTTGATCTAGTACTTAGTAGTTCCTCAAGAACCACCTTACTAGTCGGTTTGTGGTCTATTATGTAGTCTTGCTCTAGAAAAATAGCATTCGTTGAAACGATTATCTTCTTTTCCACAGGGTCATAGAATAGACCACCTTTGGTCCCTTTGAGGTAGCCTATAAATAAACACACCATTGTTTTTGCCTCCATCTTATCCCTCTTGTCCTTCCGCACATGTGCTGGACAACCCCATATTCTGAGATGCTGTAGTGACGGCTCTGCTGCGACCGGAGTTCCCTAGGAGTTTGAGGCACTGACTTGGATGGGATAAGGTTTAAGATGTATACTCCTGTTTCTAAGGCATAACCCCAAAATGTGGTTGGTAAACTGGCATAACACATCATGCTTCGGACCATGTCTAGTAAGGTCCTATTCCTTCTCTCGGAGACCCCGTTCTGCTGTGATGTACCAAGAGCAGTTAACTGGGAGCTGATCCCATGCTCCTTTAGATACGTTAGAAATTTGTCTGATAGGTATTCACCACCTCGATCTGATCGAAGGGTTTTAATACATTTACCCGTCTGTTTTTCTACTTCAGCCCTGAATTCTTTGAACATGTCAAAGAATTCTAACTTACGTTGCATTAGGTAAACATGGCCGTATCTAGAATAATCATTACTAAACGTGATGAAATACTCATAGCCTCCTATCGCTCCGATGCTCATGGGTCCACAGACGTCGAAGTGTATTAATTCCAACACATCAGTGGCTCTTACCCCTGATCCTTTAAAGATTCTTTTGATCATCTTGCCCTCCAAACAAGGCTCACAGGTAGGAAGGATCTCCGAGGGATCTGTTTCCAGAAGCCCAGCCTTCACTAATCTGTGAATCCTATCTAAGGCTATATGACATAATCTCAAATGCCACAACAGTGTTTGGTTATCCGAAGGATTTTTACGTTTAGATGAGTTATTAATTTCGAAAGTTATTGCTGTTATATTATTTATTTCTGGATTTAATGTGTAGAGATCATTCTGAACTATTTCTTTTACTATAAAATTTCTATTCAGTTTAATAGACACTCCATGTGCATCAAATAGAATTGAATAGCCTTTATTAACTAAAGAGAAAACAAAAATTAAATTACGTCTCAAGGACGATACAAATAATACGTCTCTTAATATTATTGTTCGATCAGAAAATCTAAGATTAACATCTCCTACAGCTTCAGCAGCTGCAACCGTATCAGTTCCCATACTCAGGATCACTTCTCCATCAAGCAGCCTTCTGCTCTCCTGAAACCTCTGTAATGAATTACAGACATGGTTAGTGAACCCGGAGTCCACAATCCAGGAAGCAAAAGATCTACCGCTTGAAAGAAGTGTTTCAACTACTAAGAGTTGAGGTTTACCTGCTCTAGCACGCTGAGGCTTCTTGCAGTCCTTCTTCTAATGTCTGCTCTCACCACACCTAAAGCACTTGGTGCTTGGCTTTGTAGCCTTCTTGGATCCAGATGTCCCTATATTGCTCTGCATAGGAATTGACTTCGGCTTTTTCTTTGATTTGCTCTTCTGAGGTTTGCTCCGTTTCAACGAGGATCTACGTTGTACAGTAAATGCTTCGTCCTTGTATTTGAAACCATCCTCAGCAGCCTGGAGAGCTCCCAGAAGCTCCGTATTTGTCATTTCCAACTTATTTAGTGGAAATTTGTGACAAAGCCTTCAAAGGCTCTAGATAGAGATGCAAGGAAAATGTCCGTTATCAGCTCGTTCTCTAGCACAATGTTCATGGTAGCCAACTTGTTCTGGAACCCAAATATTTTGAGCATGTATTCCCGAACTGGCGTACCACTAGATATCTTAGTACTAACTAGCTTCTGGACAGTGAGGTATCGAGTGACTCGACTGTGACCCTTAAACATTTCCTTGAGATACAACATCATGTCAGAATCGTCGGGCATTTCCTTGACTTGCTTCTGCAGAGTTGTTTGCAAAGAGGCTATTATATAGCATTTGTACATCTCATTCGCCTCTTTCCAGTCATTATATTCCTTTTGTTGTGCTTCTATTGTATTTGGACCTGGTAGGTCTAGCTCAGACATCGTCAATGCCATTGTGTGTTTACCTATCATCAGGACCAATATTAGATTGCGTTTCCAATCCTTATAGTTGGGACCCGTCAGTTTGTTATCACTGAGGATAGCTGAAAGGGGATCTAACTTGGTCATCTGTTGATAAACAAACGATAGTGTATGAGAATGCATTATTAAAATCATTTTATAGATTTTTAAAATAATTTAATTAGATCTACACGTCAATGTATACCCTTAAGGCAAGAACGTTTCTGTATATTAATTAACCATGTATATGAGCTCTGGGATCCAGATGTAACCACCTTGGGGTAGTGTGCACCGTCGCCCCCTCACATCGGAACTCGAGGATTCAATCCAAATCTATACTCTAATGGGCTATGATGGACCACGGTTTTTTTGGCCAGAGCTACGTGGTCCAAGTGCGAAGCTACAAGATACAATGGTGCACTTCAAATACTTCTCCACAAGCCTAGGAGATTACGAACCGGGAGTTCATGCGGCCCCCACTTTGGTGGGAAAAGTCCTTCTCTCCTCAACACGTAACCCCCTTATCCCTAAGGAGATCACTTGGTATCCGTTGTAGAAGAGAACATAACCCTCACCCGCAGGGATTATGGATCATGCCCTCCCCACCTGAATTTCTTATGATTGGCTGTGGTGGCCAAGGACTTCTCGAAAGCCCCTTATGTATCCTTTTTATCTGGAGGGTAATTTTAATACAAGTGATAGTGCATCTAAGGTAGCGACCACCTATACACTAGACCTTGGTCTAACCATGCTCCCACTGGGGTACCAAACTCCTATAGAATATTAGTGATTCCGGAGCATCATAGTCCCTGTCCCATGGAGTTACTTTGGCTTTGGCCTTTCACTACCACAGGAGTCACATTACATACCCCAGAATTTCCGATATCCCATGGAAGCTCTAACCCTAATGTTATGAGCCTAGCCTAAGGTCAATGTGGTCAGGGCTCCCACTACGATAACGTTGTTCCAATCTCTTGATGTGTGATGACCTGTGGATCATCATCTCACCCTTGGTTTCGATGCTGGCCAACTAGTGGCGGCATAACCTCGTGATGATGAGATCTCACCATCATCAAACTACAAGACGACTACGGGTGAAGATCTAGTTGAGTCCTAACATAATGGTCACAAGGGACCATACGAGGAAATGGCATCCCGCCTAAACACCTAATCTCAAATTTAATTATCAATAATACATCATCGGGTTTATCAGATTAACTAACAGAAAGAAACAACCACACACAGATTTTACATCATGCTCAGGGTCTACTCCCTGAACCTGATCAGCACAACAGCTCTATTCTTCATTCAAGTTCTCTGATCCGGCCCAAACTCTTCGCGCACGGTCCCTGGTTCACACCACCATGTACACTTTCGCCGGTTCGGTTCGTCCTTCGGGTACCACTATCCCTCCTGCAGAGGTGCTCCGCCATGGAATCCATTTTTATCGTTTTCCTGTAAATGAAAAAACTATCCTGCTCCGATCAATTGCTCATTCAAGCATAATTTCCTAGGAAAAAAAAAAAAAACCTAGCAGAAAGCCCTGGGAAACCGAGGATGACAAAATCATCCTCGCCCATAATGGCCTAATACACCATCTACAGAGAACTGAAAAATAAAAACACATTTATTCACATAATCTGGGGCCCGACCCCCAGATGCACAAACCAATTTCAGCATTTTACTTTTTAGAGCGGCACCTACAGAAAACTCATACAAATATATATATATATATATATATATATATATATATATATATATATATATATATATATATATATATATATATATATATATATATATATATATATATATATATATATATATATATATATATATATATATATATATATATATATATATATATATATATATATATATATGATACGAAGTGAACCCGATGATGAACTATCCTTTCATGTGCATATGATTGGATTCGATGAGAATCTCATAATGTACCACACACCCGAATGTTGGCTCTGATACCAGTTGTTGAGAAAAAATTAATTCCCTAGATCAAAATTTGCACAGCAAAAGTCGGGCAGCGGTCATAGGACCACGTTGCCGGGTGTGTGCTATAAAAAATTCTAATTATATAATCATATCATCTACACATGATGCAATAGTACGAACCCCTAATCGTCATTCTAACGAGATAATGCAACATACATCAGATGATCTATGCATTAAAACTTAGAACGAGCGACAGAGAGATTATACCTTCGTGCAAATTTTTTCACTACCGAGGATTTTTCTTTGTTGGTAGAGACGGATACCGAGGTACAGATGAAGGGGTACAGATGTAGATCCACCATTGGGTTCATCGAGTCTCGCCTCCTAACCGTATCCTCGTTGAGAAATCTCTGAATTCCTCTCGCCAACGAGCCTCTTCCGATGCTTGCAAAAACCTTGAGGAAGACGAGAAAGAGAGAAGAATGGTGTGCTGATTTTCGGCGCAAGAGGGGCTTGTTTCGAGCAATAAATTACAGTAAAACACCCTTTTCTTCCCTTGCACGAAATTCCCTTTCATCCTACTCTTTCGTGGCCGGCCATCGGGATTAAAAATCCCCTAGATATGGCCATCCTTATCCTATCCAACCACCCGAAAAACCAACCCCTAGATTTTAGGAGGGGCGGTTCCAACTATGCAATAACCCATATCTGAGGAAGGATCTTCTCAGATCCTCCCTATATCAGGTCATGGCTGCAAATGGGGCGCCCCTAACATGATTGGCCGGCCATTAGGGCATATGGGGCTATTTAGGAAAAGACCAAAATGCCCCCCATACTTCTAATGGTCGTATACTCGTGTACCGGGCACCGATTGTGAAACCGTTCGAACCTGTAGGACCCCTAGGATTTCTAGTATCCTCTTGACATGGAAATGTTTTTCTCTTATCTAGGGGTGCCCTCAATAATTTATCCATACTTAGGGGTGTCCTTAGTAAAATGAGGGGAGTAAAATTAATCGAAGCAACTCTACCGAGCTCCCGTGCGATGCACGCTTGGATTGTCTGCACCTATGAGGGGTGTTAGATATTTATGTATGCCTATAACCACTCTAGGTTGCCTCCTGGAAGCATACTTTGTTTCTCTTTCTCTCTCACGCTCTAGTGCGAAGCACCTGTGGGATGATCGTCTTCCTAACTAAGGTAGTGCAAGTAAGGAAAGAGATGGTAGACACGATTTCGAATATGGACAAGGTGGAACCTGCAGAGACTAGGATTCATGGCTAACAACCAAGCCTCGACCAACACACCATACAGGTGTTTCTGTCTGTCCTCTGAGCCCCGGTTAACTTGCGAAGCTAAACAGAGTGCGACGCAAGTTGACCTCCAATCCTTTTAGACTTATTATGTTCTCTCGCATACCCCTGATCTCTGCTCAGTTACAGTATGTGATATCCCTCCACATAGTGCCATGATACGACTCGAGCGGTAGAGAACACCGTTAGACTCGAGTAATCATTTGACATGGTTTCATCCAGGTAAACTAACCTCAACGCACTTCCCTTTGCTTTAGCCAAGGTAGGGGATCCGGTCGTCAGCTCGACTGACAACCACCAGGCCTAGTTTTAGTGCGATGTGAGTTCGACCATGGAACGCACTACCGGTTAGGGTTGTGGATAACCTGTAGGAGTGACATGCCGATGCGACGTCAATCGAGTAACCCAGCGCACCGTGGTATTGGGTCGCACATAAATGGATCCCTCACACGTTGGTGCATCAAAGCACCACACAATTGGTTAGACTACCGGTCATGATTCCTCAGGGTTTAGGACCAACTACTCTAAGCAGAAACACGGCTTAATGCACTAGTGTCTGCTCACTGATCTGTGCACCATGTTGGCTCCGTTCGGTCACAGTAACTATGCCTGGCAATGACCATAGTGAAGGTTCTATGCTTTGTCATTCCAATAACTTCTCATGATAGGGGATCAACCCTATCATAGCTGTGAACAATTTAGGTTATATGTTTCCAATTCACTAAACCTTTCTCTCAGCAGCTCTACATAAACCATGGCTTGCTGTACTATCATAGAACACGTGATATGATCACGTACCACTAATGCAATTCTTATTCAAATACAATCTCTCTATTATTTCTCTGAATAAAAGATTTTTACAAGCTAAGAATACATCAATTCCAACACCTTTGCTTTTGTGGGCTGTTGTGCATGGACCGGGCTTCGTGTGCGGACTGTTGTATGTGGACTAGGTTTCACATACGGGTCGTTAGGTGCGGACCAAATTTCGTATGGGCGCCGGGTTTGATCCGTGAGCTAATTTCGATGCCCACAAGGGGGTAGGTAATAGTCCTTCAAGGCCAGAAAACGATAGACCCTAGCTCGATCTTTCAAAGGCCAAGGCTGGGCCAGGGCCAATCAACGATCAGGTTTATATCACTAAGATAAGGATTATCGACATGTCTATTTATTCGGCTAGGTCATTAAGAAATTGTTAAATTAATCCTTTTTTTTTCTCCCTAAGCTATTCTTATGCTAGTGCCTTTAGGCTTTTGGCAGTCATTTAAAGCCCCACTCATTTATTCATACTTGAAATTGATTATACAACTTTAAAAGTATTGTGAGTCTTATGAGTGTTATATAATACTTCTAATACTAATATATCCAAACTTGATAGCTCAAATTCTTATAGGGTCGCAGTGAGTGACCAACTAATGACTGATTTGTCCCACTTAGTCTCTGATTTAGCCCCTTAATAAATATTTTATATATTATAATAATTTACAGGCAGGGCATTAGAGGGCTTCGAAGGGCCTGGCCAGACAGGGTACCCTCTCTAAAGGGCCAAATTAATAGGCCTAGGTGTAGGTATTGGAATTCTACTCAATCAATTTTTGGGTGTGGGCCGGTATCTGATACCCATTCCCGAAACTTGATTATCCCTCCAACTTGTGTATACTATATAATATGGTTGGAACCCAAACTCATTATAATATGTCCAAATTCAAAATGTTCTAAGGTTACTAATTCATCATATATATATATATATATATATATATATATGGGGTATGCTAAAATGCGGCATGCGGTGCGTGCGGCATCGCACTGCAGCCGTCTGATGCACGCGCTGCGTGCATGCGATGCACGCAGCAGTGCATCAGACGGCTGCGGTGCGATGCCGCACGCACCGCATGCCGCATTCTAGCACTTCCCTATATATATATATATATATATATATATATATATATATATATATATATATATATATATATATATATATATATATATATATATATATATATATATATATATATAGAAAAGCTAGTATGTGATCCACTAAAAACGTAAATTTTTAATGCTAAAATAGTTTAATACATATGTTATTATATTCATTAAAAATGTTATACCTAATTCCATTCAAATATTTAAATTTGTTGTTTTATAGATTTTTGTACAAGTTTTAACCAATTGTTTATGTACAAATGTTAACATAATGTAATATATATGTTATCATATGCATTACAAATGTTATCATATCATATTCAAATGTTCCATCTATTTTTACATATTTCTGTACATGTTTTAACAATACAGAAATCTAAAAAATTTAGATATAACATTTGAATGGAACCCCTCTCTCTCTCTCTCTCTATATATATATATATATATATATATATATATATATATATATATATATATATATATATATATATATATACACACACTACTAATGCCCATGCCTGTTGGCACGCAGAAGGTATAAAGGGCGGGGACAATATTTCAAGAGCGGCGATAATATTTCCAGGGAGATAACAATATTTCGATAGTGATAACAATATTTCGTAAACGGTGATAATATTTTTTGGAATGTGATAAGATTTCATGAGTGGTGATAATGCTCGTGTATGTCGGCACTCAAACGGAGTAACAGAATTGATTCAGCAGCGTCCACAATCGGCCAGGAAATTACAAATCAAGGCTTAGTCTAAGTGACTAAGCATAGTGGTATGGAATCTCTTGCAAGAGGAAACAATGATGTCATTGAAGAGTGAACAAACATCACATTCACATTGTTCAATAAATAGCAGTTCTCATCACTAGCTAGATTTAAAATTGTTTTTACAAACACTGTGAGATTCAACACCAAAGGAAGAGGGAGAGAGAGACCTCTTAACGGCGGTGATCTCCCACATCGCAAGAAATTTGTAAAAAAAAAATTGCCAAAAAAATTTGCAAGCACTGGATGAGTATGAGAACCGAGCTGATCTCCTCCATCGCCAAATATCTACGATCGCGGCCAATTTTGATTCATCTCGCTCATGGATGCATGTCGGTAGGGCTGCAGTGAAGTGTGATTCATCATCAGAGGTGGTTGCGGTCGAGTGCGATTCAGTACCTCCTTGGCTTAGTTTTTTTAAAAAAAAAATAGATATGAAGTTGCACAACTTTGATAAATAATGCTACCTCCTTGGCTTAGTTTTTTTTTCAAAATGGGTTTTGTCTATGGAGCACAACTTTGATAAATAATGACTAACAGGATGTAGCAGAATATTATAACCAGTTGTCAATTGATGCCAAGTATCATGAATTGGTGTTGAATTCTGTGACATGAGTTTCACATGAGACATAGAAGGTCAGTTGGATTATAGGGAGACCTATCTTGGTTACACTCTTGAACTTGGAAGGAGTCTGGACAACCTACGTAGCAAGCAAGGCCTCTAATTTGAGGAACTGCATTAATCTTAGAGGAAGTCAAATCAACCCTGCACCACATACACCTTAATCTAAATCCAATCAATCATGCACCACATACACCTTAATTTGTTGATGAGACTAAGTAGTTGCAAATTAAATTATAGGAACTAAAAAAGATTCAAATTTATTATTAGGCTTGCACCATAAATTCCAAAACACGAAACAAAGAACCTGCCTTTAAAATTCAAGCAAGCAGATGTTATATTGATTAATAAACTAAAATGAATAACAAAGATATTTGTTCTATATACATTTGAAATGAATACCAAGTTGTGCTATATACATTCAAAATGAATTTATAAACTTTTTGTAAAGATGATCATCTTCCCTTAGATAGCACATCCATAAAAAATTAGCACATTCTAAACCCTTTAGTCTGATCAAATGTTCTCTTCAATTTAACGGTTAAAATGAACGGTTGATAATACTTTTTAGATTTGATGCACCTAAAGGGTTTAGAATGTGCTGATTTTTTATGGATGTGCTAACTAAGGGAAAATGATTATCCTTACAAAAAATCACTAAATTTTGAACATCTATCTAACGATTTGGATGATGTGTGTCTAACTTTGTAGCAAAGTAGCATGTTTCTGGATCCCATATATATATATATATATATATATATATATATATATATATATATATATATATATATATATATATATATATATATATATATATATATATATATATATATACTGCAGTAGGAGAAAATGAGCTACGGGTATTTTGACCCCCCTAGGACTTTTGGAATTTGATGAAATTTGGTGATGATGTTTTCTAGAATAAGATGATCATCCTTACCAATTTTCATCAAATCCCAAAACTTTTAGGGGGGTCAAATGGTCGAAGCAAAATCTACAGATTTTAACGGTGACTACGGACGGCAGATTTTGCTTCGACCATTTGACCCCCCAAAAAGTTTTGGAATTTGATGAAAATTGGCGAGGATTGTCATCTTACCCTAGACAACACCCTCACCAAATTTTATCAAATTTAAAAACTCCTAGGGGCATCAAAATACCCGCAGCTCACTTTCTAAACCGGCAGCTCACAGCTCACTGTACCATTCCATATATATATATATATATATATATATATATATATATATATATATATATATATATATATATATATATATATATATAGAGAGAGAGAGAGAGAGAGAGAGAGAATAAAGGGTATGAGCTGACAGCCCATTTGCTCATTTGGGCTGTCAGCTCATAGCCCTCTGATTAAGATCATGGACCATCCATTTTTTTAAAAAAAACCAAATGCACTCAGCCCCCTCCCCAATCTCTAGCCCCCTCCCCTCCCCGACCCCCTCCGGTGACCCCCAACCCACTCCGGCAGCACCGCGTCCCCCTTCGACAACCCCTCAACCTCCGACAGCCACCGTGTCCCCCTCTAGCAACCCGCCGTCCACCCCGGCAGATCTGTTGGTGCTGAGATCGGTGCCGAAAGGTCGGAGGTCTGTCGGAGAGTGCTGCCGGAGCTGCCGGGGGGTCGGGGTCACCGGAGGGGGTCGGGGGTCGCCAGAGGGGGATGGGGGTCACCGGAAGGGGACGAGATGGCTGTCGGAGGTCGGGGAGTTGCCGGAGGGGGACGCAGGGTTGCCAGAGGGGGGACGCGGTGCTGCTAGAGGGGGTCAGGTCGGTGAGGGGGCTTGAGATCAGGGAGGGGGCTGAGATCGGGGGGGGGGGGGACTGAGTTTATTTGTTTTTTTTAAAAAAATGGACGGTCCGTGATCTTAATCGGAGGGCTGTGAGCTGGCAACCCAAATGAGAAAATGGGCTGTCAGCTCATGCCCCGTATTATATATATATATATATATATACTAGTGAAAACCCCGTGCCCGAGGCCACAAAAAAGATTTAAAGGGAGATGATTAATATTTTGAGAGCATCGACAATATTTCAAGGGATGTGATAATAATTCGAGGGTGACGACAATAATTCGAGGGCGGCGTCAATATTTTGATGGAGGTGACAATATTTCGAGATTGGCAATAATATTTTGAGTGTGATAGAAATTTTTCAATGGAGGTGACAATATTTAAAGGGTGAAAGATGATGGAGTTTACTGGAGGAGGAGGGACAGTAGGTCCACTTGGTATGCTCCTCTATTATTGTATTATTGCATACTTGCATTCTTCTAATGAGAGAAAGAGATAGAGGTGGCTCCATGCCACAAATCCAAACAAAACTTTCATTCTAATGATGTTTTGGAAACATAGAGCTGAACTGAAATATTGGATGTCGGATACTGCAAAAAAGGAAGAAGGATACAATGTTGGGGATCGGATAATATTTTGAGGGCACAATAGTCTGTGACCCGTCTATTGTTTGTTTGACTAAAAATGACTTGAGGTTGGAAAAAGTGTGGAATTTCCCAACTTTATTTACCAAGTTTCCATGACGCCTTTAGTCCTTTGCTTGGTTTTTGTAAGAAAAATGTTACGGATATGCAGGGAAGGAAGATAAAGTGCCCAACTTCTCAAGCAAAGCATCGATTATTCGACGGTAATATCCCTAGAAACTGAGCAGAGGATGATTTGATGAAGGTAGTGACAGACATCAACCCTGGAGTAACTAAAGTTGACTTGGTAATGGTCTCTCTTTCTCTCTCTCTCTAGTGTGCGCACATGTACTAACGCACATACACTTTAGAGAGGATCTGGATATGGTGAACACTTTCCTTCTCCACGATTCTTGGAAGGAGTATGTATATTAATGGTTAACTACATGTGATTTTTACCTACTAAGGATCCAAATAATTATAGTCGCAACCGATGATTTGCGTTCATCGAATACTACAATCATGCATGTGCTGAATATTCAAGAAATAAGATGTCCACCCCAAAATTTAAGTTGGATAGTAATGCCCCAACAGTGAGCTGGGCTGATCCTAAGAATATTAATGCAGATTCCTCTTCCAATTCTCAGGTTTTTTAATTTTAATTCTGCCAACCATTTTATGCTTGTCTATTCCTTTATATGTATATATTGCATTGCACTCATGATCACACATTTTCTTTTGATTTTTCTTCTTAATATGCACAGATAAAGATAGTTTATGTGAAGAATCTGCCAAAGAATATGACCCAAGTTCAGTTGAAACAGTTCTTTGAACACCAAGATGAAATTATGAAGGTGGTTTGGCTTTGTTCATTTTGCAAAGCGTTCAAAGGCCATGAAGGCACTCAATAACGCCGAGAAATAAGAAATTGATGGTGATTTGCTAATATAGTGACTCATATGACTTTTATGTCCAAAATTGGTTGCTTGTAATTTTTTGATGCAGCTTATTCTGAACTTGTTTATGTTCGTTAACAGGTCAAGTTCTTGAGTGTTCTCTTGCAAAGTCTCAAACTGACAGGAAAAATAAAACAGGATCTTATAATAAGAAAGGTTCTCTGATACCAAATCAGCCACGACGCATTGGATATGGCGTAATGGGGGCCGCTTATGGTGTTACACCAGGTTTTGGACAGGTATTATGCGATTTCCGACATGAATCACATCATTAATCATCCACATCCTGAAAACAATACCCATTTGCTCGAATCGAAAAATAAATCAATAGAATGCATCGAAAACAACCTGTAATGATTGTTCCATGGCATCAATCAAGATAAAAGAAGAAAAAAAATCAGAAAACAACATTGAACGAAGGGGATTTTGCTGATCATCGCCAGAAAATCATGGGAAATAAAAAAATTCAATGAACCCCTAATCCCAAACACAAACACTCACACAAACACAAACATGGCAATTTTTTCGAATAGCAGTTATAGGGAAGAGTGAGAGCTAACATGAGAGCACTTTAATAAAACTTAAAGATAAAACCAAAATATATATAAATCATTTTTTCTTTTGTTTATTTTTTGCTTACAGAACTCACTTGTCTTTCTATTGATCTTAGACAATTCACCTTTATTGAGACATAAAATTTGAAAAATCCCAATCCATCACTTTGCCGGCAGAGATGGCCGGAATGCAATTAATGCCTAATTGACTACCATCTTTAGCTGCTTCTATTTCACTATCTCATCCATATGGATAAGTACCTAATCTTCACCTATCCTGCCCATCATAATAATGAAAATGAACCCATCAATCACAACCATTCAAAAATATATGTTTAAAATTCCAATGGGTTATCCCCTGAATGGAAAGATAACTTTGAGATGGCATTACGCCCATTTTTTTTAAATTGCAAACAGAAAATTGCGATCCATTTTACCCTTGAGATTACTTTTAGAGAGAAAGAGAGAGAGAGAGAGAGAGAGAGAGAGAGAGAGAGAGCAAAAACTGGGATCCTTTTTACAGACCTTATCAGAGTTGTTCGTTGCATCCAAGCTATTTACAGACCCTCTTGCAGTCCGAGGATGACTCCGATTTCCCGACGACATCATGCACCTGGAATCAAGAGAAAAAAAATCAAGACTCTTACGGGGATACCAAATATAATTTGCATTGACCTTGCTCAGCACATGGCCATTGGTCAAATGATAAATATGATATCAACACCAATTGATTCAATCATAAAGATGATACCAACTCCAATCCACACCTACAGACTTGATCTTATGAGTGACTTTGTAGTAAAGAACACCATTAGCTCTTACAATAACGAAGATTGCCTACTAACCACAACTTTTCGAGCATTAATCCAATCTACATAACAACCAAAGCAGAAGTTTGCCATCTGCTTTTAATGCAATAACGTAAAATTTATTTCATGAATAACCTACATGCTTCGAGAGTAGTGGTAATGCATCACCAGACCATCTATTTGGTAGGTATTTTCTCAATGATGTGGCTCAACTTTACACGATGTGGCTCAACTTTACACAGATCTTATGAGTGACAATTGTCACTGTGGGCACCGAAATTAGCCCACGAATTGGACCCGACCCGCATGCGAAACCCGGCCCACACACAACGGCCCGCATGCGAAACCTGGCCCACACACAACGGCCCACATGCGAAACTTGGCCCGCACACAACGGCCCGCATGCGAAACCCGGCCCGCATGCGAAACTCGGCCCGCACACAATGGCCCACATGCAAAATTGGGCCCGCACACAACGGCCCGCATGCAAAATTGGGCCCGCACACAAACGGCCCGCATACGCACTCGGCCCGCGTGCAAATTCGATTCGCGCGCCGCGACCCAACTTAAAGCAGATGGGTCCCACCGGACCCGCGACTCGAACACAAAGAGGGGGGCCCACCGGCCCCCCCCTCTTGAAAACCGTGCCCCCTCCTCATGGAGAGGTGGGGCCGGCCCTAAAAGAAAGGGAAAAAGAGAAAGAAAAGAAAAGAAAAAGAAAAGAAAAAGAAAAGAAAGGAAAAAAAATCAAAACCGCCTCGATGCGGGGGGAGGTGGCGTGGACGTCTACGTAGCCGTAGATCCGCGACGATCCCTCGATCCAACGGACAAGATGACGTTGCGTCGCCATCCGATCCAAAAGTGCAACAAGAATAACAACTCGATCTCTAAAGATCGAGTCACATCTAGCCCATAACCACTCCAACTAAAAAGGAGGAAATCGGGTTTGTTTCCCCAAATAAGGGAACAATATCTCGATGGTTATGAGGGGAGATATTGGAGGAAACAAAAAGATTTCAGCAATATCTCCCCCAACCGCCCCCCTTTGCCTATAAATAGAAGGGGTCGGGGAAGGCATCAAGGGTCGAAAGCTGAAGAGGAAAAGGCTCTGCAAAGACGAGCTCCAACGCTTGAAGACCGAAGGCTTCACGAGGCACGGCAAGCATATCCTACGGGAGTCCTTGACCCTTCAAGTCCTCATCAACGTGAAGACCTTGAACTCGAAGATCAAAGCTTCGACTCCTCGCACGAAGAAGAAAGCTTGGAGAAGAAGACCTGGAGTCGTCGTCACCCCGACTTCTCCAACGATCTTCATCAACTCCGAAGAAGCCATAAGCAAAGGCCGGAGAAGAAGATCGAAGCCGACAACACCCGTCGTCTTCAACAAAGGCGTCGACTCCTCGCACGAAGAAGAAAGCTTGGAGAAGAAGGCCTGAAGCCGGTGCTACCCCTGCCGTCTTCGTCGCCAAAAGCCGACGCTACAACCGTCGTGCGGAGATCGGTGCTACCCCCACCGTCTTCACCAATAAAGCCGACGCTACAACCGTCGTGCGGAGATCTATGCTACCCCCGCCGTCTTCATCAACAAAACCGACGCTACAACCGTCGTACGGAGATCGGTGCTACCCCCGCCGTCTCCACCAACAAAACCGACGCTACAACCGTCGCACGGAGATCGGTGCTACCACCGTCGTCTTCATCAACAAAAGCCGACGCTACAACCGTCGCATAGAGATCGGTGCTACACCCGCCATCTCCAAAAGAAGCCTTCAACTCCAATCAAGCCAAACACGCCCGGAGAAGAAGCCGACGTCACAACCGTCGCCAGGTCCGAAAGCCGAAGACGAAAGAGCTTCGCAAGAGAAGCTCCAATGCTCGAAGACCGAAGGCTTCACGAGGCACGGCAAGCATATCCTACGGGAGTCCTTGGCCCTTTAAGTCCTCATCAACGTGAAGACCTTGCACTCGGAGATCAAAGCTTCGACTCCTCGCACGAAGAAGAAAGCGTGGAGAAGAAGACCCGGAGCCGTCATCACCCGATTGCTCCAACGATCTTCATCAGCTCCGAAGACGCCATAAGCAAAGGCCGGAGAAGAAGATCGAAGCCGACAACACTCGTCGTCTTCAATCAAGGCATCGACTCCTCGCACGAAGAAGAAAGCCGGGAGAAGAAGGCCTGAAGCCGGTGCTACCCCTGCCGCCTTCGTCAACCAAAAGCCGACGCTACAACCGTCGTGCTAAAGCCGGTGTCACACCCGCCGTCTTCATCAACAAAAGCCGACGCTACAACCGTCGCACGAAGATCGGTGCTACACCCGCCGTCTTCATCAACGAAAGTCGACGCCACAACCATCGCACGAGCATCGGTGCTACCCCCGCCGAAAAGCCAAAACCGATGCCACAACCGTCGAGGAAGCCGAAAGAGTAAAGAAGCCTTGAAGAGGTAACACCAGTCGTTCGAGAAGAAGATCAAGTCGAAGCTAAAGTCAAAGCCAATGCAAGAAGTCAAAGCAAACGCACCGGTAAAGCCCGCGCTAAAGCAACGCACGTGCCAAAGCCAAGCAACTACGACGGTCACGAGCAAAGCACCGCACGTTCTAGCTGATACGACGCGAAGTCCGGAAGAACTAAAGCATCGCAAGTCTCTACCCGCCTACGTTCAAGCGCAAGCGCCAAAGCAAAGCAAACGCCAGAGCCACGCCAAAGCTACGCCAAAGCCGAAAGCTAAAGCCAAAGCTAACGCCAAAAACACGATCGACGCCGCGAACCGACGATCAAGGACGCTGAGGTCGAGCAAGGATCGAGGAAGACATGAAGACCGAGGAACGAAGCCCAAGGCCTCCCTAGCCGAGAAAGCGCGAAGCACGGACGGGACAAAATCAACAGCGGAAACTCCTTAGCCTCTCAAAAACCCTCACCCTGTAAAGACCTCTGTCCTGGGCAACCCCTTCAGAGCTCTCGCACGAACACCACGTGGAGACGCGGATTAAAGGGACCCTCCAGAGGATCTCTCCCACAATCTCCTGATCAAAGAAAATTTTGTAATCTCGTGTGATCCGCAATAAAGACGACCCGAATCTTTTTCTGCGATCATAGATTTCTGGCACGCCTAGTGGGACCTCCTCTCCTTTCATCCGTATGTTTGAAGGAGTTGCTTCAAGTTCGCCATGGCTGGAACGAATGATGATACGTTTGCTCCAACAAGCCTCTCACCTATCGCCGAGTCTCCACTACTCCAACACGGTGATCCAGAAAACCCGGAGGATGTCATTCCCCCGGTAGTACGCGTCTACACTCGGCGTACTCAAACTCTCGCGGACTTCTTCACGCCAGAAACTGCTGTCGAAGATGCCCGCCAAGGCGCCAATGAGGCCTTGGTGCATGAAGAAACAAGCCTCAATCCTGGAACATCTGTCCAGAAATTTGGGGAGGACCAGCCCCAACCCCGAACCCGTTCGGGTTCTCCAGCGGACTTTGCACCTCCTTTGCCGGGGGCAAACATCCGTCATCAAGCAGAAGCAAGTCAGCGTAACTACGTCTCCAACGACGATGGCGAGGGTGCGGGAGTACAACATCGAGACGTCCTGCGACATCATCCTCCGTCCGCTCTCCAGCTCCAAGTCATGCAAATGAGTGAGCACATGGCTCAGCTCACCCGACTAATGGAAGAGAAAGATCATCACATCAACACCTTGCTTCAGAGGCTGAGTGCCAGGGATGTCGCAACATTCGGTCAACCTCCTGCTTCTCCAGTAGCTGCTCCAACCCCGTCTCCAACTCATGCTCCTGCAGAAGTTGGCCCGGCAACACTAGCAACTACTCCTGCACTTTCCTCGGCTCCCGTGCCGGTCTCGGTGGTCGCGCAACCTTCAGTGGCAGCAACGATGAATTCCCAGCAAATACAAGCACTAGTGGCTGACATGATGCGTTCCCACGGCGGCAGCCTACCTCCGATTACGGCGGCATATTCAAAGCCTTACACCATAAGGATCCAACAGCTGCGCTTCCCTACCGGGTTCCAGCCACCAAAGTTCCAGCACTTCGACGGGAAGGGAAATCCAAGGCAACACATTGCCCACTTCGTCGAAACTTGCAACAACGCCGGCACATACGACGACGCGATGGTGAAGCAGTTCGTTCGCACCCTCAAAGGTAATGCTTTTGACTGGTATATTGATCTTCCTCCAGGATCCATTGACAGCTGGGATCAAATGGAGAGGGAGTTCCTCAACCGCTTCTACAGTACTCGGCGCATCGTCAGCATGACCGAGCTTACTGCTACCAAGCAAAGGAAGGATGAGCCGGTGATCGACTACATTGATCGTTGGAGAAACCTTGCGCTAAACTCGCGAGATCGCTTGTCTGAAGACTCGGCCATCGAGTTGTGCACCCAAGGCATGCACTGGGGCTTGCTCTACATCCTCAAAGGGATCAAGCCTCGGTCCTTCGAAGAACTGGCGACTCGAGCCCACGACATGGAGCTCAGCTTAGCAAATCGCGGGGACTCAAAGGCCATAGCCTTCCAGAAGGTGGAAGAGGAGGACGAACCGGCGGCATCAAAGCAAGTTAATGTCACCGACCTCGCTTCGACTTCCAAACCACTCAAGATCGGTGGCAAACTGGACAAAGGCAAAGGAGCCGCCATACCACCTCCTCAGCCTCAACGGCCACCAAGGATGACCCTCGAGGAGCTTGAAGCTAAGGAGTATCCCTTCCCAGACTCGGAAGTTTCCTCCATGTTTGATCAGTTGATGCAAGAAAAGATGATCGAACTTCCACCACCAAAAAGGCCGGAACAAGCATATCGAGTCAACGATCCGCTCTTCTGCAAGTACCACCGGATGGTCAGCCATCCCATCGAGAAGTGCTTTGTCTTCAAAGATAAGATCATGACACTCGCCAAGCAAGGGATGATCGAGATCGACTCTAGTGATATCGTCGAGTCAAATATGACGTCAATCACCTTCGATTCCTTCCCGCCAGCACTGACCGCTCCACAACGCACTTCAGCAAGGCTGCGCATCGTCTGTCAAAGATCGATGGCGAAACCAGCTCCAAGAAGACGACGACGGTATGCTCCTGCAGTACCCGGGGCCAAATCCTCACTGCCTTGGGGGCAACCGCCTCTCGCGCAAACACTCCCTCTTCCAAACAAAGCTACATCCCAGCATGTGCTCAAAGTAAGAAACGAGCAAAGAGATCCTGAAGTCAGCCTGCTAGGCCAGCCATCAGGTAAGTTCAACTTCTACGTCTTCTACTCCAAACCTCCTTCGATCCCAATGAAAGAAATCAAGCCAACCGGCTGGAGATCAGAAGATGAATCAGTAAAGCCTCCAGAAGAGCAAGTCCTTCAGATCAAAGAAGAGCCTTTGATTACAACACCAATTCTTCACCCTGGCGAGGAAGATCTTCTTGATAAAAACGCATGGGCTATGACGCCTCGAAGGAGAAGGCCACGACAGTCAAACTACAGAATAGCATGCCTGGCCAACCACGAGCAAGATCGGACGACAAGAAAACTCCCCGAAAGAAAGACCTTCAAGGAAAAGAGTGAAGCTCCAGAAAGAAAGACGTCCAAAGTACCTCCAGTAAGTTCGAAAAATCTTCTCCAGCAAACATGCCCAGAGCTGGCGACACTCCAGGAGTTTTTCCCCAGCCGCTTCCATGAAGTTGATCAAAACCTCAAGGTCTCTTGTTGCATGAGGGAAGTTCACCAAGTGTTCAATGAAGAAAGCGGCACCAACATCGAAAGCATGGGGGGAACCATCGTCGCCAACGGCAAGCACTGCAACGAGGCTGAATCACACCTTGCTGACGTCGAGTGCCACCAGGCCGAAGACCCCGTTGCAGAAGTTCCTCCAGCAAAAGCTCCACGAGCCCAGAAAGTCAAAGCAGCTGCGAGGGACAAAACCACTCCACTTGCAAAACTAGCGACATTCTCCAGCCAAACGGTGCACAAAGATAAAGAAGCATCAGCATCGAGACAGAAAATTCACCTCAACTCCAAATCAAGCTCAATGCCACATGTTCCATTGCTTGCTCAAGCTGCTTCAGTCCTGCGACTCGAATCTCAATGGCTTCGCAAGCCAGGACGATCACCTTCCACTCCAGCAAAAGAACCAGCGTCACCATGCTCTGAGGCCAACTTCATCGCTTTGCAAGAGATGGCACTACCGTTACATGATCTGTTGCACGCCTCGAGCTCAACCCAGTCTTCTGAGTACACCAGCTCCGAGCGACTCGCAATCAAGACAGAAAACACTCGGGGGCAAAACTCCACCGAGTTGATGTTCAAATCCAGCCGCAACAAAGAAAGCACGGTACATATGGGTTCACTACCCTCAGCTGCAATACCACATCGCTTGACAAAGACTCAAGCACGCCTCCGCAAAATTGGCGAACAAATTCTTCCAAATCGCCGAGGTATCGGCTCCAGTCAAACTCCAGCAATCACCAAAACTCCAGGCAAGAAGATCTTCACTTCTAACTACATTGAAGCGAAGAAGGCGGATGACAACTGCGAACCAGCAGCGACTCTGCCTACCAGCGGCAAGTCCCTCAAAAGGTACTTTGCCTAGCGCAAGGTTACCCCCCTTGCCCCCAAAAAAAAAAAAAAAAAAAAAAAAAAAGAAAAGAAAAAAGAAATAAAGGAACTACGTGTGACTTGATCCCTCTCAGTAGGGTACGTAGGCAGCCTGTAAAGGTTCAGTCCAAACAAAAAAAAGTAAACCATCATTCCAGGAAAAGAAGCCCAGAAAAGACGCAAGTCCAACTCCGTGGGACGAGAAGTCGTCAGCCTCCGTCAAGCCACCAGCTCCCGGAGCTGCCACAGCTCATCTCTCGAGGCACCCACACGGTGCAACTCCGAAAGGCAAGAAATCACCAGCTCTCGGCGATTCATAAGCTCCTCCCGCTGCTTTGCAAGCTCCGTTACAAAAGTCTTCTCGGTTGCTCGAGCTTTCTCGAAACGGAACTCCAGCTTCTGAAGCAACGCATGAGTAGCAAGTCGAAGTCCTAGAGACGCCGAAGCGGCTCGCCTCCCGCAGCTTACACGCGCTGCAACTCCATGGGTAGAGAAGCCGTCAGCTTCCGACGCGTCGCCAGCTCTGCACGTTGCTTCGCAAGGTTCGCTACAGAAGCCTTCTCGATCGCCCTACCAGCTCAACGCATCGCCAACTTTGCACGCTGCTTTGCAAGGAGGAACTCCAGCTTCTGAAGCAATGCGCGAGTAATCTCCACCTTCTTCTACACCCGAACCAAGTCTGCAGTAGCAAACGTATGAAGCCTCTCCAGTCGATGTTCCTCTTCCTCGGCATTTGCCAACACCAAGAAAGCGTCCTCCTCTAGTGAAGCCTGTTGCAAGTAATGAGCCTAGCTATCCGCCAAAAGGGTACACATATGCCCCTCAAACAAGGAGCCATCCACCGAAAAACCCACCAGCTACTCAAAGCGTCAAGACCCTCCTCCTGGAAGGGTGCAAGTATCGCCTGGATAAACTTCCAGCACAACTCTCCAAAAGAAGCTTAGAAAGAAGGCTCTGCGATTTACACTTTCGCTGGCAAGCCTCTAAGTGCTGAGATAAGGTGCGATCCTGTCCTGAAGACCCAAGCACGGGAACCGCCTCCTGAACCATCACCGTGATGGCTGTCAAAGACGCCACATGAACTGACAAAGAAGCTGCGGCCAAAACATCCGTTGGAACTGACTCCTGAATGGCAACTCCGGACTCGACCAAACGATCTGCCGTGAAGATCCCTCATCGGTGAGAATGAACTCGTCCAACTTCGACACACGCTTCCTGCTTCGAAGTACGGTGGCCGAAGACTTGCACAAAGAGAAACGAAGATGCGTACTCCCGTGGGAGACCGCGTCGATAATCCATCCGGAAGTCGGAAAGCTCTCGTAATAGCGGCCGAAGACTTGTGCAAAGGAAAACGAAGATGCGTACTCCCTTGGGATACCGCATCGACAATCCATCCAGAAGTCGGAAAGCTCTCGTAATAGCGGCCGAAGACTTGTGCAAAGGAAAACGAAGATGCGTACTCCCTTGGGAGACCGCATCGACGATCCATCCAGAAGTCGAAAAGCTCTCGTAACGGCGGCAGAAGAGTTGCGCAAAAGGGAAACGAAGATGCTTACTCCCGTGGGAGACCACATCCTCCGTTATCTCCACGAAGCCAAAAAGACCGTTGGAGCAGTCACCGAGGTCAAGATCGGCTAACAGAAGACCAAAGCAGGCTGCTCCTTGTTGACACTAATGGCTTCGTCTTCCTCCTCGTTGAACTCCAGAACGCCTATCTCAATATCCTTCAAGCTGGCGTCACCACCAGAAAAAGTTCTCTCCATAGTCCAAAGGAGCATCCAACTCACCTCGGTCAGCCCGCTCGTGTGCAACCTTGCCAGTCGCTATGCTCACGCGGTAAAGCTCAACGATCCCGTCGGCCTTCGGAAAGCACTCGAAGGGATGAGTCCTACAAGGAGACGAAAAGTGCAAGTCAAATCAAGATGCGAGGTCAATTCCAAAAGAAAAGGGCAGTGCAAGTCCAGAAGTTTGAAAAAAAAAAAAAAAAAAAAAAAAAAAAAAAAAACCGGAGCTGAAGCTGCAGCCCCAAAGGGGACCACAGCCCCATGAAAAACCCGAGACCAAAGAGGGGTCGGCAACCCCCTCCTTCATTCAAAATCCACAAACTCAAAGGGTCACAGCCCCATTCTCTCTTAAAACCCACAGCCCCCAAAATAGAGGCTGTGATCTTCAACCTGCGCAACTGCCGCCTCTGCCCAGTCGGCACCTACGCCGTTCGGCCCTGCGCCCGCCTGCGCCTCGACCTGAGTGCTGGCCCCGCCGCTGCTATGCCGCCTCACGACGGGACTTCGCGCCCCCGAACAACCCGATAATGCCTCCAGCTAGCCGCGTCTGCCCATGCACCGATCGCCCGCTCACAGCCGCCTTCGTCCGCAGCTGACATCGTTCGCCACTGCTGCACCTGACCTCGACCTCGCTGCAGCCGCGCCAGACGCCATGTCGTCTGCCGCGCCTCACCAGACCCGCCTGCTCCGTGCCCGTGGTCACACCCCACAGTCGCTGCCGCTCTGGCCCGCATCCCGAGCCAGTCACCGTAGCCTGGGCCTGGCTTCAACCGCAACAACCTGGCCCCATCAATAAATAAAGAAAACGAGGGGGTGATATAGGCAAAAGGCTGCTGGCCCTATCAGTAAATAAGAGAAAGAGAGGGGGGCCACGGCAAAAAAAAAACCACGACCCCCTCTCTCCCGTTATAACCCGCAGGGGGGGGGGGGTGCTGCCGTCCTCGACCAACACCGGCCACCGCACCCCCGCTGCTGCCGCGCCGGCCCCCGCGCCTCTCGTGCACGCCGCGCCGCCGCCGCTGCTGCGCCGGCCCCCGCGCACCGCTGTTGCACCGGCCCCCGCGCGCCGCTGTTGCACCGGCCCCCGCGCGCCCGCCTCCGGCCCGCAGCCCAGGTCGCACCCGCGCCGCTGTCGCTCCGGCCTGCAGCCCCGGCCGTGCCCGCGCCCGTCGCGCCCCGCAGTCCCGGCCACGCCCGCACCCGCTGCGCCCGAGCCAACTACACCCGCCTCCGGTTGCACCCTGCGCGCTGCGCCCACCACAGCCCGGCCCGCCTCCCTCCGCGCTCCGCGCGCTGCGCCCGCCGCAGCCCCGGCCCGCCTCCGGTCGCGCCCCGCACGCTGCGCCCACCGCGCGCCGGCCTCACCCTGCAGCCCCCGGCCGCGCCCCTCCTCCAGCCCGCGCGCCGGCCGCACCCTGCAGCCCCCGGCCGCGCACCGCCCTGCCGCCGCTGCTGTGCCTGGGCACCACCGCCGGCCCCCGCGCCCGCCATCGGGCCGCCCCGCTCCGCCTGCCGGTTGCACCCGAGCCCGCCGCTGACCCAGCAGACGAAGAAGAAGAAGGAAAAAAAAAAAAAAACTGAGCGGTCAAAATTTTCATTTAACCCCCTATAAATAGGCATAATCGGTTATGGGGATAAAAACGGCTAACTCTCGTATCCCATAAATCTAGGGGTATCCGGAGTGCATCTCGATCCGATGCAACCACCGTTTCAAAAAAAAAGGGGAGAGGAGAAAAAAAAAAAAAAAAAAAAAAAAAGGAGTAGTAGGAAGAAGGAGGGAACCTCCTGCGGCTTCGACCACTCCGCCCCCTCCGCTCGATGCACCATCCGCGTCGTCACCACCATCGGCTGCGACAATCGGCTTCCATCATTGCGCTCCCGCATCGAAGAGGGGCAACAACCCTCCGCCAAGGAGCATCGCGGCCGCCCTCGCACTCCTGTCGCCTTGCCGCCCGGGAACTCCGCGCAGCGTGCGCTGCCAACGTTCGCGCCATCCTTAAAGCAAAGGAAGTCCGCAATGACGAAAGTGATCGAAACCTTAGCAGGAGTCTTCGTCTCCAAGCCGCCAAAGCCTCTTGTCTCCCGCATTAGCAAAATGATGAGGGAAACGAAAGGGCGGGGGTCCTCATAAAGGAAACAACCCTCCGCCAAGGTGCACCGTGGTCATCCTCGAGCTCCCGTCGTCTTGCTGGCCTGGGACTCCGCGCAGTGGCCGCCGTCAATATTCGCGCCATCCTCGAAGATGAACAAAACCATAGAAGATGTCTTTGTCTCCAAGCCGCCAAAGCCCTTCATCTCCCGCGCTAGCAAAACGATGGGGGAAATGAACTGGCGGGGGTCCCTGTAAAGACCTAAAATCCGCACAAATACGTGATCAAGGCCAAATGCTACGCATTTCCCGCGGGCGCACTCGACCTTGAGGGGGCATTTGTGGGCACCGAAATTAGCCCACGAATTGGACCCGACCCGCATGCGAAACCCGGCCCACACACAACGGCCCGCATGCGAAACCTGGCCCACACACAACGGCCCACATGCGAAACTTGGCCCGCACACAACGGCCCGCATGCGAAACCCGGCCCGCATGCGAAACTCGGCCCGCACACAACGGCCCACATGCAAAATTGGGCCCGCACACAACGGCCCGCATGCAAAATTGGGCCCGCATACAAACGGCCCGCATACGCACTCGGCCCGCGTGCAAATTCGATTCGCGCGCCGCGACCCAACTTAAAGCAGACGGGTCCCACCGGACCCGCGACTCGAACACAAAGAGGGGGGCCCACCGGCCCCCCCCTCTTGAAAACCGTGCCCCCTCCTCATGGAGAGGTGGGGCCGGCCCTAAAAGAAAGGGAAAAAGAGAAAGAAAAGAAAAGAAAAAGAAAAGAAAAAGAAAAGAAAGGAAAAAAAATCAAAACCGCCTCGATGCGGGGGGAGGTGGCGTGGACGTCTACGTAGCCGTAGATCCGCGACGATCCCTCGATCCAACGGACAAGATGACGTTGCGTCGCCATCCGATCCAAAAGTGCAACAAGAATAACAACTCGATCTCTAAAGATCGAGTCACATCTAGCCCATAACCACTCCAACTAAAAAGGAGGAAATCGGGTTTGTTTCCCCAAATAAGGGAACAATATCTCGATGGTTATGAGGGGAGATATTGGAGGAAACAAAAAGATTTCAGCAATATCTCCCCCAACCGCCCCCCTGTGCCTATAAATAGAAGGGGTCGGGGAAGGCATCAAGGGTCGAAAGCTGAAGAGGAAAAGGCTCTGCAAAGACGAGCTCCAACGCTTGAAGACCGAAGGCTTCACGAGGCACGGCAAGCATATCCTACGGGAGTCCTTGACCCTTCAAGTCCTCATCAACGTGAAGACCTTGCACTCGAAGATCAAAGCTTCGACTCCTCGCACGAAGAAGAAAGCTTGGAGAAGAAGACCCGGAGTCGTCGTCACCCCGACTTCTCCAACGATCTTCATCAACTCCGAAGAAGCCATAAGCAAAGGCCGGAGAAGAAGATCGAAGCCGACAACACCCGTCGTCTTCAACAAAGGCGTCGACTCCTCGCACGAAGAAGAAAGCTTGGAGAAGAAGGCCTGAAGCCGGTGCTACCCCTGCCGTCTTCGTCGCCAAAAGCCGACGCTACAACCGTCGTGCGGAGATCGGTGCTACCCCCACCGTCTTCACCAACAAAGCCGACGCTACAACCGTCGTGCGGAGATCGATGCTACCCCCGTCGTCTTCATCAACAAAACCGACGCTACAACCGTCGTGCGGAGATCGGTGCTACCCCCGCCGTCTCCACCAATAAAACCGACGCTACAACCGTCGCACGGAGATCGGTGCTACCACCGCCGTCTTCATCAACAAAAGCCGACGCTACAACCGTCGCATAGAGATCGGTGCTACACCCGCCATCTCCAAAAGAAGCCTTCAACTCCAATCAAGCCAAACACGCCCGGAGAAGAAGCCGACGTCACAACCGTCGCCAGGTCCGAAAGCCGAAGACGAAAGAGCTTCGCAAGAGAAGCTCCAACGCTCGAAGACCGAAGGCTTCACGAGGCACGGCAAGCATATCCTACGGGAGTCCTTGGCCCTTTAAGTCCTCATCAACGTGAAGACCTTGCACTCGGAGATCAAAGCTTCGACTCCTCGCACGAAGAAGAAAGCGTGGAGAAGAAGACCCGGAGCCGTCATCACCCGATTGCTCCAACGATCTTCATCAGCTCCGAAGACGCCATAAGCAAAGGCCGGAGAAGAAGATCGAAGCCGACAACACTCGTCGTCTTCAATCAAGGCATCGACTCCTCGCACGAAGAAGAAAGCCGGGAGAAGAAGGCCTGAAGCCGGTGCTACCCCTGCCGCCTTCGTCAACCAAAAGCCGACGCTACAACCGTCGTGCTAAAGCCGGTGTCACACCCGCCGTCTTCATCAACAAAAGCCGACGCTACAACCGTCGCACGAAGATCGGTGCTACACCCGCCGTCTTCATCAACGAAAGTCGACGCCACAACCGTCGCACGAGCATCGGTGCTACCCCCGCCGAAAAGCCAAAACCGACGCCACAACCGTCGAGGAAGCCAAAAGAGTAAAGAAGCCTTGAAGAGGTAACACCAGTCGTTCGAGAAGAAGATCGAGTCGAAGCTAAAGTCAAAGCCAACGCAAGAAGTCAAAGCAAACGCACCGGTAAAGCCCGCGCTAAAGCAACGCACGTGCCAAAGCCAAGCAACTACGACGGTCACGAGCAAAGCACCGCACGTTCTAGCCGATACGACGCGAAGTCCGGAAGAACTAAAGCATCGCAAGTCTCTACCCGCCTACGTTCAAGCGCAAGCGCCAAAGCAAAGCAAACGCCAGAGCCACGCCAAAGCTACGCCAAAGCCGAAAGCTAAAGCCAAAGCTAACGCCAAAAACACGATCGACGCCGCGAACCGACGATCAAGGACGCTGAGGTCGAGCAAGGATCGAGGAAGACACGAAGACCGAGGAACGAAGCCCAAGGCCTCCCTAGCCGAGAAAGCGCGAAGCACGGACGGGACAAAATCAACGGCGGAAACTCCTTAGCCTCTCAAAAACCCTCACCCTGTAAAGACCTCTGTCCTGGGCAACCCCTTCAGAGCTCTCGCACGGACACCACGTGGAGACGCGGATTAAAGGGACCCTCCAGAGGATCTCTCCCACAATCTCCTGATCAAAGAAAATTTTGTAATCTCGTGTGATCCGCAATAAAGACGACCCGAATCTTTTTCCGCGATCACAGTCACGCCCAGAGAGAAAGAGACAGAATAAAAAGAAAAATGATTGCAGTCTAAATAAGGCCAATGCATATATGGATCGGAATCCAATAAGTGAAGCGTATTGAATTGCTCTAATTATGAAAAAAAAATCAGCAAAATCAGGGTAGATTCGAATTCGATCCGTTTATTAAAAGGATTATTAGATCGGATCTTGTTTAATCGGATCTCGGACCAAAAAACTTATACCTAACCCGGGATAGTCAAATCGGATTTGGATCGGATTCGAATAATCGGATCGGATTCGGATCATGATCAGATTCCTAATCTCAAAATGAATAGGAAAAATAATGTATGTCGGGACCCAATATGATAGGAGAGGCAAATAAATAGAGTTCAAAAACTCTAAGAACATATATGGCCTTGAAATTATTCATGAATCAAGGGGGCAAAGTATAATTTACCCTTTACCCGCTTGTACAATAGGCGGGGCAATTTTTTAAAAGGGTAAATTACAATTTGCTCCCCTGAAGTTTGGCTCAAAAACACTTAACAATCTGTAGTTTATAAACTATGCAGGTAGCTTATTTTAAAAATAAATAAATAAATTACACCACCTATTGTACAGGCGGGTAGACCTCTTTAAAAAAAAAATCCCACTGGTTGTACAGGCAGAAAAATTGATTGGCTCAAAAAAATCCCCACTGGATTGACCCCGTGAAGATTGGCTCAAAAATACTTAACCCCCTATTAAGCGAGAAGCAGTCTTACCGGACTTGCAGTCGGTGCTGAGATAGCTTGCCCAAGGGTCAGGGTGCCAACGATCTCGGTGGCGGGCTAAAAAAAGGAACATGAATAATATCGGTACGGGCAATGATAAAAAGAACACTTATACACACACACACAGAGAAAGCAAGGAAAATAAAAAAAAAATGCTCATTACACATTGTTACATGTGGATTATGGATGAATCCATCTTAATTCACCACTCCGCTTATATGTATGTATGGATTGTGAGAGTGTGTTTATCCTTGGATCAACACATTTTTATTCACTTCTATCTAGCATTTGTTAATGTACTTCTTATTCATGTGGATTAAGCTTGCATCACATGATCTATATTAATATCCCATCGAATATTTTGATTAAGTGATCAGTACGAAGAAAAAAAATATAATTAAAGAAAGAAGATTGCCATCTCCAAAGAAAAAAATCCTTCAATTCATAATAAGAAAAAAAACCCTTCAATCCATATTTGAGAAAAAGTTTGTCTTGGATTAAAGTGATAGTCTAATACAGAATTCAGCTCTCTTATTCTATTCTGATTCTGGAAAAACTAAATGCATTTAGAATTTGGTTTTTAACTATTAAGATATTGCAAAAAGACAGGCAAAAAACTGAATGCATTCTAAACTAAATGCAAAAAAACTGAGTGCAATTCTAAATCGTACATTAAGAGAATGCAAAAAACTGAATGCATTCTAAATTGAGTGCCAAAAAACTGAGTGCAAAAAACTGAATTCTAAACTGAGTTCAAAAAACTAAATGCATTCTAAATTGTACATTAAAAGAGTGCAAAAAAATGAATGCAATTTTAGAATTCGGTTTTTTGCAAAAAATTGAATGCATTCATCAGTCTAAAACTCATCACCTCCATCTATTGATCCTCTCTCTCATGCAACCTCCTTTATATCTCTCTTGCAGATGGGACCTCCAAACTCCTGTAACTGAAGAGGTAGAAAAAAAAAAGAGGCAGGAAAAAAAAAATCAGGAAGCCGATCAGAGAGAGAGAGAGAGAGAGATAGAGAGAGGGGGGGGGGGGAATGCTGGAATCTGATCAGAGAAGCGAAATGGAAAGAAAAAAAAAAGAGAAAAAATAAATCAAAAATTCACCTCTATCTCTTGATCTTCTCTCGCTTGCAACCTCCTCTCTCTCCATATCTTGATCCTCTCTAGAAAATGAAAAAATCAGGAATCCGATCAGAGAGAGAGAGATAGAGAGAGAAAGAGAGGGGGGTAATGATGGAATCTGATCAGAGAAGCGAAAAGGAAACAAAAAAAAAGAAGGAAAAATCGATGAAAAATTCACGTCTATCTCTTGATCTTCTCTCGCTTGCAACCTTCTCTCTCTCTCCATAACTTGATCCTCTCTTTCTCTTGCAAATAATGGCAAAGGGGGGAGATGGGGCAATGAAGACCTCCATCGCACCGTACCGAGGCACGGATCACGGGCACCGAGGGAGGCAGAGGCTGCGGGCGAGAGAGTGTGTGTTACCTAAAGAGATAAGGTAGAGGTGGTCTCAACATGAGAGCTCACGTAATTCATCCTATGTTTTTTGAAACAATGACAACATGATCTTTCTTGGCGTAGGCTGCAAAACCTAAATAGGATTGCGAAAATCAAGGGTAACCAAAAAAATAGGAAAAAACCATTTTCATACTCAGGCTCCTGTACTTCTAATTAATATATATATATATATATATATTAGCACTAATCTTGAGAGTAGAAAGAGAAAAATAAGGGTTTTTTTCAAAATATTATTTAAAAAATAAATACTTAACTAAATAGCGGTTGACCAAAACTATTTACCAACCTAGCGCTCTGACAGCCACGTGGCATGTCAGCGCCATAAAGTGAGTGCGAGATTTTTTTTTCCGTTTCAAGTAGAACCCGATGTTTAGATTATTAGGTTTAAACGTGGTATTATGGATATCGAGTTTAACCGAAGCTTATTATATAACGTTCCCATACTTAGCGAGCCGCAGGGTTTTTTTTCCCTAAGTTAATGTAGAACCCGTTATCTGGATTACCATATTTAAATCCGATATTTTGGATTACCAGATTTAAATCGGGTATATATCGTTCTCACACTTAGCCGTTTTCTCGTTGGACTTCGGGTAAACCCGGTATCCATAATACCGTGTTTAAAACCGATAACCCAGATACCGGGTTTTACCTTAACTAAAAAAAAAAAAAAACAACGGTGTGCTTTACAACTCTGACCTGCCATGTGGCGGTCAAAGCGCTAGAACGATAAATACTTTTGGTCAACTGTTATTTAGTTAAATATTTTATTTTTTAATAATATTTTGAAAAAAAACCCGAAAAATAAAGGTTTGAGATGACCCTGTGATGGCTGGAGTCTTTGGATCTGCCGGAAGTCCTCAGTTTTTCCTCCTTTCTATCTACAATTCTTTTTAAAAAAAGAGATAATTAAAACAAAGAAAGTAAAACAAAGAAAAAAAAGAAAGAGAAAGAACGGGAGGCAAAAAACCACCTGATTCTGTAGTTATCAGCAATGACTTTGACCCTGCTAATGATGGCATGAACCTGCAATCAACAGGAAAGAAAAAATCAAGAAATTATAAAAATTTAGAACATGAGAGAGAGAGAGGCTTGGCGCTAGCGGCAGCCGTCGCTGGAGCCGAAGACGGAGGAGGGAAAATCTGAGATCCCCTCCCCGTGTTGTGCTGGCGGCCACTGCTTCCATCCTCCTCAGTCCTCCTCCTCGAGCCGTTGGAGCCTCCATCCTCCTCGTATATCGCCGCAAGTTGTGCCTCCTGAAGCTACCACAACCTCTATCCTCATCGAACTACCATAGCCTACATTCTCATCATCGATCGCTGCAAGTCGCCGGAGAAAGGGTAGGCTGGGGGCGGTGCGAGGAAGAGGCCTTTAAAGTTTAGAAAGGGAAAAGAAACAGAGGATCAGGATCAGTTGAGAGAGAGAGAGAGAGACGTTATCTCGTCGGCGACCGTCGCATCCTCCATGTCGTGGAAGCAAGTACCGTAGTCGTGGGAGACGACGAAGACGTGGTCGCGGCCGCCAGAGCGATTCCAGAAGTCGAATCAAACGGCGATGTGGGCGACGACGGAGGCGAGAAGGGGGCGGGTGTGGCGCAGGGAGGGGAATCCATAGGGGGTGCTGAACTTGTAGGAGCCATAGCCGGGGACGAAGAAGAGGTCGACATTGAAGGGGTCCAGTGTTCGGGCGGGGGAGTCGAGGAGGACGATGTGGAGCGCCACCTCCGTCGCGAACAGGTGGGACCCACATCGCGAGTCGGCCAGCTGCCAGGGTGATGACCGAAACCCCTCGCTTGTTGCGGCCGGCGGCAACCCCTCGGCTGTTGTTGGTCGGGCGTCACCAAGTGCCGTAGAGGAGGAGGATGAGGAGAGGAAAAAGATGGAAAGGAGAGAGAAAGAGAGGCTCGGGGCTCAAGACAGCCTCTTGTGAAACAGCTGTCCGGCATCTATTTGGCTCCTGCTGCTTCTTTCTCTTTCCATTTCGAATTCAAATCTGAACTGGTAACTCCAATATCTATCTCTCATCTCGTCCTCTCTCTCTCTCTCAATAAATATGTTATATTTAATATTTAAATGAGAGTGAGTGGAGAGGAGGAATCATATCCCTTCATTTTTATCCCCCCATCCAAATAAATTCGGACCGTCGTTATCTTCTCTTGGATAAATCTCAGCCCCTGCTTTGTCTCAGTTCATTTGTCCCCCCCACAACCGTTGTCCCATATTATATATATATATATATATATATATATATATATATATATATATATATATATATATATATATATATATATATATATATATATATATATATATATATATATATATATATATATATATATATATATATATATAGAGAGAGAGAGAGAGAGAGAGAGAGAGAGAGAGGGCCGATCCAGTGAGAAACCCCTTATTTGCGAAACCTTGTGCGAAACCCCCCTAGAGGTTTCAGAATTTGATGAAACTTAATAGGCATGCTCCCTATGCCATGTTGATCATCCTCACAAAATTTCATCAAATTCTAAAACCTCTAGGGGCAGCAAATATTAAAAAATTTACCGACCGTTCATAAAAACTGTTATTTTGATTATCAAATTTGATGCCCTCAGAAGTTTTAGAATTTGATGAAATTTTGTGAGGATGATCAACATGGCATAGGTAGTATGCCTATCAAGTTTCATCAAATTCTGAAACCTCTAGGGGGGTTTCGCAAATAAGGGGTTTCTCACTGGATCGGCCCTCTCTCTCTCTCTCTCTCTCTCTCTCTCTCTCTATATATATATATATATATATATATATATATATATATATATATATATATATATATATATATATATATATATATATATGATAACGATCCAGTAAGATAACTCTTCTATGAAATAACTTTGAGAAACCTATCTAGAGGTTTTAGAATTTGATGAAAATTAGTGAGCATTTTTTCTATGGCAAGTTGATCATCCTCACAAAAAATCATTAAATTCTAAAACCTCTAGAGGCATCAAATACACAATTCAAATTATTGATTTTAATGGACGGTCGATAAATCTTCTAACATTTGATGCTCTTAGAGGTTTTAGAATTTGATGATTTTTTGTGAGGATAATCAACTTGCCATAGAGAGCATGCCCACCAATTTTTATCAAATTTTAAAACCTCTAGATCGATTTCTCAAAGTTATCTCATATATCTCATATCTCACTGGATCGCTAGCATATATATATATATATATATATATATATATATATATATATATATATATATATATATATATATATATAGGGGCTGTTATGTTGAGCTGTGAGCTGCGGTAGGAGAAAATGAGCTGCGGGTATTTTGACCGCCCTAGAAGTTTTGGAACTTGATGAAATTATTAAGGGTGTTGACTAGGGTAAGATGATCATCCTCACCAATTTTCATCAAATTCCAAAACTTCTAACGGGGTCAAATGATAGAAGCAAAATCTGTAGATTTTAACAGTGACTACGGACGTCAGATTTTGCTTCGACCATTTGACCCCTCTAGAAGTTTTGGAATTTGATGAAAATTGGTGAGGATGATCATCTTACCCTAGACAACACCCTCATCAAATTTTATCAAATTCCAAAACTTGTAGGGTGGTCAAAATACCCGCAGCACACTTTCTAAAACCGTAGCTCACAGCTCACTGTAACATTCCTATATATATATATATATATATATATATATATATATATATATATATATATATATATATATATATATATATATATATATATATATATATATATATATATATATATATATATATATATATATATATATATATATATATATATATATATATATATATATATATATATATATATATATATATATATATATAATATTTTAGGGTTTAATGGGGGGGATAAACATTTAATTGAGTGGAGAGATAAACCGTAAGAGATAAACACAGCCGTTCATTGCTGTTAGGGTAAGTGCTATTCACTTGGAAGAGATAAATTAACAGCTGTGATTGATCCGATTAGCTCTCCAAAAATAAAAAATGATCGTGTCCATTCGGACTGAATTAAATGGGCAGCTGTGATTATACTACAGGCTAAAAATGGAAGGTGATATACCGTTCGGATCCGTCAAGGTTAAAAATGGAAGGTGTTGAATACACCATTATCTCGGTCTCTCTCCTTCTAAACCCCCGCCCCTATCCCCTTCGCATACCCCCCCTTCACCGCTCCTCTCTCTCTCTCTCTCTCTGGACTTCGCCGGAGGACCCCTGCCTCGGACCCCTGCCCTCATCGCCTCTGCGCCGCCTTCGAGGAGTCCGACGGTCACCCCCCTGGTCGGGCCTGGCCACGGTTGCTGGAGGAGCTCACCGCCGGGAGCCGGTCCCCCTGCGAACGCCGCCCCCCTTACCCCATATATGATTCCTCTCTCTCTCTCTCTCTCTCTCTCTCTCTTTGATTTAGGGTTTTTTTTTCTCTGTTTCAGATCTGCCGGGCGCCGGTCCCCCTACGAACGTCGCCCCCCTTACCCCATATCAGAGCCGGTCCCCCTGCGAACGCCGCCCCCCTTACCCCATATATGATTCCTCTCTCTCTCTCTCTCTTTGATTTAGGGTTTTTTTTCTCTGTTTCAGATTCGCCGGGCGCCGGATCTCCATTCACAGCAGTCGGGGAGGGCTAGATCCAGAGCTCCCTCCACCAAACTCTTGCTCCGGCCAGCCCGCAAGCACGCTGACGGGTGAATCGCACTCAGCCTTGGCCCGCAAGCACTACCGATAGGTGAATCGCACTCAGCCCCGGCCGGCAGGTACTCCTCTCCCAATCTCTTACCCGGCCAGCCCACAGGCATGCCGACCGGTGAATCGCACTCAGTTGTGGCCCGCAGGCACTGCCGACAGGTGAATCGTACTCAGCCCCAGCCAGCAGATGCTGCCGATCGGTGAATCGCACTCAGCCTCGGCAGGCAGGCGCTGCCATCGTTGCCGCTCCCCTTCTGCATCGTTATCGGATCCATTAATCCAAATCAAAACAGTATTTTTATTTCTTCTGCATCGTTATCGGATCAATTAATCAACATAGAATTGTTGTACCCCGTATCTGAATTTTAGTCCTTTTAAGTGAATTGCAGTACATTAATAGTATTTCGTGCCTTTACATTAGCACATCGCTGGAGACTTGATCGTCATCGGTGAAGGAGGATGGTCGGGGCCGTCGGGTTGGGGTCTCTCTCTCTCTCTCTCTCTGTATGTTTTTTGACATCATTTTTTTTTTGTGCAGGGTTCTTCCATTGGCCGACGGGGTCGGGATCGTCGCCTGCAGGATCACAACAACAATTGGGGAGAATAACGGAGAAATGGTGCCTGACTTGAGGGCTCAAAGGTGCATCATTCTCCGCTATTATATCCATGAATCCAAGTGTCTGTTATCGGATCCATTAATCCAAATCAAAACAGTATTGTTATTTTCTTAATTTTATAAAAATCCTTTCTCAACATAGAGTTGTACCCCGTATCTGAATTTTAGTCCTTTTAAGTGAATGGCAGTACATTAATAGTATTTCGTGCCTTTACATTAATGTACCATATTCCATCAAATGCATTTCATGTGTCATATGAAACAATGCTACACTGTGATCAACACATTAATTGAACCGTGTTCTTAGACTTCAAACTTTTCATCTTAACTATCATTACACAGATTTTTGGCCGGCGAGACAGCATCTGATGGGAATGGCAGCTTGCCATGGAATGGGTTTACAAACATGTCTCCCATCATCATTGGATCTTGCATATTTTTTTTTTTTAGGAAAATGATCTAGCATTTCCTATCAAAGGAATTATGGCTCACAACGGTTTATTTTTCTTCTTTAAATGTAGAGGCATATGGTAGACCAAGAATGTTTGTTTTTAATGGGATCATTGATTCTTTTGTTTTTTTTTTGTTTTAAACTCAAGCATTTTGTTTTTTTTGTTTTTAATGGGATCACTGATTTTTGGGTGTTACGCTCATAGTTTTTTCATTATTTTTGTGGTCACTGATCACTGATCTTTTCAAAGCTTTTAGTTTTTGATTGGTGGTCACTCATATCAATATCATACCACTGATTAATTAAAAGATGTATTTTTTTTCTTCAAACCAGAGTTTAAAAAAATCTATAGTGTTTAAAAAAATCATGTTTTATTTCAAGATCGAAAAAAACTTTGAAAACAAAAAAGCTGGCTTTTATTTTTTTGTCTTCAATTGTGATCAATGATCAAATCAGGGTTCATTTTAAAAAGGGTTATTTTGACTTTGCCCCCCAAATTTTGCCTAGAATTAGACTTTACCGCCCATATTTTCATTAATTAGACTTTACCCCCCAAAATTTACTGCTCCGTCAGCTCACCCCCCAAAACTTTATTTCTTTTCCATCAGCTCACCATTTCTCTGAGATGGTGAGCTGACGGAACAATTAGTTTTGGGGGGTAAAGTCTAATTAATGAAATTATGGGGGGTAAAGTCTAATTCAAGGCAAAATTTGGGGGGCAAAGTCAAAATAACCCTTTTAAAAATGGTTCTCTGTTTTCTATCTTTAAAACCTTGCCTAAAGATATATGGCTCTCTGTTTAACACTCAAATATCCGTCATATTGAGGTCTTAAATCATTTTAAGGTCCTTTTGTTGATGCTTGATAGATGGTTTCACTAAGAACTTTTTACAACTATAGACTATAGTTGCAGACGCAAAAGGGATGAGAAATCAAACTTTTTACAACGGTCTAGATTTAATTGTAACTCAATCAAAAAACTTGATGGTGTTTGAACCTTTAATGTTCAACCCACAAAGATCTTTAAAGTCAAAGATATTTACTTCCTTTACATTCTCTTCGATCTACCATAAATCAGATAACAAAGATTAATAGGTCATTGACATCCTCCATTCTTCCGAAATCAAATGTGTGGAAGGGAGACTTTAATTTTTTTCCCGAAATATGTGCGACCTACTCGATGCCTTTCCGATACCCTCGGGCAACCTGTAAATTGTTTTGTCAAATCCACCAATTTTCCAATGTAATAAATTCTTTTAAAAAATATTTTTTTCTTGATCTTTAGTTTTTGTTTTTTTAATGATGATCTGTATCATTGCAATTGGTTCAATCATGAGAAAGGTTGCCTCTTATGTTACTGTAGATTAATGTGTGTGTATGTGTGTTGTTTGTAGAGAGGGGGGGTTTGTACAATATGCTATGAAAGAGTCCAGTTCAATTAATTTTTATTTATTAGTCAATGGATTTATGAATGAGCAATTAAGAATTTTATTTTATTCTTGCTGCTCCAAATTACGGGGCTTCACATTGCCAATTAAGAATAAAATAGAAAGAATATGCCAAACAACTCTTTTAGCATTTCTATGAGGATATAGACCTCAACAAAATTTTGAATGAGAGAGGAAACTCCCAGTAATCTTCTTTAAGGTTTCCAGCGGAAAACCAAATTATGCAACATATTGGATATTTGACTCGATTTTGATGGTGACACTTCATTAAAAATGTCTTCAAAATGATTTGGCTTATATTCTTTATATATGCATCACTTAAATACATGTGGCGCTTGCTTTCTCGATTGTAATGTAGACGGTTGAAGTATTTCCTTTAGGTGTGTATGTCCAAGTAATGAGCTGATTGGATTCATGTTGAGTTTGGTGGGGTTATTAGTAATGAACTGGCCACCTCACCATCAAGAGTGATATATGGAGCTACAGGGTCGTCCTCTATGAACTGATCACCGGCCGTCACCCATTCGATAGAAACCGTCCCAAAGGTGAACAAAAGCTCTTGGAATGGGTGAAACCCTACATATCTGACGGTAAGAAGTTCCACATGATTATAGATCCACGCCTACAAGGGCGCTGTTCTTTGAAATCTGTCACAAAACTCTCGGTCGTAGCTAATAGATGCCTGGTTCGAAATCCCAAGTCTCGGCCCAAGATGAGCGAGGTGTTGAAGATGGTGAAAAAGGTCACGAAGGACATGGACACGGGAGGCCCACAACCCTCTCTTAGGAGTAGTGGTGACTTGGTGGATACATCTACAGGCGAAAGGGAAAAGGAAGGACTGCGTTCGAAGAGAGGGGGACGCCCGGGATTAAAGAGAACACAATAAGCTGAAAGGGCTGGTTTGCTTGGAACTTTGTCTGTTCTTGAGCAGAACTGCCAGCCTCTCCTTGAGGAGCGTCATAAGTAGGATAACGATCACTAATTATGGTAGTAGGTGTGCTATGTTGTCCTAATCAAATTGAGCACCAATGCTTAATGTAGGCTCCAACACAAAATTCTTAGGACCCCTAAATTTTTTGTGCATGTAAGTACTGTCATAGCTATCGAAAGTGGTCGACTAGGTTTTGTCGTCGAAGGATAAGCAGAAAAATATCCCACGCCGAATGCTTTTGGCAATAGGCACGAACATTACTACTGTTATCTCCTTAGAAAATGTTATAACTCTCAAAATATTGTTATCTCCCTCGAAATATTATTTACTCTCGAAATATGTTTTTGCCACCCTCGAAATATTTTCACCTGTCTCGAAATATTGTCTTCGCCCTCGAAATCTTTTGCGTGCCGACAGGCACGGGCATTACTAGTATATATATAGAGAGGAATGGGATGCTGCCTATCAAAACAGCATTTTTTGCTGCTTTGAGACATTGTTTGACCATCCTAGAAGTTTTGGAATTTGATGAAATTTGGTGAGGGTGTTGTCTAGGGTAAGATGATCATCCTCACAAATTTTCATCAAATTCCAAAACTTCTAGGGGGTTCAAATGGTTGAAGCAAAATCAGTCGTCTGCAGTCATCGTTAAAATCTGCAGCATTTTACCCACCAGGGGATTGGAGAGTTGGCAAAGCAACTGATGCTTTGGTGATGAGGTTGTGGGTTCAACTCTTCCTCCCCTCGATTTACCCAGGAGTGAAGTGGGAATTGCCGAGTGGGTCGGGCTTCACTCCCGGAGGGATTAGTCCGAGCCTGAAGTGGGCCATTGCCCGAAAGGTTTCGGGACACCCGCCGATGTCAAAAAAAAAAAAAAAAAAAAAAAAAAAAAAAAAAAAAAAAAAAAAATCTGCAGCATTTTGTTTCGACCATTTGACCCTCTTAGAAGTTTTGGAATTTGATGAAAATTTGTGAGGATGATCATCTTACCCTAGACAACACCCACACCAAATTTCATCAAATTCCAAAACTTCTAGGATGGTCAAACAATGTCTCAAAGCAGCAAAAATGCTGTTTTGATAGGCGGCATCCCATTCCTCATATATATATATATATATATATATATATATATATATATATATATATATATATATATATATATATATATATATATATATATATATATATATATATAGTGGGGTTGGAGGGGGGCGACTTAATGAGCCGTCCCTGACAAAGAGATCGGTTAAGCCTAAGGACTTTTAAATACTATGGAAGAAATTGTCCTCCACAATATTTCAAATTTTCTTTTGGCATGCCACCGAACCAGTGAACCACCTAGCTGACCACTAAACTGCTCGCCGCCACCGAACCACCAACTGTCGCCTTTGAACCGAACCGAACCTATACCTAACCCTGAGATCTACAGGCCATGTGATGAACCCTAGACCTAGGATCCTCCATCGAATCAAAAGCCGCCTTCGGAGCTGCTCGCTGCTGCCGCTGCAACCGCAACCTCTGCTGCTCGCCGAACGCCACCGCTGTCGGAGCTTCTTGGAAAAGATTGGAGAAGAAACCAAGGACGGGGGGTAGTTTCGGGTTTACCAAAAAGATAGGGACCTTAGGTTAAATGAAACTTTAAGATGTCCTGTTTACGGGATGGATCTGTTATCAAGGACCTCTCATACATTAACCATATATATATAACGAGTTTTAAAACCGTGAGTTTTCGAATAAAGCAGACAACATCTTGTATGTGGGGTTGGGATGTTACAAAATCAATACTAAGGTTGAACATCTATAACATCTATCTATACCATAATAGATTAGTCTATGAAAAACATCCCATTTAATATGATGTTACAATAATTTCTTTAGGTGCATTATCAGCTATCGGATGGAGGAAATCAAACGACTAAATATCCCTCCCGGGTATCACTAGACTTCTCGCATATACCAGACCCTTAAAGGATCCTCATCAAGTGTGAGATGCAACGTCGGAGATGTCCCGGTATTTAGGATTTTTTTTTTTTGAGAAATCCCTCCCAGAAATTGGGGGGGGGGGGGGGGGGGAGGGGGGTTTCGGCCTTTACTCCTACCAGTACGGTATGTAGGGCCTCCAATGTCCAATGTGTGGGGTTACTTAGCGTCACAGATGCTCTCATGTCCCAAAACCCGGATAATAAGGGGAGCTCAACATACTATACAACGACACAACTACCTATCCCCTAGCCGATGTGGGACTAAACCCAACACAATGTGTTGGGTTGGGGAGGAGGACGTCCACTACCTCCTCCTTCGGCGACATACGTGCGCCAACGCGGACCCGACATACGTGCGCCAACGCGGATGCAAACCCGACGCGCGCTCCGACTCGAACCCGACTTGCACGCACCAGTACGGACCCGGACCCGATTCGCGCCCAACAAGGGAGGAGCGGACCCCACACTCAAAGGGGGCCGGCCCCTACTAGGGACCCGAACCCCATGGGGCCGGCCCCTACAAAGGACCCGAACCCCTTGGGGCCGGCCGGCCTTGCAAGGAAAAAGAAAAGAAAGGAAAGAAAAGAAAAAGGAAAGAAAAGAAAAGGAAAGAAAAAAAGAAAAGGAAAGAACTACCGCCATGCGCGGGGGGAGGTTGCGTATGACGTCTGCTCACGCGTGGATCTGCACCGATCCCTCGATCCGACGGACAAGAAGAAGAGTCGGGTCGCCATCGATTTCGTGTGCAAAATCCAGCCATAATTGCCCCGCCAGGAAAGGAAAGCAAATAAATATTATTCCTCTCTTCAATTGAAGAATAAATCCATGGCAATTATGAGGGAGATATTAAAGGGATTTAAAATTAAAACTTCCCATATCTCCTCCCCCTCTCCTTTTGCCTATAAATAGAGGGGGAGGGGGAAGGCTGAAGCATGGTCGAAGATTGAAGACAAGGCGAGGAAGCTCTGCAGAAAAGGAGACGCTTCTTCATCGACCCAAGGCTTCACGAGGCACGGGCAAGCCTGTCCCTCCGGGATCGGCTTAGTCCATTGAAGGCCCTCATCAACGTGAAGACCCTTGCACAAGAAGATCAAGACTTCGACTCCATGCACAAAGAAGAAAGCTCGGAGAATAAGACCCTTCGACTCTGAAGACGCCAGAAGCAAAGGCCGGAGAAGAAGCTCGGAGCGGTACTACCCCGTCGGCTCCAACAAACCCTCAACTCCGATCAAGCTCCAAAGTCCGGAAAAGCAGAACGAAGTGTCATCAACCCGTCGCCTTCGACAAACGTCTGCTCCCTCCATGAAGAAGAAAGCCTAGAGAAGACTACCTGAAGCGTCGCTACCCCCACCGTCTTTATCAACAAAAGCCGACGCTACAACCGTCGCACGGAGACCGTCGGTACCCCCGCCGTCTTCATCAACAAAAGCTAACGCCACAATCGTCGCACGGAGATCGGTGCTACCCCCACTATCTTCGAAAACATTCTTCGACTCCGATCACGCCAAAGAATCCCGGAGAAGAAGAGGAGTCCAGCCGACATCCAAACCATCGAAGCATCGAAGAAGTAGACCACGTCGTTCGAGAAGAAGACCGAGTTAACGCTGAAGCCAAAGCAAAAGCCCCGGTAAAGCCCGCGCCAAAGCAAAATGCAAGTGCCAAAGCCAAGCGACTACGCCGGCCACGAGCAAGAGCACCACACGTTCTAGCCGATACGACGCGAAGTCCGGAAGAACGAAAGCATCGCAAGTCTCTCCCGTCTACGTCCAAGCGCAAGTGCCAAAGCAAAGCAAAAGCAAGAGCCACGCCAAAGCCGAAAGCCCAACCCGAAAGCCAAAGCCAAAGCCGACGCCAATCGACGCCGCGAACCGACGATCAAGGACACCGAGGTCAAGCAAGGAGCGAGGAAGACACGAAGACCGAGGAATGAAGCTGAAGACCCCTAGCCGAGGAAGCACGAAGCACGGAAGGGACCGAAGAAACAACGGATATTCCTTAGCCTCTCCAAAACCCTCACCTTGTAAAGACCTCTGTCCTGGGCAACTCCTTCAGAGCTCTCGCACGAACACCATGTGGAAATGCGGATCAAAGGGACCCTCCAGAGGATCTCTCCCACAATCCCCTGATCAACACTCGCCGCAACCCGGACTCGCCACACCCGAGCCACCCGGGTCCCGGCGCACTCTTGTAATCTCGTTTTGTGTAATAAAGACGACCCGTACCTTTTATGCGCATACAGATTTCTGGCACGCCCGGTGGGACGTTCTCTTCTTTCATCCGTACGGCTGAAGAAGTCGCTCCAAGTTCACAATGGCCGGGACAAGCAACGATGCGTTTGCTCCAAGTCTTTCACTGATCGCCGAGTCTCCTCTACTCCAACACGGTGATCCAGTAAACCCGGAGGGTAATGCTCCCCCGATGGTACGCGTCTACACTCGGCGTACTCGAACCCTTGCGGATGTCTTCATGCTAGAAACTACTGTCGAAGATGCTCGCCAAAATGCCGACGAGGCCTTGGTGCATGAAGAAACGCACCTCGATCCTAGAGTCCATGTCCAGAAGTTTGGGGAGGACCAGCCCCAACCCCGAGCCCGTTCGGATTCTCTAGCGGACATTGCACCTCCTCTGCAGGGGGCAAACACCATGTGACGACCAAGATCCAATAGGCCAAGAGCCAAGAGCCAAGACTCCTGAGGCGGGAATGCCAAGATGGATGAGGTGAGGTGAGGTGTACAAGGCCATGAGTTAGCCCCACATCGCCTGGAGAGAAGGAGATCCTGAGCTACTTATATAATTTCCCCTCCCAAACATAGAAGACGCGTTTTAAAACCGTGCACCGCTACGGATTTCGTAAAGAACTCCGTAGTTAAGCGTGCTCGGGCGAGAGTAGTACCAGGATGGGTGACCCCCTGGGAAGTTCTCGTACGGGTACGGGCAAAGCGGACAATATCTTGTGTGTTTGGGGCGGATGTTACACACCAGTCATCAACCAGAAGCAAGTCGGCGTAACTATATCTCCGATGATGACGGCGAGGATGCTAGCATGCAACATCGAGACGTCCTCCGTCACCATCCTCCGTCCGGTCTCCAGCTCTAAGTCATGCAGATGAACGAGCACATGGTGCAGATTACTCGGCTGATGGAGGAGAAGGATCGTTACATCAATACTCTGCTCCAAAAGCTAAGCGCAAAGGACGCTGCAGCAGTCGGTCAACCCGTTACTTCTCCAGTAGCCGCTCCAGCTCTGTCTTCAACTCCCGCTCCTGCAGAGTTTGTTCCGACGATTCAAGCAGTTACTCCAGCACTCTCCTCGGCTCCCGTCCCCGTGGAAGGCGTCTCCCCAGCGCCAGCCTCAGTGGCTACACAACCTCCGGTAATGGCAACGATGAATGCTCAGCAAGTCCAAGCGTTGGTGGCCGACATGATGCGCTCCCACGGCAGTGGCCTTCCTCCGATCACGGCAGCATACTCGAAGCCCTACACCGCGAGGATCCAGCAGCTACGCTTCCCAGTCAGATTCCAACCACCAAAGTTTCAGCACTTCGACGGAAAGGGAAATCCAAGACAGCACGTTGCTCACTTCATCGAAACTTGCAACAACGCCGGCACATATGGTGACGAGATGGTGAAACAGTTCGTTCGCACCCTCAAAGGTAATGCTTTCGACTGGTACGTTGATCTTCCTCCAGGGACCATCGACAGCTGGGATCAGATGGAGAGGGAGTTCCTCAATCGCTTCTACAGCACCAGACGCATCGTCAGCATGACCGAACTCACCGTCGTCAAGCAAAGGAAAGACGAGCCGGTGATCGACTATATCGACAGATGGAGGAACCTCGCGTTGAATTCACGAGACCGTTTGTCTGAAGACTCGGCCATCGAGATGTGCACCCAAGGCATGCACTGGGGCCTGCTCTACATCCTCAAGGGTATCAAGCCTTGGTCTTTCAAAGAACTCGCGACTTGGGCTCACGACATGGAACTCAGCCTAGCAAGCCGCGGGGACTCGAAGAACAAAGACTTCTTGAAGGTGGAGAAGAAGGACAAGCCACCGGCATCGAAACCGAAACAAGTCAATGTTGCGGACGTCGCTTCAACCTCCAAGCCGCTCAAGATCGGTGGCAAGCCGGATCAGAAGAAGGGAGTCTCCATACCGCCGCCTCCGCCGCCAAGACAAAGGATGACACTCGAGGAGCTCGAAGCAAAGGAGTACCCCTTCCCGGACTCAGAAGTCTCTTCCATGTTCGACCAACTGCTGCAAGAGAATATGATAGAGCTCCCTCCTTCGAAGAGGCCCGAGCAGATGCATCGCGTCGACGACCCTCTCTTCTACAATTACCACCGGGTGGTAAGTCATCCCATCGAAAGATGCTTCGTCTTCAAGAAAAGAATCATGGCACTCGCAAAGCAAGGAAAGATAGAAATTAACACCAGGGAAGTCGCTACAGCCAACATGACGTCCATCACCTTCGGCTCCTTCTCGTCGGTACTCGTTGCTGCGCGGCGAAGCGTGCCCAAATTGTGCATCAACCGTCAAGCACCAACCGCTAAGTCAATTTCCCAACCGAGAGTCTCGAAGCGACGTCAATGTACTCCTGCGCTCACCGAGAAAGAAACGCCGCTGCCCTGGGGGCAACCATCGCTCACACCAGCACCTCTTCCAAGCAATGCTACATCCCAACGAGCGCTCCAAAGGAGATACGAGAAAGGAGATCCAGAAGTCGGTCTGCTGGGCCAGCCTTCGGGGAAGTTCGACTATTACGTCCTCTACTCAAGGCCTCCGTCTGTTTCAATCGACGAAATCAAGCCCACCGGCTGGGGATCAGAAGATGAGCCAGTGGAGCCTCAGGAAGAGCAAGTCCCTTCCAGTCAAGCTACGTCCCAATGCGCTCTCCGGAAAAGATACAAGTAGGGAGATCCAGAAGTCAGTCTGCTGGGCCAGCTTTCGGAGAAGTTCGACTATTACGTCTTCTACTCACAGCCTCCATCAGTTTCGATCGAAGAAATCAAACCCACCAGCTGGGGATCGGAAGACAAGCCAGTAGAGCCTCCGGAAGAACAAGTGCCTTCAAGGGAACCAGTTGCTGCTACCGATTATCATCTTAGCGGAGGGGAATCCACCGACGAAGAGGCATGGGTCATGCTACCACGGCGGCGAAAGCCATGACAAGAAAGGCAACAGAAGCAAAACCGTGTGATGAGGAGATTTCCAGAACGCCAAACCTACAAGAAGAAAAGCAAGACTCCAGGAAGGAAGGCGTTCAAAGTGCCGCCAGCAAGCCAAGACGATCTCCTCCAGCAAAGCCTTCCAGAACCCGCAATACTGCAAGAATTCTTCCCGGATCACTTCCTCCCAATCGATCAGCACATCAGGGTGTCTTGTTGCATGGTCGAAGTTCATAAGGCATCGAAAGGAAAAGATGAAAGCGAAACTTCTGAAGAAGGCGACTCCATCGACAAAGGAGACGATTTCGACCAAAGAGGCACTGCCTCTCATGATGAGGCAATCCTGCACTTGCCGCTCGTAGAAGCTTTGCATCTTCCGAAGAAGGCTCGCCTAGCAATGGCTGCAGCTTTGGCCGACCCAGACAGCTACAAGAGGAAAAGGAAGGATGACAAGAAGGGCAAAACTGTGGCCCCGTGCGATGCAACGATAACCTTTTCAGACGAGGACTTGCAACTCGGAATGCGACTACATAACCGGCCTCTCTACATCTCGGGATATATCAAAGAGAAGCCGGTAAACCGAATTTTGCTGGACTGTGGCTCCGCCGTCAATATTATACCTATCCAAACAATACGGTAACTCGGCATCACCAATGACCAGCTCTCGCCCAGTCAGTTGGTCATTCAAGGGTTCAACCAGGGCGAACAGTCCACCGTCAGAATCATCCGTTTGAAGCTTTCCATCGGCCCGCTAGATACAACGGTCCTCTTCCATATCATTGATTGCCAGACATCGTATCGCCTCCTGTTGGGCAGGCCTTGGCTACACGAGAATGGCGTCGTGGTGTCCACCTGGCACCAGTGCCTTAAGTACTACGAAGAAGGCATGGAAAAATGCATAACTGCTAATGACAAGCCATTCAATGAGGCCGAGGCACATTTGGCTGATGCCAAGTTCTACCAAGCAAGAGACCTAGTCGCGGAAGTCCTTCCAGCTAAGGCCCCTCGAGCCCAGAAGACTGAAGAAGTGAATCTGGACAAGACTTCTCTTCCTGCAAATCCGGTGCCACCCTCCGACAAGGCAAGACTTGAGGTCCAAGAAGCATCGAAATCTAGGCAAAAGATACGCATCAGTTTTGAGTCAAGAGCAACGCAACATACCCCGTTGCCCGTCCAAGCGATGCCAGTCCTGCATCTTGCACCTCAGTGGCTCCGTAAATCCGAGCGATCGCCTTCTACTCCGACAAGGAAGCTGGCCCCGTCATTATCACAGGCCAACGTCGTCACTCTGCAAGAAATGACGTTACCATTGCCTAGCCTGACGCAAGCTCCGAACCCGAGCAGACCTGTCGAATCAGTCGACCCCAATCAGTTTGGATTCAAGCCGAAAGGAAGTTGGGGGCAAAATGCTGCTAAGTTGCTGTTCAAAGCCGGCTACGACAGAGAAAGCGCCATGGGCACACTTCCCCCAGTAGCAACTCCACATGGGATGACGAGAACTCAAGCTCGGCTGTTTCAAAATGGTGAACAAATTCTCCCGAACCGCCGAGGCATCGGCTCCAGTCAAGCTCCATTGGTCATCAGAACCACAGCAAAGAAGACCTTCACCTCCAACTACATCGAGGCGAAGATGGTAGACGAAGCAGCTGAAGGATCAACAATCTCCGATGCACGCTCTACCTATGCCAGCCATCCCAACAGTAAAAAAAGACGGCAGCGGGCTCGACGCCAAGCCTCACTCCAGAAGCAAAATAAAAGCAGCCTATGCCGGTCGAATCGGAAGCGCACATCCCTGTTCGAAAGGCTCGGGCTAGTCAAGCAATCAAAGAAGAAGTCGGTGTTCGATCGTTTGGGAATGCCCGTTGAGGACCTCATTTCAACACCCACCCACCCACCCATGGCTGTCGTCAATCATATCTCCATTTTTGACTCCGACAACGATGATACTTCTTCTTTGGACGACGAGTTGCCAGATGCCCCGCCAGTCCTTGAAGAAGGGGGGCAGTCCACCGTTGATGACTTGAAGGAAATCAACTTGGGCGCACAGAGACGGAGCCTCGGCCTACATTCGTCAGCACACTCTTGACTCTGGAGAACGAAGCCGCATACATCAAACTGCTTAAAGAGTACATAGACGTCTTCGCATGGTCCTACAAGGAGATTTCGGGCCTCGATCCCAAAATCGCAGTGCACCAGCTCAGCGTCAAACACGGAGCTAGCACTATCAAGCAAGGACAAAGATGCTACCGGCCGGAACTGGTACCCCAAATAGAATGCGAAGTTAACAAGTTGATCGAAGCCGACTTTATCCGAGAGGTCAAGTACCCGACATGGATCTCTAGCGTCGTCCCGGTCAAAAAGAAGAACGGTCAAATCCGAGTGTGCGTGGACTTCAGAGACTTGAACAATGCATGCCCAAAGGACGACTTCCCCTTACCAATCATGGAGCTAATGGTGGACGCAACGACAGGCCACGAGGTACTAACTTTCATGGATGGATCATCGGGCTACAATCAGATTCGGATGGCACCCAAGGATGAAGAGCTCACAGCATTCCGCACACCGAAAGGAATCTACTGCTACAAAGTTATGCCATTCGGCTTGAAGAACGCAGGAGCCACCTACCAGCGAGCTATGCAGAAAATCTTCGACGATATTCTTCATCAAAACGTGGAGTGTTATGTCGATGACCTCGTAGTGAAATCCAAGAAGAAGTCGGCACATCTACAAGATCTCGAGCTAATCTTCAAACGGCTTCGAAGGTACCAACTCCGTATGAATCCACTCAAGTGCGCATTCGGAGTATCCTCAGGCAAGTTCCTCGGCTTTGTCGTACGACATCGAGGTATTGAGATAGATCAATCCCAGATAGATGCTATCGTCAATATGCCCGTGCCGAAGACAGTACGAGACCTCAGAGGCCTCCAAGGGCATTTGGCATATATCCGGAGATTCATCGCCAACCTAGCTGGAAAGTGCCACCCATTTAGTCGCCTCATGAGGAAAGGAGCATCGTTCAAATGGGATGAAGATTGCCAAGAAGCACTCCAAAAACATCAAAGCCTATCTACTGAAGCCACCAGTTCTATCAGCACCAGTTCAAGGAAGGCCGCTAATCCTCTATATTAGTGCCCAGGAGCAATCCTTGGGGGCACTCCTGGCTCAGAACAATGAACTTGGCAAGGAGACGGCTTGCTACTACTTGAGTTGCACTCTCGTCGCGCGCAGAGCTAAATTACTCCCCAATCGAGAAGGTCTGCTTAGCACTCATCTTCGCCACGAAAAAGCTGCGACACTATATGCTGGCTCACACCATCAGACTCGTCTCGAAGGCTGACCCCCTCAAGTACATCATGTCAAGACCAGTGCTCTTCGGACGTCTGGCCAAGTGGGCGCTGCTTCTACTTGAATTTGATATCACCTTCGTACCACCAAAAGCGGTTAAAGGGCAAGCCCTTGCGAATTTCCTCGCAGAATATCCTCTCCCGGCAGAATGGGAGTTATCAGAAGATCTCCCAGACGAAGAAGTGTTCTCCATCGACATCGCCCCATCCTAGAAAATGTTCTTCGACGGCGCAGTAAGGCAAGACATAGCGGGAGCCGGAGTCATCTTCGTCACTCCGGACAACGAAATACTCCCCTTCTCATTCCTACTGTCGGAATCATGTTCCAACAATGCGGCAGAATATCAAGCTCTGCTCATCGGTCTCGAGCCGGCCGACGAAATGAAGCTTCAAGGACTAGAGATTTTTGGTGACTCTCAACTCGTTATCCAGCAAGTCTTGGGGGCATACGAAGTCAACAAAGAAGACCTAGTGCCGTTGCACGCGCGAGCTGTGGAGCTCCTCGGCAAACTCAAGGCTGCTTCCATTCAGCACGTCTCCAGGAACCTCAACCAGCAAGCTGAAGCACTCGCAAATCTGGCGGCTACACTCCCGTTTCCAGAAAAATATCAGCTCGTCGTCCCCATCTGCAGAAGATTCGTGATCACCGAAGAAGGTCCGATCAAAATTCCAGTTCAAACCAACGCAGTGCACGTCCTCAAAATTGAAGAGCGAGACTGGAGGCAGCCTTTTGTGGATTATCTCGTCCATGGTAAACTCTCCGAAGATCTGAAGCGCAAAGTCGACGTCCGCCGATGATCTCTGAAATTCTACCACTTCAACAACGAGTTGTATCGCCGAAGCTACGCTGGCACACTCCTGAGATGCCTCGCAAAGGAAGAGGCAGAAGCAACACTGGAAGAAGTACACGCTGGAATCTGCGGCTCACACCAGTCTGGCCCGAAGCTCCACTTTCGAGTTAGGAGGATGGGATATTACTGGCCCACCATGATCAAGGATAGCTTGGAGTACGCAAAAAGATATCACGTTTGCCAGCTGTACGGGGACTACATCCGTCAACCTCCGAAACCGCTGCACCTGACAATCGCATCATGGCCCTTCGATGGATGGGGATTCGATATTGTCGGCCTCCTGCCTAAGTCATCCAAGCAACATCTTTACATTCTGGCGGCAACGGACTACTTCTCCAAGTGGGCTGAAGCGACACCCCTACAGAAAGTTACAAAGCACTTCGTCATCAGGTTCATCCAGAATGACATCATCTTTCGATATGGAGTCCCTCGCTACATCGTAACAGACAACGTAAAGCAATTCAAGAATGCTGCCGTCAGCCAGTTTTGTGCATTGTACAACATTAAATAGAACTGCTCGACGATGTACAACGCTCCGGCCAACGGTCTGGCAGAAGCTTTCAACAAGACTCTTTGCAAGTTGCTAGAGAAAACCGTCTCGAAGACAAAGAAAGATTGGCACGAACGCATGGGCGAAGCACTATGGCTTACCGGACGTCCTTCCGCACGCCGACACAAGCAATACTGTACTCCCTCGTCTATGGTGTAGAAGCTGTTCTTCCGCTCGAGCTCCAGATCCCGTCGCTCAGGATAGCCATCCAGGAAGGCCTCAATAGCGACGACAACGCCCAGCTCCGCCTAGCAGAATTGGAAGCATTGGACGAAAGATGCCTCGAAGCTCAGCAACGTCTGGAGTGTTATCAGGCCAAACTGTCTCGCGCCTTCAATAAGAAGATCCGTCCTCGATCATTCCAGACAGGGGAACTGGTGCTGGCAGTCAAACGCCCTATCATCCTCTCGCATTGAGGAGGGAAGAAATTTGATGCTAAGTGGGATGGCCCGCATTCCGTCAAGGAAATCTATTCCAACGGCACCTATCTCCTCACCACGCCAGAAAGGCTAACACTCGGCCCTATCAACGGCAAGTACCTCAAAAGGTACTACGCCTAAAGCAAGACAACACCCCTTGCAAAAAAAAAAACCGAACTACGTGCGACTTGATCCCCCTTAGGGGGGTATGTAGGCAGCCTGAGAAGTTACTTCAGGTTCAGTCCAACCAAAAGAAAAGAAAAAGAGACAACAAGGGTCCATGCATGAATACGGCAGAATAAGGCGATATTATTAGATCGTGAAGAAAAGGTGGTACATGGCATAAGTCCCAAAAAGAAAGCTACAATGCAAAAGAATCAGACAAGGAGCAACTAAACGAAGGTATCCAGAGCTCAAAGACGGCGCAGTAACTCCTCTTTAGTAGCCTCCACTCGCTGAAGTTCCACGGGATGGGTGGCCAGAAGCTCACGACGGGTCGCCAAGTCTGACTGCTGCTTCAAGTAACTCACCTTCAAAGCGCTCTCCGCAGCCTCAGCTCGCTCCAGACGAGACTCTGCCTTCCGAAGCAAGGCGCGCACCGATTCTATCTTCCTTTGAGCCTTCGACAGGCTGAAAGCGGCCCCCACAAGTTGGTGCTCTGACTGACACAAACTCGCCTCAGCGGCCTCCAACTCAGAAGGGGAGCTCCCCTCTAGTAAAGCTCGCCGGGAGTGATAAGCCTTGCTATCGGTCATAAGCAGGTTCATCTGAGCAACGAAAGAAGAACCGTCGACTTTGAACTACTCCAGGCTCGCGCAAAACTTTGCACCGTCCGTCGACCACCAATCCTGGAGGGCGCCAAAGCCAGCACCTTGGAAAGGCTCCAACGTTGACTTGATGTACTGTCGGCAGCTCGCAAGAAGGAACTCTGAAACTCTGCTCCTCGGCCTTAAGCTCGGCCGAGGTGCCTCGGAGTAGGTGGGCAAGACCTTCCCTCCCGCTGCAGCCGCGACAGGAACCGCCTGCGCCAATGAGGGCGGCAGAACTGGAGAAACTGCCGCAACCGCTGCAACAACCGTCTCCTCCAACGGGCACGAGGATACAGCAACCGGGAAATGCCGCTTGTCGACGCTCGAAACTTCAGCCTCCTCATGGAAAGACAAAGCGTCAACATCGATGCCGCCAGATCAATATCGCCACTAGGGAAGTTCTCCCCGCAAAGCCCGAGGCGATGCAGATCATCCGGAGGGATATCTAGCCCACATGCCCCAGGCACTTCCTGCGCGACCCCAGTAGACGAGTGCCCAAGAGATGCCTTCGGAGAGTTCGCCCCGTGCTCTACCACTATAACGGAATCTGTCCAAAAGAAAATACATTGCTCAGCATGATGGAACTTCCCGAGCATAGAAAGGAAGTGAAATAAAGAGAACTCCATACCTGCGAAGTCGGACGAAGCAGCCCTAGACGGAGGGATCACCTCATCTTTTAGAAGTCCGAGCTCCTCTGTATCCTCCACCGGACAAGGGACCCTCGAAGTGATCCCGCGCGGAATGCACACTTTTCGTCTTTTGGGCGGGGCACCCTCAACAGCAGACTTCGGAGGAAAAGATGGCCCAGGGGCACCAACGAGGTCGGCTCTTAACACCGGAGCTGAAGAAGGGACACGGCGAGCACTGAAAAGACGACTGCAACTCTTCTGGGCCCTCTGAAGCCCCAATCAAAGGCGACGATCCTCTACTCCCGCAGCAGGATCAAAACAAAAGGTTTTGAATTAACTGCTCGCCAGGACGTCAATCGGGAGACTTGCAAGCAAAGGGGAAACTCGCCCTTCAATCCACTTGCAATACTCCGGAGTGGTGGCATCCCGAAACCCAGACTTGGTCCCAGGGAAGAAGCTACCTCCAGTCAATCGGGCGTAGAGAGTAGCCCAGAGATGGTAACCCTCTTGCGGACTAATACGCCCCTGCAACTGTTGAGGCATACCAGGAACTTCCTATCGAAATCCTTTCTGGCGAGCAAAGCGGTGAGGGGAGTACTGCTCCACCTCCACCACATCCCCCTTGCGCTAAACCAAGTAGCCAGGGTGGCAACTGACCATGTTCCAGTACAGGCTGTCCGGGAGCTCCTCGTTGTCGTAGACAGTCGACCTCTCCAAAGGCAGCACCGAATGCTCTGACAGAAATTCAACGTCGGCGCTTCTCATCCTCCTCAAAAGAGTGCGAGCACACTCCCTCGGATGCTCCCAACTGATAAAGGCATTTAAGATCCCTCCTATCCCGGGCAGGAACGGCAGGTCGGCTGGATGCCCGCGTCTAGCAAAGATCCCCTTTGGAAAATATAAAGCTATCTAGCCGTACAAGTAATGCAGAGGTCCGAACGCAGCAAACCGGTCAAGCTCCTCCTTGGCATTATCCGAGCTGGACAAGTCCCAGTAGGTCCCGCTGAGACCCCGGTACAAGGCACACAAGATGACCGGGGCTAGATTGAAAAGCTCCCCCCTCGCCATCCTGGAAGCTGCAAGAAAGGTTCCCGGATAGATGACCTCACCAGCACAGGGAAGCACGAACCGACAAAGAAAGATAACCAGCCCGGCGGCTCGGTAAACCGCCCGCCACTCCTCGCTGTCACGCCTCAGGCCGAGGATTTCCCAGGGACACTGCTTTTCCTCCATTGAGTGCCTCTCTCGAGCCAAGGACTCAATGGGCCTCACGAAAGAACGAAGCGGAGGCCTTTTCATTTGAGCGATCTTCCACATCGGGTGAGCCGAAGGTGCCGGGGACCTATACTCGCCTCTGAACCAAAAATCAACCCAAGAGGAAGGACGCACTCGATCTGACTGATCCCGCGCCGCGATGATAGCATATGCCTTGAACAGAAGAAGGCAGGAACTCGGAGCGAAGCTGCTATCCAACAGATCCTTCAAAACTGGCACCTCCTCCTGGTAGTAATTTCGCACTTCAGGGCACCCGGAAACGATGTGAACATCGCGAAGTGAGATTCCTATCTCCCCCGCTCCAGTAAGGAAAGTGTTGGTGGCCGGACACCAGAGTTCACAAAGTGCGCGATACATCCCCTCAGGACGGCTGTATTCTCGACGAGCCGGCGCCAGAAACTTGGCCAATAAATTCATCTCGGGTTCCGTGCCAAAGACCTCGTAGAGCTCGCCCATCCATTCGTGAAAACCACAAAGGTATTGGACGTCTCCCCGAGGCCAAGAATCGGTACCCCATCGGGTCAATCGGGAGCATATCTTCGAGGCAACAACCGGAGTGGGCACGAAATCTTCATCATAATGGTGGAAAGGAGTACTCAAACTCGGACGGAGGAGCTTCATGAAGATCCCTTCGTCAGTATAGATCTTCTCCCTCAGCTTCAGCATCCCACAAGTCACATCCGCAACTCCGTCTTCCGTGATGCGCTCGTGGGTAAAAACACGGAGCAACGACAGAAGGTCTTCCCGCCTCGAGTTGCGGTAACGGTGCACCCGAGTAAGGGGGAAGCGAAGGCACCTCCTCCCATCGGAGAGGTCCTCAGCTATCCACCCCGGCGAAGTCAAGCTCTGGAATCCTGGAGAACCATGAAAGGAAGCAAGTCAAGACAAGTGCGCGCCAAAAAAAAAAAAACGAGGGGCCCATAGCCCCCCTGGAGGACCACCCGAGCAACGACGTCTTCGCGCCGCACTCCCAAGGCCCACATGTTACCCACTCAAGACACTCCTATGCCGCACGGTGTCCGCATATCGCTCGCGCCGCTTGAAGCCCCACCACGCACCGTCGCGGCCTGCGACAGTCACCCGCGTGCGCCCCATGCCGCACACACTATGACCCGCATCCGCATCGCAGCCCGCGTGCCACGAGCCGACACCGCTGCCACTGATACCTTCGTGGACCGGAAGAAAAAGGAGAGAAAGAGAAAGTGCGAAAAAAAAAAAAACCGAGCAAACGGGGGGGGGGGGGGGGGGGGGACCCGCAGCCCCCTCTCCCCCAATGGAAACCGAACAGCAAGGGGAGGGGGGGGACCCGCAGCCCCCCTCCATCTTCTCCTGCGTGACCGAAAAAGGGAGGGGCGGGCACCTCGGCCTCGCACCCGCCCATCTCGGCCCCGCGCCCGCCCATATCGGCCCCGCACCGCCCATCTCGGCCCTGCGCCAGCCCATCTCGGGCCCCGCGTCGCCCAACCCGGCAGCCGTCGTCGCTGCCCCGCGCCGGCCGCCGCCCGTCGCGACCCCCGCGCCTGCACCCGGCACCCGCAGCCCCGGCCCCGCGTGCGCGCCCCGTGCCGTCGCCACCGCACCGCAGTCCCGCCACTGCCCGTGCGCCGGCCCTCGCTGCTGCCGCTGCTGATCCCACGACCCGGAGCCGAAGCAAAAAAAAAAAGAGGGAAAAGAAAAAAAGGAAAGGAAAGAAGAAGAAGAAAGAAGAAGAAGACAAAGAAGAAGAAGAAGAAGAAGAAGAAGAAGAAGAAGAAGAAAGAGGAAGAGAGAGGCGGCGAAAGCGACCCGCACCTCAGCCGCGCTCCTCCATCCTCCTCGCCTCGGTCCTCGCCGCATCGTTGCTTCGAGCCCGTCTTCGCAATGACCTCCAGATCGCGCACCATCGCCACCGACGAAAGAGGCAACACCGGGAAGACGGAGCAAGTCGCGTGCAACCCCAGGCAGCTCTCTTCCGACGGCGGTCTCCAGAAGCCGGCGGAACCTTCGCAAAGAAACAGAATGGCGGATGAAGGGGGTACGGGTCCTTAAATAGATCCCCAACCCCGCCCACAAAAGGAATCAAGGACAAGTGCTCTACGATTCTTACGTATCCAAACCCTACATGTTCTCATCGACACACTCGTCCTTGAGGGGGCATTTGTAGACACATGAAATTTGTCTAAACCCGGACCCGACATACGTGCGCCAACGCGGATGCAAACCCGACGTGCGCTCCGACTCGGACCCGACTTGCACGCACCAATACGAACCCGGACCCGATTCGCGTCCAACAAGGGAGGATCGGACCCCACACTCAAAGGGGGCCGGCCCCTACTAGGGACCCAAACCCCATGGGGCCGGCCCCTACAAGGGACCCGAACCCCTTGGGGCCGGCCGGCCTTGCAAGGAAAAAGAAAAGAAAGGAAAGAAAAGAAAGGAAAGAAAAGAAAAGGGAAAGAAAAGAAAAGGAAAGAAAAGAAAGAAAAGGAAAGAACTACCGCCATGCGCGGGGGGAGGTTGCGCATGACGTCTGCTCACGCGCGGATCTGCGCCGATCCCTCGATCCGACGGACAAGAAAAAGAGCTGGGTCGCCATCGATTTCGTGTGCAAAATCCAGTCATAATTGCCCCGCCAGGAAAGGAAAGCAAATAAATGTTATTCCTCTCTTCAATTGAAGAATAAATCCATGGCAATTATGAGGGAGATATTAAAGGGATTTAAAATTAAAACTTCCCACATCTCCCCCCCCCCTCATTTTGCCTATAAATAGAGGGGGAAGGGGAAGGCTGAAGCATGGTCGAAGATTGAAGACAAAGCAAGGAAGCTCTGCAGAAAAGGAGACGCTTCTTCATCGACCCAAGGCTTCACGAGGCACGGGCAAGCCTGTCCCTCCGGGATCGGCTTAGTCCATTGAAAGCCCTCATCAACGTGAAGACCCTTGCACAAGAAGATCAAGACTTCGACTCCGTGCACGAAGAAGAAAGCTCGGAGAAGAAGACCCTTCGACTCCGAAGACGCCAGAAGCAAAGGCCGGAGAAGAAGCTCGGAGCGGCACTACCCCGTCGGCTCCAACAAACCCTCAACTCCGATCAAGCTCCAAAGCCCGGAAAAGAGGAACGAAGTGTCATCAACCCGTCGCCTTCAACAAACGTCTGCTCCCTCCACGAAGAAGAAAGCCTGGAGAAGACTACCTGAAGCGTCGCTACCCCCGCCGTCTTCATCAACAAAAGTCGACGCTACAACTGTCGCACGGAGACCGTCGCTACCCCCGCCATCTTCATCAACAAAAGCCGACGCCACAACCGTCGCACGGAGATCGGTGCTACCCCCACTGTCTTCGAAAACATTCTTCGACTCCGATCACGCCAAAGAAGCCCGGAGAAGAAGAGGAGTCCAGCCGACACCCAAATCGTCGAAGCACCAAAGAAGTAGACCACGTCGTTCGAGAAGAAGACCGAGTTGACGCTGAAGCCAAAGCCCACGCAAGAAGCCAAAGCAAAAGCCCCGGTAAAGCCCGCGCCAAAGCAACGCAAGTGCCAAAGCCAAGCGACTACGCCGACCACAAGCAAGAGCACCGCACGTTCTAACCGATACGACGCGAAGTCCGGAATAACGAAAGCATCGTAAGTCTCTCCCGTCTACGTCCAAGTGCAAGTGCCAAAGCAAAGCAAAAGCCAGAGCCACGCCAAAGCCGAAAGCCCAAGCCAAAAGCCAAAGCCAAAGCCGACGCCAAAAGCACGATCGACGCCGCGAACTGACGATCAAGGACGCCGAGGTCAAGCAAGGAGCGAGGAAGACACGAAGACCGAGGAACGAAGCTGAAGACCCCCTAGCCGAGGAAGCGCGAAGCACGGAAGGGACCGAAGAAACAGCGGATATTCCTTAGCCTCTCCAAAACCCTCACCTTGTAAAGACCTTTGTCCTGGGCAACTCCTTCAGAGCTCTCGCACGAACACCACGTGGAGACGAGGATCAAAGGGACCCTCCAGAGGATCTCTCCCACAATCTCCTGATCAACACTCGCCGCAACCCGGACTCGCCACACCCGAGCCACCCGGGTCCCGGCGCACTCTTATAATCTCGTTTTGTGCAATAAAGACAACCCGTACCTTTTCTGCGCATACAGTGGCAATGGGTCGTGTCGGGTCGGGTTTGTGTCATGTCTAGTTTCGGGTCGTATCCAAAACTCCTACACTCGGACCCAACCCGTTTAACTAATCGTGTCGAGATCCTAAACCAATACCCGATCTATTTATAAACGGGTAGACCCGATAAGACCCGTTAGACCCGTTTACCATATGGGTTTATTCAGTTGACCCAATCCGACCCAATCTGACTTGACCGACCTAATCCGATAGACCGTTGATACTATATATTATAGTATCGGATTGCGGGCAGACCCGACCCGAGACAACCCGTTGAATTTTAAACGGGTCTTTCTGGGTTTACCGTGTCCAGACCCTAAACCCGGACCCGACCCATTTATTAAACGGATCTATCGTGTCGAGTCATTTACGACCCAAACCCGTTTAGCCCTAATCCAGACCTGCCAACTTCGTGTTGGATCCGAAATTGCCGGCCCTAGTCTTTTGGAGGTCTTAATTACCCTTTTTTTTTTGTAGCCCACAACTTTGTCTAGTTGCTGTTTTTCAATAATATTGGTTGGGAAACCCCCCTCCACACGAGGGATTTTTCGGAAAATACCGTCGATACATAACGGGCAGAAAGGGTCAGTGCAGTGCCGCCGTAACCGCGGGCTTGAATTTGAACCATCTCTTTCACTCTCTTCCCACAAATTGCTCACTAGTTGACACAAAACAACAAGAGCAAATAATAATTTAGATGATAATTACAGCCCATTTCAACTCCAAACTCTATTAAAATGTGATTAAGAAAGAGACACCTTAATTAGAATCCAAAACTCTTCCAAATTCAAACCTCACTTCTGACCTATCTTTTCCTCCTTTTTCTCAGGGTCGGTGCAAAGGTTAATGTGTGTGAGAGGTCTCTGACAACATATCCATTATGTGGACAGAACCCCCTAAAGTTTTATTTAACCTAAGATCCTTGTCTTTTTTGGTAAATCCAAAGCTACTCTACCATGTTTCTTCTCCCATCTCTCTCGAGCAGCTCCGGTGACAACAGCTACGGCAGTGGCGATAGGGGCAGCAGCCAACAGCTTCGATGGCAGTGGCGTTCGATTCAGGGTTCGATTGAGGACCCTAGGTCTAGGATTCATCCCATAGCCTGTAGATCTTAGGGTTAGGTTTAGGATAAGTTTGGTTCGACAGTGTTGGTGATTAGTATTGGCGACGACATTCGGTGTTCAGTGACAACGAGCAGCTCAGGCGTTCACTGGTTCGGTGGCGGCAAGCAACTCCAGCAGGATTTATTAGTTCGATGGCAAGACAAAAAAAAATATAAAATATTGTGAAGGATATTTTGAGGCCATAGCATTTTAAAGTCCTTTAGTTTAACTGATCTCTTTGTCAAAAACAGCTCAGTATGTCACAAAAAAAAAAAAAAAAAAGAAGGGTAGAGCTTATCCATAAGCAGTCCTTTTTTTCGTGTTCCAAAATTAAAAAAAACAAACAGTCCTTTTGGCCCATTGAGAACTAGTGGAACAATAACAGTTCATGAACAAACCCATCATTATTATTTTTCCTTTTAATGCGCAGGATCCTCAAGATAGGTCAAGTCCGGAACTGAATCACAACCACCCGTTACACCGGTCCGATCCGTGAATCTCACACAGCCCCAATTATCGGGCAAAAGAATGGGCACTCAGTTCCAAATAAATGGATGTCTATGAAGCATGGATATAGAACACGGATATCAATATAGGTACAATACGAATACATTGATACAACAAAACCTTTAAAAAGTATGATAAGGGTACGATCGTACCCATGCCATACCAATGCCGTACCCAAATTGAGGTACTTGTATCCGATTCAAAACAATAGTGTACCAGATATAAAAATTATTGTATCCGTATCCGGTGCATATCTAATACTCGTACGATAATCCTTTCGAAGTACCTGTACTTCACGGTTGGCTGTAGCTTTAACCTATCTAATCCTCTAATTATAGTATCCACATCCTTTCTTTTACTAGTTCAATGCATAAAGAACACTCGAAGCACAAAAGAAGTCAGAAGAGAGTTCTACTCCTCTTCACTTAGCTAGCGTTCCATAGTTGCTGGGAGCCATCCGATGCATTCACTCCAACTTTTGGGGTGATTGGATCGGGCGTTCAATTAATGGAGAGGAGTCCAACCCGACTGATGTGCACCCAGGGTGCTTGGCACCATTATCCCGGATAGGGGGTGGAAATGGGTCATGTCGGGTCGGGTTCGTGTCATGTCTAGTTTCGGGTCGTGTCCAAAACCTCTAGACCGGACCCGACCCATTTAACTAATCATCCTAAAACCATACCCGACCTGCTTATAAACAGTTAGATCCGTTTACCACACGGGTCTATTTAGTTGACCCGATCCGACCTAATCCGACTCAACCCGACCTAACCTAATAAACCCGTTGGTAACTATATATTACAGTATCGGATTGCGGGTAGACATGACCCAACCCTGACACGTTGAATTTAAACGAGTCTTTCCGGATCTACCGTGTTCAGACCCTAAAATTGAACCCGACCCGTTTATTAAACAGGCCTATCGTGTCGACCCGTTTACGACCAGAACCCATTTAACCCTGATCCAGACCTGCTATCTTTGTGTCAGATCATATCCAAAATTGCCAACCCTAATCCAGGATCAATTTGTGAGATATCAAACTTTCGTCAAATATTTATCAAGTAGACTACTAAGAAAGATTTGACAAGAATTTAGGGTTTGGTGGCTTACGACCTCAAGTCACCCCACGAGATAATAATAAATTATAAAAATATGAGCCATTGAGCTCAAAGAGCTGCGTCTTCCCGGCCAGCCCGACTCCTCCGGTAATGCCTGCCTTGGTGACGCCGTCCATGGTGGTTCCGGCGGTCCCTGTATCTCGTACCCCCGGTTCTAACCCTCTTGGCCTCGTGCTTGTCGACGCCACACTCCGGCGGAGGGGTCGGGTACCGGTCGCGGTCGTCGCAGTAGGAGTAGATCATGTGATCCCTCCGGAACCGATCCATCGCCGCCCGCTGCTCCGTCGGTATCGTCGCGGTGGGGTGGTCAGGCTCGCCATCGCACGACGACGACCCAAGGTCCGTGGGGTCCACGGCGCAGCCCTGGAGCACCAGGTCCGCGAACTCGGCAATGTAGGGGGCGTACTTGTAGTTGACGCCGTATCGGCCGCCGGAGGTGGCCCAGCCGGAGCCGTCCCATATGGTGGCGTAGAGGGACATGGGTTTGGTGGGGAAGTCCCCACCCATGGGTTCCCTCTCTATGTTCCTGATTGGGATGCTGTCGATGTAAAATCTGCACAGTACACTCAAATTAGAAATATCAAATTCCAATTTAAAATTGTTTTGATCTCATTTTAGAAATTATGTTGTACAATAAAATATCCTTTTTTAAAACCAAAATTGGGTAAAAATCTAGCCATAATGAATTTCCAAAAAAAAAAAAAACAGAGAATTTGTGGTTGAATTCGTATTGCACTCTGTAAATAAATAATTTTTCTACCTCGAAAAATATAAAAAACTCACATCAAACGCCCATGAACAAGCGAAAGATATCAAAGCATGAAGGAACAGAGGACATTTGAAGTCAAGAAACAGAGCAAACTCTGCATCTCGGCCTTACATGATCCGATCATGGGCCCATTGAATGGAATACTGATGGAAATCCTCAGTGGGGTCGAACCAGAGATCGTATCGCTCCTCCCTCCCGACGGCGGTGCTTCCATTCCCGTAGACGTTGGTCTGCACCCTCCACTCCCTCCCCCTTATGTTTCCCAAGAACTCGAAGTCCAGTTCGTCGTGATTGTTCTCGAACAAATCCCCGTTCGACATCTAGACACAGAGCACCAAATTGTTCAGCCGAAACCCAAATGGGTTTCTTTAGCTTTGTGATTCTTTGTTGAACGGAATCATAAAGTTTGAATTTTGATTGGAAAAAAGAGGGGGGAAACCAGAACGGGGGACATACATAGAAGGCGACCACGACGCCGGCGGCGTAATCGGAGGGGAGCTTGATGGAGGCGCTGAAGAAGCCATGGAGGTAGAGGTCTTGGGAGGCGAATCCGGCACCTGGGTATTTTGGGAATCCACACCCCCCCATCAGTATTGTCTGCGATGGTAATACAAAGAGGGTTTATAATGGGAAGAGGGAAGTGAGAGAGGGGGACCTGTTCTTTCATCGAGGGCGATGTGGACGGTCTTGCCGTCCCGGCGGAGCATAAGGTTGCTGTCACCGAAGATCTGGGTGTAGCCCTCGTCGAAAGACGTAGTCGGGAGGCTCCGTAGATGACTCGGAATCGCGTCGGAGAAGAGAAACAGAGTAGAGTTGGCGAAGAAGAAGAAGAGAAGCAGAGGAATCGACGAGCCCATCACCCCCCTTTCTCTCTGCATTCTCTCTCTCTCTCTCTCTCTCTCTCTCTCTCTCTCTCTGTCTTTACGTACTGAAAGTCATTTTATCTCTCTATCCATCTATCTCTTTCGTAGACGGAGGGGGAAAAAAGACAATGGATCTCTGAATCACTGTAACTTCTTTGGGACGAGAGGGGAGAGAGAGAGGTACGAAGTTGGAAGAGTGGGAGCAGGGTTGCATTTTATTGACACATCTTCACACCCGTTTTGAAAATTTACACCCGGAATGAATTTACTTTAAAAATAATAATATTTTAAAAAAAATATATTAATTGGATTTTAAAATTAATATTCATAGGAAAAAAAATTGGGTAATTTTTTTGAGGAATTAGAATATGTTTTTTTTTTTTTACATTGGTTTTTTTTTTCTAAATCCGTTAGATATTTCAAAACTTTGAGGCAATGGACACACTTCGAGCTTGTACCAATATAGTACATATCAATTAAGTAACTTACAAAAAAATTAACTTTTTTTGTGGACAAAAACAAACATGCCCATCAAGAAATAAAGGAGTTGGTAAGCAACTAATATTTTGGTGAGGAGGTTATGGGTTTAATTCAACCCTCCTAAATTTTTTAAAAAAAATTATAATTGAATCATTCATTCGCTGAAGCAATAGTACTTGCAACTTCATCATCAGGGGAGCTGGGTCTAACATGTGATATCTCAATAGTGAGAGAGATGGTTTACCACTAACAGTCTCTTTGGTTTGGTGTAGTCGGAACGTATGCGCTAACACTGTACACTGAGATTTATTTGATTCAGTGTAGTATTCTGAAATGTGAATGGTTTCAACTCTCATCTATATATATGATTTTTCACAAAAAAATATATAGTTGAAACACACAGTAAAATATTAATTGTTCTGATTACATATGTTATGTGCCCATTGTATCGTGTACCGTCAACTGCATGGAACCAAATAGACTACATAAGTTGCGATCGATTACACAAGACAACCCGCACCGCTAAGCAAAAGACATCCTTAAAGCTATGAGGGACTCGAAGTACGCTTTACAATAAGTGGGTGAAATTATATTTTTTTTCGAAAAACTAGAAAATAATTGTGTGAGGAGGAGAATAAATTAATTTTCATTGTTTTTTTTTTAAAATTAATTGTGATTCTTGAAAACACAATTTAGGTGAAGAGGGGATCGAGAGAGCGGGAAGAGGTGGGCTGACAATGTGGCCTGCCCAAGGACGCGACGGTCCCTTCCCGAGCATTGGATTTTTGTCCTTCTGGAATTGGACATTTAATCTTCGCTAATAACAGAAATACCCCTCTCCCCCCATGAGATTTTAATGGGGGTTAAATTACCGCTAGGGTAATTAATGCAAAGATCCGGGCCAGTGAATAAACCGGCTCGAATCGCATGTCCATTGACTCCATTGCCATTGCCACCCCCCCGCGTCCACCGCAATCAGCGGACGCAGTCCCCTCTCTCTCCTCTCTCCTCTCTCCTCTCTCTCTCTCTCTCTCTCTCTCTCTCTCTCTCGCTCGCCGAAATGATTCACGCGTGACGAGTGGCGAGACGCGCGACGCGGATCCCGAAAGATCGCCGTTTCGTCGCCGATTAGCCGGAAGGGAAAGGACCCAAGCGGTGCGAAGCAAGTTCAGATCCTCTACAGCCTGTTTGTTTTTCGCACCCGCCTGGTTAAGGATAGTAAATTGGATGTGGTCTAATACATCTCATATCTACCATCAATTCTGATTTTTTATTTTTTTCTGGCGTTGGTATTAACCAGTAAAGCAAATCGTTGCTTCTGGACGGTTATTTGGATTGACTGCTAAAGCAAATCAGAAATTAAATTTATTTGTCGCCACCAGCGCCCATTGGCCACTGACAGATCGTTGCTTTCCCGCCGGCCACGATCCATCACCCTACGCCAACACGCAAAGCCGCTCGCCCGGGGCAGCGGTGGGCGATCAGGGGTCAGTGGCAACGGTGCACAACGGTCGACAGGGCAAACGATCAGCAGCAGCCGATGGTGGTGGCATACTTTTAGGATTCATCCCATGGGCCATAGACCGTGGCCATTGAAACTGTGATCGTCATGTATTGCTCCCCAAATTGTCGAATCCATCATGGGATGTTCTCTCGCTCATGTCGTTGCTGATGTAACGTGGGCCAACGAAGCCTTTACCTAGTAAATCAAAAGTTTTACATGGCATTTTTAGGGTCAAACTTTTGGGCTACTAATAAACATCCTACCATTTACTTTACTACAACTTTTGAATCCAAACAGAAGCAAAGTAAAACTTTTTGCCGATTTATTTTACTGGTTAGCATGTTGACCGAGTACAAATAGGCCCTAGGGTTTTGACATATGCGACCGGTGATGGTAGAAGTTGGATGCACACCACGATGCCACCAACTAAGTGCATTGACAATCGGGATCCGATGGCAGGGAGAATGATTTTGTTGATTGTTCTGACATGGTGGTGAAGCATTACCTCCCAACATAGCCCGTTGGATGCACATAACCGGCAACATTTCATTCATCACTGCAGACGATTCATACATCAATGGTGTCATATCATATGCATCCAACGGTCCACGTTAAGAGATATATAAACTTTTATAGAGAAAGAATATTCTAGAGAAAAAATATATTGAAGATATAAAAAAATGTAAAGAGAAAATAATGCAGATAAATATTGTAGAGATGAAATATTTACCAGTAAAGTCAACCATTACTTCTAGATGGCTATTTGGATTGATCGATAAAGTAAATTAGATATTAAATCTACCAGCCGTTCATCGCCGCCATCCACCACCCCTCGCCGGCCACCATCAACCTGTCGCTGCCCAGCCAGCCACCATCTACCACCTGTTGTCAGCGACCACCCTCGTCGGTCGCCCGTTGCCTACCCCGGTGATGGGCAATGGCGGGTGGTGGCCGACGGGGCGACGGCGAGCGACCGGTGGTTGACGGGGGTGGTGGCCAGTGGCGGCGGTGCATGACGGTTGGTGGGGCAACGGGGCGGCAGCGGCGGGTTGTGTGCCTCGACAGCCAATGGTGGTAGCATCCCCTTAGGGTTCATCCCATAACATCCCCTTAGGGTTCACAGGATGCTCTCTCGATCGTGGCGTGATTCAACGGAGCCTTTTACTAGTAAATCAAAAATTTACTTGGCTTTTTCTGAGTAAAACTTTTGGGCTACTAGTAAACCTCCTATCATTCACTTTACTACAAGTGTTTGGATCCAAACATCATCAAAGTAAAACTTTTACCTAATTTACTTTACTAGTTAATTTGTTGTCCGAATACAAACAGGCACTAGGGTTTTGACATTTGCGGCCGGTGACGGTAAATGTTGGTTGCGCACCATGATACCATGAACTAAATGCATTAACAATCAGGATCCAATGGTAGGGAGAATGATTTTTGTTCACTGTTCTGTAGTGACGGCAACAATACGGTTTCTGCTGTGGTTTTAGGCAAAATCAAAACCGCACCGCAACACCAAACCGCCACACCAAAATCGCACCGCACCACGATGGTGTACCGTTATATAAAACCGAAACTGCACCATGCGGTGCGTTGCACCGCGGTTTATCATTATAATGGTCTAAAATGTGAGGTTTGATTTAGTTTTTGGCAAAACTGCACCGCACCACAACACCGAAACCGCACCGCACCACAACGGCTTTATATTTTGGCAAACCAAAACTGTACCATGTAGTGCAGTTTACCGCGATTCTTGGTTTTAAACCGCACCGCTGCCATCCCTACCGTTCTGACAACGTGATTGACAACGTGATGAAGCATTACCTCCTAACGTAAACCGTTGGATGCACAGCGGGTATACAAAGTCAATGATCTCCACTGACATTGCCGTTGTTGGATAACCAGACTAGATCCTCCATCCAGACCCGAAGCTGACCCGAAGTTAGCGGTTGGGTTTGGCCTAAACGAGTTCTGGTCATAAACAGGTTGACTAGACTGACCCGTTTATTTAATGGGTAGGTTTGGGTTTGTATTTACAACCTGATTGGCCCAACTTGACCCATTTACCAAATGGGTCTTGTCAACCCAACCCAACCCAATCCAACCCAATCAAACCTGCCCGGTTTATATTGGTTCTGTTGACCCAAACCAACCCAACTTACCCAACCCGACCCATTTATTAAATGGGTCGAGTCGGGTCAACACGTTTGTTAGGCAGGTCGGGTTTGGGTTTAGTTTTTAACCTGTTTATTAAACGCGTCGGGTTCGGGTTGCGTGTTATGCCCTTGTACCTATGTCTCAACCCAACCCAAAACGATCCATTGCCACCGCTAAAGAATATTGTAAAAAGAAAAAATATTATAGAAAAAGAATGTGGTAGAGGGAGTATGTTGTAGAGATATTGTTTTAAAAAGAGAATATTTTAATTGGAGGAAATAACTTAAAAACTAGTTTTGGACTCAAAACTGATTTTATTGTCAACTGCTCCTAAATAGAGGGATAAGGCTAAATTATCCTTAATAAAAGTTAAATTAAGTCTGAACTATCCTTAATAAACTTAAAAAGAAGGGACGTTTTATATAATATAAATACGTACTAGGAGGTGTACGCAAAAATCCAGTAGTAGTAGCAGGAAGTGTCACCGTAAGGGCGTAAAGCCGAGGGCATGTGAGCATCAAGTAAATAAGAATTTGTTATTTGAAGTTTAGTAATTGGATTAGCAGCTGGTTCCATTTTAGGGGAAGAGATCAACTAAATCCATATTGGCTCGTGGTGTGGCGTCATGTTGTGCAAAATAGGCGCCAAGGAGTGTCATGTTGTGCTTGGTTCGACAGCCCCTTTGTCCCTTGGGGTTCAGCCCAACTGTTTCTTTTCAAGACCATGACATGAACAGGGGGAAACAATAGGGAATTGGTTAAAACTTAAAAGAGAGCTTCAGCCCTTCTAACTAATCTGTTTGGACGGTAAGGACATGAGTGTTTCAGAGAGATTGTGACCCTAGATTGCCTATGTGAACACTAGTGCATACCCGTGCCTGTCGGCACTGTAGCGAGCTGCCGAACCTGTCAGCACAGCATCGTGTCGCCTTCAACAGCAAGACACCCACTGGGCATCACCACCCCCACTCACACCATCGTATTCGGCGGCAACACATCTAACCGCCTTTAGCAGCCACACACTTCAGCGGCAACACATCTTAGTTATAGTGCATGCCCGTGTCTGTCTGCACTCGGGCGTGACCATAGTTTTGTTTTTTTTTTTTTTTGGGGGGGGGGGGGGGGGGCACGATCTTACCGGTGCAAGAGAAGGGCGTGAAGGGAGGAGATCACAGTTTTCTGATTTGAGGTTGGGGCGTGAACATGTGTTTTTTTTTTTAGATGAGCTGGATTTTTTTAAAAAATTGTATTATCGATTCTCTCTATGTTTCTTTGTTAGTTTTTGTCAGTTTGAATGCTTTGTCTAGTCAGCATGCGTGTTTTTGTCTAGTCAGCGTTCCATTTTGTCCAGTCAGCACAATACCGCCGTGCCATGTTATATAGATATCTCACCCTATCACGAGAGCGGCTTTGTTCACCCTTCTATGAAGAGGGTGAACATCACCATCCCATATGAGCCGTCGGATGCGCTCTTGTGCGTCACGTTCTACAACTTGGATTTTAATCATAAAGTATAATTAAAAGTGAATAGAATACCATATTTTTGATAGGTTCTGATTAGTCATTAGTCGTTACAAAGAGGGAGAAGCGTGTCACAAGGCTTAATTCTTCAATGAGTGGTCTATATGCATCACTGAGTATCTGAAGCAACAGTCCGCTGGAGCAAAAGAATTTTCCAAAATAATGGGGCACCTTCACGTAGGTTTAACTCTTCCCAAGGCTTCTTTTTTTTTTTCTTTTTTTTGATGAACCAGCCAAGTGGTCAGAGAACAGGACGCGAGAGCATGGGCTCAGAAAGGCCCAGAGATTGAAATGGGGAAGCCAGCATAACCGCTATTTCTATTAAATTTCATAATCCTGTGAACATGACATCAACAGCCAGAGTTCGCATTCGCAAACAAGGCAATTGCGGCCTTGAGGGAAAGTTCGCTTTGCGATGTCCATACAGAGAGTTGAAAATGGAACCTCTCCACCAGGGGAGAGAGAGGGAGTACCACTCGGGGTCTAGGCCAATAGCCGGTTGTTGGTAACAAGGGCTTGTATATGAACTTAATGAACAGCGTAATCCTAATACACATAGTATAAGTCATGTTCCTATAGTTTTGTATGTAACACCACCCAACTCCCCTGAAGTTTGAAAAACATCACTTTCGCCACCTCAAGAGGGCATTGTGCCAACAAATTGAAACTATAGGGGGGGTTAGTGTTACAAAAAATACCGTAGGTACAAGATTGTAACAACCCCAAAAATCCAAGGGGTCAAACTGCAATCTAGCCTCATATTATTCAGGGCAAATTACAAAAACCTCCCCTGAGCTTTACACCTCATTTCATATTGCTCTCAAACTTTTTTTTTTTTTGAACAAATTGATCCTTGAACTATGCTCCGTCTGCATTTAGTCCCCCTGTCTGCTTTTATTCCAATAATACCCTTGTCCTAATAAACACAAGTTAAATATTCTAAAACAATTTTGAGTCTTATTGGAAATTGATATGGGTATTTTCGGAATAAAAATTTGATGGATAGAGATGAATGCAGTTGGTGCATAGTTCAGGGATCAAATTGTTAAAAAAAAAAAAGTTATGGGCAAACATGAAATGCGGAGTCTAGTTCAGGGGAGGTTTTTATAATTTGCCATATTATTTACAACCAAAAATAATATTGTCCCACATTCCATACGATGCTAAGTGCAACGCAAATGACTCATAATCCATCGAATAAGCTATGCATAAATCCATTACCTGGACAACCATGGCTTCCGATATCTGATGAGACCGCATGGATGATTAATCAAGAGGCAAAGGCAAAAGAAGGCCACCGAGATGGTTTGAGGTCATGATCTCTTCTTCAAAGACTAAGATGATGCTATGAAAGAATGAAGACAAACATGGGAGTGATACACTGATACACACCTACAATGCACATATTTCCTGACAACTAAACCCCACATCTCTGCTCCTTCCCCCCTATCAGATTCATACAGGTAGCAAAAGCCCGGACCGGCCGGATTAGTATACATTGGTCTTCTAGACTCTTCATGTGCCTGAAATTGCGGGAATTCCGGTCACCAAGGGAACTAACTGGCCCAAAATACGAATCATCAACTTCTCCGAGGAGAACTCTTGGATCTGTACCCAATCTCTGAGATGGAATGCGTTGGCAGGCATCAACGATAGCGCTTGGCCATCACCGTTCGGCATTCACTTGCGGTATCAAGGTTTCAAAAGCCTATGTGGTCGAAGATTTTAGTTTTGGGAGCCTGATACCGGATTGGATACCAAGAACTTTGCGACTGCCTGATAGAGCTGCTCTTCGTCAAAGGGCTTCGACACATAGCCGTCCATTCCACATTTCATGCACTCCTCGTACGTTGCCTGGATGACATCAGCAGTCATGGCTAGAATGGGCAGGTGCCACCAGGCCCTTCCAGAACAATCCGACAGGGCAGCTCCTCCGTCCTTGGTCTGCTCATTTGCCCCGCTCTCCATCAGGCGTATCTGTCGAGTTGCCTCGAACCTGAAGATCAATAGAGTTTTCCTTAGTACTAAACATAAGGTCAAAACTGTGCTCTTTTCAGTCCCTGATCTTGCTGGGTATAATTATGTCCCTACATCTTGCTGTTCTTCATGTTCTATTTATTGATTGGAACAAGTACTATTCTTGAATAAAAAAATAAAAGCAAAATCAACTTAGTATCTAGCATCGAAAATATGAGCGCCAACCGAGCAAATTTATAGATATCTGGTCCAGCACTTGCATAAGGATTTGTAAGCCGTAGGCCCTGTTTGTATTTCCCAGCAGTAGAGTATATTTGAATGAAAATTATACGCTATGCTGATAAGAAAGACTTATTTCATAGAAGCTTCCGCTGCAAACTGTGAACTCTTCTTCCTCGTTGAAAGCTCTCTCGGCATCCTTCTATTTAATAATAGTAGACCTGGGTGGGGTCAGGGTGATCGACGACCGCTATGTGAAGCCTCGGGTCACGAGGGAGCGACTCGATGACATGGGTACGACAAGCAATGTCAAGGACACCGCGTGGAGGGAAACAAGATCACGGAGGAACACGGGGATGGAAAGGAGCAACGGATGCCCTGGTACGGCCCCATTGTGCACCTGAGTGCACAACACCCCATGGGCATGACTCACAAGTTTGATTTCGGTGGTGGGGATGGCCACTGTGAGCTGTGAGCTGCGGTTTTAGAAAATGAGCTGCGGTTTTAGAAAATGAGAGGAATTTTACAGTGAGCTGTGAGCTGCGGTTTTAGAAAATGAGCTGCGGGTATTTTGACCCCCCTAGAAGTTTTAGAATTTGATAAAATTTGATGAGGGTGTTGTCTAGGGCAGGGTTTTAAATCTCGGCCGATACCGGTACGTACTGGTTTTGGCCGGTTCGAGACCGGTACTGCATCCGATCCCGATACCTGGTCTGTATCAGCCGGTACCGGTACGTACCGGTCCGTATCGGCCGGTACCGACCGGTACGGACCGGTACCGACATGTTCGTTTTTTTTTTTGGGGGTTTTTTAGGTTTTTTTCAGATTTTTTTCTCAACCGGTATCGGTCCGTATCGGCCGGTACCGGTACGTACCAACCGGTACATACCGATTCGGAGCCGACCGATACCGTGATTTTAAACCTTGGTCTAGGGTAAGATGATTATCCACAACAATTTTCATCAAATTCCAAAACTTCTATAGGGGTCAAATGGTCGAAGCAAAATCTGTCGTCCGCAGTCACCGTTAAAATCTGCAGATTTTGCTTCGACCATTTGAACCCCCTAGAAGGAATTTGATGAAAATTGGTGAGGATGATCATCTTACCCTAGACAACACCCTCACCAAATTTCATCAAATTCCAAAACTTCTAGGGGGGTCAAAATATCTGCAGCTCATTTTCTCCTACCACAACCCACAGCTCAACGTAACAGCCTTTTATATATATATATATATATATATATATATATATATATATATATATATATATATATATATATATATATATATATAAGGATGTCGAGAGAGCTTTCAACGAAGTTCGAGGGGGACGATGTGGCCGGAGTCCCCCCCACGGGCTTGACTCACAAGTTTGATTTCGGTGGTGACGAAGGCCACGAAGGCGATGCACACAAGGACGTCGATGCAGGCGGTGTGCATGTAGCATCCGAGCGGCGTCCAGGCACCGAGCAACAGTCGCTAGATGCCACTCAATGTCGGGTAATAGATCAGCGGTAGATTGAGGTACAGAGCGCATGGCACGAGGCACGATTACAGAGTCACCGACAGATCACTCTTCCAGACACCGACGAGCAGACTGATGGAATTGCCAACAGGTGGCTGGTGTTGACGAGTATCGATGCAGAGGCGTCGATAGATCCGGACAGCACAACTGTGGACATACCTGCAGTGCAGTAGAATGTGAAGGCACCAACGGGCTCGGTGATGATGACGAGCACAGCCGTGGGCACACCTACGGTGCAGCAAGGTGCAGAGATAGCTATGGGCGTGGTGACGGCGACCAGCACAGCTAAGTTGCAGAGGCGCCGTCAAGCATGGTGACGACAGGTACAACCATAGGCACGCCTACGGTACAGTTTGGTGCAAAGGCTTGACGTGCACGGTAATGGCGGCGAGCCCATTAGTGGACACACCTGCGATGCAGCAGGGCGCACAGGTACCGACAGACGAGATGGGCACAATCGGGAGCACACCAACAGAGCTACAGGGTGCAGAGACGCCGACGGTGCGGTGGTGATAGTGGGCATAGCCTCAAGCACACCTGCAATACAGTAGAGTGCGAAAGCATCGGCGGACGCAAGTGCAGAGCGCCGCCGACCAATACAGTTCGGGAATGATGGACGCGACAATATCGAACACAGGGTACTAACGTGGTTTATAACAAGGATTGTCGATGGGCAATGAACTAGAGATGGTCCGATGGACCGAAGGACAGTAGTAGTGTGATGCACGGTCGGAAGAAGATTCTCTTGAAGAGCTTTCCTCTAGATGTGAACCTTTTTATGTGTGGGATAATGAAATGCATGCTGAACAAGTTATCGTGGATGTAGCAACTTTTGGGTCTACCCCTTCCACGTGCAACAAAACATGATTCAAAACATGAATGCGAGCCCCGTTTATTTGGATTTTTATTCGTGTATCCCATATTAGGGGGTATATGAATGTATTGGGAATTTATGTAATTTCACAAGATTATGAACATTCTACTTATTTACAAAAGCACCATTATAGTCCTGTTATGTTTTTACTTTAAATATCAATCCTAAACTGTATATAATTGTGGTTTTTTGTTCTAAAATAAAAGGAAAGAATCAATAAAAACATTTAATGACTTTATCGACTTAAGTCAAACAAGTTTTCAGAAAATCATTTAATATTATGGATTCTTATTAGTACAAACTTTAGGCCTTCGGGTAGAAATTAGGCATGCTCCATTGGCAAGCAACTTGTGAAAAAGTAGAGTTATTATCCTTTATCGGAAATTATATTTATGAAGCTCCTATAAATGAGATTTTGACATGAAATTGAGCAATAAAGAGAAGTTATACCAAGCTTTGAAGAAAATTCAAGATGGTGTACAGAATTGAATAATTATATAAAAGTTCCAATGCTAGATATACGTACCCATCCATTTCTGGCATCTGAACATCCATGAAACAGGCATCAAATTTGTGTGGCAGCTGAAGAAGAGATAGAGCATCTTTCCCACTTTCAGCACACTCGACCTTTGCCCCATACTTTTTCAGGGCACCTGCGGCTACTCTAAGATTTACCTTGTTATCATCTACCACCAATATATTCTTCCCAACTAAAAGGCTGTGAAGGAAATCTGATCCATTGGGAACTTCTTTATTCTGTTGCTTTCCCATTCCTAGCACCTGTTGAAAACATGCTACTACTGTACTCGCCCTCAGAGGCTTCATAATCACAGTATCAACACATGAACAAGCCTTTGCCTTTTCAGATTCAGAGGTCACCAGGAGGATCAATTTGGGCACTTCAGGTATCCGACCATTCTGTTTCCATTCTACCAACTGATCAAGTAAGCGGATATCCATCCCAGCATTCCAAGAGTCATTCTCAATCAATACTATATATGGTTGTTTCCTGTATCTGCTGGAGGAAAATACCGAAATAAGAAGACACCAATTTAATTCATATGTTGTAATGACAAATAAGAAATCAGAAATGGAAAGAAGAAAATAGTAGTCTAATTCATATAATTATTGCAAGAGACTAGAGATCATTGGTTCAGTCACATTCACACTAAAAAATGACGTGAATATTGATCAGAATACAAAGAAGTGGTTATATGATTTCCAAGTTGCAATTTATTAAAAAACACACAATCTGCAAGACTAAAGCTTACTGTAATGATGGGAAACAGAATTTTTCAAATCGTATCATGTAAAATAAAATACCATGCCCAGAAACTTCAGGTTTTGAAATCATAAGATAAACATATAATGATCATGAATTATGTACTAGAACACTTACCCAGCTCTCGAACAGCCATTTTGCCCGTTTATGGAACTAAGCGCCATCTGGATAGTACTCACGACTTCAACAATTACACCTAATCTCTTTAGATGGTATTTTGTTACAGCACCTCTGACTGGTCTTACATCAACTAGCATTGCTTTCATTCCTTTAAAACCAGGAGGAAGAGCCTCAGAATGAGACCTCTTTGTATCAGCACTTGGACTTTGCTTGCACCTTTGGAAGACCGCAGAAAATGTAAATGTGCTTCCAATATGTGGCCTGCTTATGAAGTTTATCGACCCATCCATCAGTTCGACCAAACATTTACTGATGCTCAAGCCAATACCAGTTCCTCCGTAATTCCTTGAAGTTGAGCTGTCAGCCTGCATGAAAGGTGTGAAAACACGATCTTGGGCATGTAATGGGATTCCAATTCCAGTATCCTCCACGCTTACTACCAGGGTTACGTTCTTGGAATGCTTCTCCATGGGCATCCCACTATTAGAAACATCTGACAGAGATGCCTCATTAGAAAGTAGCAGCCTAAAATTTTCCCAACTATTTCTACCATCGGCAGTTTCAAAACCACTTAATGTATTGAAGATGGTGCTATTCCAATTAACCTCAGCTTCATTTATTCGTCCTTTAACGCCTGCTTCAAGTTTTGCATTCATCACCATATTTGGGTCCTCAGCCAAATGAACTTGGACAAATATATGCCCGCGTTCAGTAAACTGCAATCATGAATAAATGAATAAGTATATACTTCACTGAAGGAATTATTCGAATAGCTTAATGTTGGCTCACCCAGTAACTACATTAGCTTTAACTTCATAGACTAATATATCTATGCACAAAGATTATCTTTTAGGATAAGAGAAAGACAAGTCACTCATTTTAAACATACATCAAATTTGAACTTTAAAGTCATGATACACATTTCCCCATCCTATATCCCAAATAATTATGAAATAAGGATGTATATGGATACAAAGCATTATTTACATAGCTTCAAGCACTTTGATTGTAAAATGCTCAAAGCTTCATTTATAAGATCACAGAAACCTTGACTTCAACTGAAATGGCACAATTTGCGATGAAAAAGGAAGCCATAGATTTAAAACTTACTTTGACTGAATTTCCCACAAGATTTGTGATTATCTGTCGAAACCTCCCTGGATCACCCATGAGAACCTCAGGGACTCCATCCGAGACGAATACAGCAAGCTACATTTTCCCAACATATTATCATAACAGGAAGGTTAGAATGCAAACACTTGTAACAAAGATAAACAAAGAGAAAAAAAAAAAGACTGAAGAAGCATACTTGACACACAAAAAAAGCCACTTATGTAATGAATTAAAGCACATCATCATCATCCAAGTCTTATTACCATAAAAAAGATTGACAACAACTTTCCAACCAGTTGTCAACCTGGTGTCAATCTTGTAATATTGGTGCTGGAAACCTGGTCAAGGCAACTTGAGAGTTGAGAGGGGCAGGCCAAGAAACCTAAGAGGCCAGGTAGCAGGGTAAACTTACCTTGATGGTTATGCAATTTAATCTCATGCAACCAAAGAGAAAAATTATATAAAATAAAAATATAGAATATAGGATATTAAAAAAATAAAGAAAACACCATATAGAAAAACGCATGCCAATAACACATGCTATAACACAATAGTTTGTTTCAATCGTAACTATTGCATTAAAACAAAGATTCAACCAGCATATTTAATACCAATGAAGTCGCTCATGTGATTGTTATAGCACCCGGTTGTGACCTTCAACAAAACAGATGCACACAGCATTCCAGAATAATTCGAGGACAGTAAGACTGACCTCAATACCCTTCTCTCTTGACTTTGCAGAAAACAATGAGAGTATATCATCCAAGATGGATCTCAGGTCAAACGGGACTGCATCAAGCTCCAACTTGCCAGCTTCAATTTTGGACCGGTCAAGCACTTCATTAATCAGTGCAATCAATGCTTTCCCACAAACTTGGGCGGTTTGGGCATAATCTTTTTGAGTTAAATTCAGATCTGTATCCAAAAGCATATCAAGCATTCCTGGGAAATGACAAGGATAAACTTTTTTTTTTAGGGGTTTGCATTTTCCAAAGTACTAAAGTTTAAAAGACAATAAATTATAATTGGGATTAGAAGATACCAAGGACACCATTCATAGGTGTTCTGATTTCGTGCGAAACAGTAGCTAGAAACTGTCATTAGTAAACAAGAGAAGATTAAGCTAAGGACAAGAACATAACTTTACAAATGTAATCTCAATTCCCAAATGAAAATTTAGACCTGAGATTTAGCAACATCCGCAACCTCTGCTTGGACTTTTAGTTCTTCCATCTTTCGACAATCCTCTTTAACATTGTCATAGCGGCTCCAAGCAGCAAAAACTATATATGCTAATAGCAATAAAATCACAAGGATTCCACATGGGGTAGTAATGGCAGACAAGGGGATGGGAGGTTTCTGACTATATCTGTGAAACCCACAAGGTAACGCATCATTACCTTCTATAAACATGATATAGGCGAAAACCATGAATTACCGAATCTGGTTACCTGCACTTCATTTGGTGCTTCCTGAATGGATCTCCGAAATCGAGCATACTGGCATGTGAAAGTGGCATGTAACCATCTGGATGTTGAGGTCCATACATTATCAAGGGCTCAGAAGTGTTGGTGATGTCATATACATTCACCATTATATCCTGACTACCAGCAAGTTGTTTCAGTAAATTTTCCACGAGTGACTCAACATCAAAAGCTCCACCAAGGTATCTGCTACAACATGAGCATAGTAAGTCTCCAAGAGAAAAAGGCAAGGAAATAATTTTTCTACATTAACTGCTTGGTTCACCAACAGTTTCATGCGTTAATAAAACATTAGAGAGATTATGTGCTCATAATCATGCTCGGTAAGACTAAGAATAACATGGCTGATGTTAATATCAGAATTGCCTTTGCTTAAATTTGCTTAGCTAACTTTAAACAGTTTCTGTAGTGGTATCAAAATTTGACAGCTAAATTTGGTAATTAGAAACATTACTACTATTTTCAGTGGTGACTAAATTGTCATTCACTAGTGCCAGTAACAGCTACCAGCCTACCACTGTACCGGTCTCTCCTTTTTGCTTGGCAGCGGATTTCCATTACTTGTCATGCGACTTAAGCCAGCAGACTGAGCTTTAGCTTGAGCAAGAAAGAAGGCAGATATCTCTCTTTTGGAATGAACTGCTTGAATTAGAGCTTTGGACTCGACGAGGTATTGGGTGCTTGCCTATTGAGAAACTCTTTCATTCCCTCTTCCTTAGACAGATAGACAAATAGGTAATCCTATAGAGAGGTTATGTATTATCACTATTAACAAGCTCTCGTAGGCGACAAACTACTTTCTCCTTTTGAATTCGGTGTAGGTACGTGGTACACCATAACGAGTGACAAAATTCCATTCTTGGGGAGTAGTTGGATTCATGCAAGCATTCCAGCGAAACAATCATTTGACAATGTCTCCCAACACTCGGATTGACCAACTTTATTAATAGAGTAAAAGCAACAATCCAAGACTTATTTGAATCGGATATTGGATAGGCTGAGCTACTAGGTTGTAGCTTTATCTCTCTACTCTTTCGCTAAATCGTCTTTCTCAAGCGGAGCTATTCTATATAGATATTGTTGTGGTAATCACCTATTCATAATGGATTTCTGAGATTAGCACAAAATCCACAGTTCGTGTGGTCGCCTAACCGTTTTTGATTTAGAATCTTAGATTGATTTGAACCGCAACACTTTGTCCGAATTGATCCAAAATTCGAATTTTTTTCCGGATTCTTTTATTATTTTTGGTAGAATCGGTCAAACCGAACTCGGAGGCCGGAGCAGATTCTTTTTTGCCAGGTCAAGAGCCTAACCCGAACCTGAATTCTCAAACTATGGAAAAATAAAGATAACATTTTTCATACACTTACATTTATTAACCCTAGTTCCTACATGCGTTACAAAGGAATGAATTTACATCTCACAAGCGAAGCAACAAGATTGTTGCCTCTCAACTTCCAAAGCCTCTCTTGGGGTTCCCACCACAAGATTGAGAAAGCAAGGAAGAAGAAAAACCACTTACCAATGTCGACATCGGATATGACTCAGGTGATGTATAAGTCAACGGTCGATTGTCGCCAACTCGGATTGACAACCGCCATACGAGATTGACTGATTAGAGTTATCCAGGGTCAACCTCCTTGGCATTAGTGTCCAAGTCTCTAAGATGAATCTTGTTCTATTTTATGCAAGCATCCGTCTTATGAGAGAGGGAGGGAGGGAGGGAGAGAGTATTTATTTAATGAATCCAATCGGCGACAACGAGGGGGGGGGGGGGGGGGGGGGGGGTCGTGGGAGTCCGGTAACTAGAAAGAATTAGAAGCCCACACGAGACTTGAGTCCGAACAGATGCGATTATCCGTGTTGCATTTTTTTCCTTTCTTTTTTTGTGTCATGGCCTATCTGACGGCGGACGGGAGCTACAACTAGGCAACATATTCACAAGTCAGGGAGTGTTTGTTTTTTTTCGTATTATTATTTTGGTGTCTCTGTGACATGGCACTAAATCAGAAGCCCAAGATTTTGCTTTATTATACAATAATATATTATGAATCTATATATATACACACACACACAAAGAGAGAGAGAGAGAGGAATGCTTGAATGTAGCATGCAATAAATGTCGTAATCCAATTTAGATGCACCTATAGGTTTTTGGTGCATCAAATTTGAAAAGACTTTTATTGTCTGTCTATTTGAATCATTTCAATTTTGATGCACCGATAGGTTTTGAATGTGCTGATTTTTTGTGCATGGTCTATCCATGGCATGGATAACACATCCACAAAAATCAGCACATTCAAAAACCTATAGGTGCATCCAAATTGAATTACCGCATGCCGCATTCTTCTATATATAATGGCTACCTTAGTATCATAGACAACACCGTACCTTAAATTGGTTAAATTTATGTTACCTTTACATGTCGATTGATTGTTAGTATCTCCAAAATATAGCAAGCATTTGCCTAATTAGAGAACTAAAACCAACCATTCTCTATGTAGAGGTAAACAATGTCACAAGTGGGTCTGAGTATAAGGGAACTATAAAGCCTTCTTAGGACATATAAAAAGAGGCGAGGTTGATTGAAAAAAGGTATTGGTGGTGTATACCAGTATTATATCATGTTGTATCATGTGACTCCTGTCTACACGTGTACACTAGGGTAAGTGAGAAATCCACGTATCATATTGGTTTAATCCATAAAGAGAATGGACTAGTTTGTTTCTAAAAGTGAGGTCAATACATTCCCAAACTGAGAAAACTAAAGGAGTTATTTGCAGCAAAAAATGAAGGACAGTTATTTGAAGCAAAATATGGAAATCAGTCACCAAGTACACATAATGAAAGTCAACAAATATACACACCGAGGGAAGATACGATATATAAACTCGTACCATGATCAAACTACCCAACATAATTTGTCTATTAGTGGAAATAAAGGCTTGCATGCATAGGTGTCAAACTAAGCTCCAATAGCACCCAGGCCAGCATCAACATGTGCCTTATAAGCAAACAATTTCACACATCAAATATAAAATTCTTAATGATTGTTGATTGGATTTTCCCCATTATCCTTTTCATAATTAAATTTAATTTTGAGGAGACGTGTAACAAAAAAAAAACATATTTCATTTGGAAAGAATACAAAATGCTTCTAATCTGATTTATAGACAGAGAGAACAAGGATGGCGGTAGAGCAGAGAAAGACCTTTGAGTAGATTGCATTTGGATGCAACATATGGATGAATTCTAGTTTTTTTTTTAAATTGCGGTCAGATCTAAGTTAGATATGAAACTGAATTGCAAAAGTGGCTTTGGGCTTCGGAAAAATAGTCTAAATGGTCTATGTTATTACCATGTGGAATTGGGTCTCTCTTCATTTAAACTGTAACTTGGAATAAATTAGTTAAAACTGTAACTTGGGTCTCCCTAGATGCATCTACCCATTCCTGACAAGTAACCATATTAGGTTCCGACACAAATTTGGTCTCTATTCAGTAAAACTGTAACTTTGAATAAATTTGTTAATAAGCAAATTGATTACATAAACACAATATCAAAAGAATTCGATCTTATTAACCTAATTCTACATTCAGCTCGGTTCAAACCGCTCAATTAATCTGGCCTATTCAAACTACTGAGAAGTTGAGAGATCTATGATCAAATAGATGATAAGCAGCCCTGCGGTGAACCTACGACAACGAAACACATATAAGGTACATGTAATACCCTGCTGTTGCTTCTACACGTTCTTCTACTGATGCATCCCGAGAAAGACCAGAGCGATATACTGGAAATGTTAAAACGACACCCAGATGATTGGACCCCAGCAGCCTAAAGGGGCTTGTAAGAACAGCTTTGCCGGTTGCCCTAGACCTTAAGATATTCTCTCGATCCTCCTGCATTGGAAACAGAAAGAACTTGAGCATCATTAACAACAAACAAACGAGCTAAGATCAACAACTAGATATATTGGCATACACCTCTCCGGACATCATATCAAGGGCCTCTATGTAGGAGACGGTCTCCTGTGAGTAAATCACAGGAGCGTACTCATCTTGCATCGGTGACGGCTCTTGCTTCATAGTCTTGATCGTCCACCCTTGCTGACTCTCAAAATTCTCCCTTTCCTTATGAAAGGACGCGCTGCGCATACGCCACCCCGTTCAACAACGGGCGCTCGAATGCCGTTTGTGCCGTGTAATATGCAAATGTCTCTGAAAGCAAAGTTCGACGAAAGTGACAAGAACCAGATCAAGAATCCGATGACCCAGCTAGAGCGGCGATTAAAAAGTAAAACCACCACCTTCTTGAAACCATCTCTCATGCAATAATTTCAAGAATTAAAGAGAAGCCAGATCAAGAAATCACCATACAACAGAAAAGAAACAAGGGAAGAAAAAGAAGAAACAAAAACAAAAAAACCAAATATACCCATCTATCATATCGACAGAGAAACACCAAGAAGTAAAAGGAAAGAAGCAAAACATAGCAAGAAACTATCTCACAGTCACAGCATGTCGATCAACTGATGTAACTTGTCTTTCTTACCTGGCGAGGGCCGACGGTTGCTTCTGGTAGTGGAAGGTGGAGATGAGGATGGCGAGGGCGTGGACGTGGTTGACGCTCACTGCGAACTGGTCCTGCAGCATCCGTGCCCGCTCCTCGCACATGCTCACCAGCACCTCCTCCGCCTTGCTCATGCTGTCCGCCCGGAAGTACCAATGCCCGCAGACGCAGGCCCCCAACGAGGCCGCCACCCACGCCATCACGATCACGTCCCGATTCCACCACCGCATCCTCCGCCCATCCGCCATCTCCCAACCCATCATCAACAACGCCACCCGCCTCTCAAAACCCACTCCTCAGTTAGTGTCCCCCCCCCACTCCGGCTCCGACCACCGCAAGCTGCATCATTCCCACATTGGCCTCCGTGTTCGATAAAGGGTAAAGCAGAAAGACCGAAATAAAGAAGGTGATGTGAACTGTGCTCTCTTACTGCCGGTCTCGAAGGCGTGGTCGAGGCCTTCTCAAAGAAGAACAAACCTCTCCCCTTCTCTTACAGCCTCTAATTAAAAACTGGGCATGCCCTGTTGGAACCTGTGCTTCTGTGTCTCCAATTGAAAAAGAAAACAGAGCAAGCGGGCCAAGCTGAGGAGTCGAAGAAGAAGAGAGAGCGAAACAGAGAGAGATGGAAGAGAGGAATCTCTATCCAGCTCTCCTCTCCTTCGAGTGCGATATATGGAGCCGACGAAATATTCGAGACGTCCCCCTTTCCCGAAAGAACTGAATCGAAAAAATGGATATCTCAAGATACGCAGCCATTAAACAAATCCACCCCCTCCTTTTATTATCCCTGCTCTGGATTTTTGCTAACTCCCCCCTCATCTGCCCCCTCCCCCACCTCCATTTTTTTTATAATATATGCTCCTCTTTGGATTTTCCTTCACTTCTCGCTCCAGGTACTGCTGAGCCGCTCTCTCTCTCTCTCTCTCTCTCTCTCTCTCTCTCTCTGCTCGATCTGACTTCGAAACCAGACGATTCCGGCGGCTCTTCGAAAGCGATCTCCGATCTGAGAGCTCCAGCAACCGATCCAAAGCTTGATCCGGGTCCAAACACCAATCTCTGTAGTGCTTGCGACCGATTCGTGATCGGAATTGCGAGAAGTCTGAGATCTGCGCTCAAAGGCCACTGATCATCTCCAGCAACCGGTTTCGAGTCCAAATCCCTATCTAGAACTAGAAGAGAACTGAAAAACGATCTCAAATGCCACTGATCAGATCCTTCTACTCCTTACCTCCCAGTCTTCGAATCTTGATCAGACTCCAAGCCTCGATCACTGATGAGACTCTCAGAATCGATCTCTAGGGTTTAATCGATTCTTCGCAGCTAACCGGATCGGCAGGCACCTCGAGAATTCGAATCACCGGGCCATCTGACCTGATGAAAAGCTCCGATCCGTACTCTGCTGTATTCAGCTTTAATGGCGTGAGGGACCGCGCTCGCAAGCTAGGGTTAGGGTTTCTGTGGAGCCTAGGGCTTCTCTTGACCGGGACGGAAGCACAAAGGGCCCAAAAGAATCGCTATCCGAAATCTCTCGGACAACGACGCCGGAGTACTGCCAGGCAGCGAAGGAGACATGCGGGTCACATGAGTGGCGGTGGCGGGTTCCCGTTTACCGAAATACCTTGGAAGAGCAGTTGATGTTTCGTTCTGTTGAAGGGCGTTTCCGTAATATGGTTCATTGGGTATTCATACCCGTCGGAACAGCCGGGAGTGGGGATCGTTGACGGAAAAGTGCTTTCTCGCCGGACAGTTGACGGTAAAGTCATAGACGATATTGACCTCAGTACTTATGACGGTGTCATTTCTGGGCACAGCCGGATCTGACACATCTCGTGATACGGGAGGACGTTAAATAAATAAAGCGAGACTGCTTTGCCATTTTCCTGAAAGATTGTGGGAATCGGGTTCGTGTTTTATGCCCTCGGTCATACCGTCACCGGCCGTGAGAATAGGTCTGCCTTTTGTCATATCTCTTCTAGAACAAGTATCGAAAATATGCTTAAGGTCACCACCCATAACCGTTGGTCCAGCTAAGTAGCTAACCCAAACTTAAAAAGGCCAAACGGTGACGCTATATACAGCCCACAAATTATCTAGGGCAGCCTAATTTAAAATTTTAAAAAACATCTAATATATCCACTATCATCACTATTCTTTGTTGAGGCCAACCCATATCTAATGCTATCGTCGCCGGACATGTGCATGCCGCCGACAGCAATCAACCACCGCCGTCTCCTTCCTTCTCCTTCTTCTTCCTTCCCTTTGTTCCTCCTTTTCATCCCCTTCTTCCTCCTCTCTCCTCTGCCTACTCCACCTTTTTTCTCCCATTCCTCTCATTTCCACTCTTCTTCCTCCTCTACCTCTTGAAAATCATGACACTTTATCATTTTAGGACGAGTGAACCTTTTATGCATTTGGTCATAGAGGCCAAATGCATCTACTGATCTAATAACATTTGATCGTCGGAATGTATTTGGCCTCAATGCCCGAATGCACAAAAGGTGCATCCGAACTCCATGGCTAAATGCACAGAAGGGCATTAAGATTTATGATTTATTGAAAAAGGAGGGAAAGGATGAAAGGAAGAGAGAGAGAGAGAGAGAGAGAGAGAGAGAGAGAGAGAGAGAGAGAAGGGGGGGGGGGGGGGGGGGGGGGTGGAGGAGGAGAGAGGGGACAAGTGGTGTGAGTTGTGGCGGCGGCTTGTGCATGGTCAACGATGGCGGTAGCAGGCATGGATTGCCCTTAGAAGAAAAAAAATGTATGGTATAGGGACATAAACCTCTAGGTCTCTCATCTCCAAGAGCTATCACTGCTTGGGATCACCATGTGTGTTTCTCTCCTATACACTGCTTTGCAGTCAAGAATTGTTCTTTCATTTAATTATCTCACCATCCGTTGCGTAGGAATGTTATGCATAAGCGTTGTGTATCCAAAACTTTAGCATCATCACTCGTTCCTGCTGTAGATGTGCACGGCGATAAGTGCGTGGGGAATGACGTCAGTACAGTACTTTCCTTTCGTGCATGCAAGGAGGCTGCTTCCTCACTCAGTGCCATGCATCAATTGTGATGCATGGCTACACGGTTCTCCCCATGACATTACCTACATGATATAATGTACAATAGAGTCTTAAAACCATTTTCTCACGTCTCACTATTCATTTGTATTTTATGTGGCTGTGAAGGCCCGTATTAAATTTTACTCTACTTCTTTCACCGTACAATGTTATTTGGGTTAATGTGTCTAAGATCCCTAACAATAGATCGATGATGTGAAAAGGATGGGTAGAAGATAGGTTTCATCTAAGATCCTAGGCAATAAATCGTTTCGGTTTAAAGGACTGCCAAAAGTTCAAAATACCCCCTCTTATTTTTGTCATCTTTCTCGAGCAACTATGACCGAGTTGAGCATGAGCAAAGGCGGCGAAGGCAGGCGCAAGCAGAGGCGGCGGCGGCGGGCGCGAGCTACGGCGCAAGTTGCACGAGGGGCAGAGGGGTTCGATTTAGGATTAGGTTTAGGATTTCTAGGTCAAGGGTTCATCCCAAGGCTATAGATCTTAGGCATCGTATGGTTCTTGGAAAATGTGGCATGTATCTTTTTCCTTTTCCACGGATCCATTTTCACGAAAAAGGAAAAAGATGCCGGTGTTTGGTTCGTACAAGGAAATTGGGCGAAAAGCAAGTCTGACATTCTTTTTCCTTTCCCAAGGATCATTGGTTTAGCATGGAAAAGGTGAAAAATCCTGCATATTCATATTTATGCCCTTACCTTTCCCTTTCCATTTCCCAAGTCGGTTTGGTTCACCATAGGAATAAGGTGGAAAATTTGACTTGGAGGATCAAGACAATGCACTGATTTAGGCTCAAATAAGTAGGGACTGAAACTACAGCAGAAACATCATATAAAGCCCACCAATTTATGCTCAAATCAGGGTTTTGAAGATCAAAACCCTAATTCAATCTTAACAAGCAAGTAAACACGCGATCTAGTGTAAAATTTGCAGGTGACTGGAGCCCTAGATCATTCAAAACGCCAATGAGATAACCGAATAGTTGAGCGGAGTCGAAGATCGGGGTCGGAGAAGGTGACTAGAGCCCTGGATCCTTCAAAAAGCTCAAGAGAAAACCGAACAATTGACCGAAGTTGAAGATCGGGACCATAGTAGGTCACCGAAGACCTAGATCCTTCAAACATCCGACAAAAAAACCGAATCATTGAGCAGAGTCGAAGATCGGGACTAGAGAAGGTCACCGGAGCCGTAAATCCTCCAAAAAAAACCTGACAATCAAACGCAACGAAGCCGGGGGGGGGCAATACAATACCAAGGCAAGGGTAGGATTGGTAGGAAAACAACTACCACGTAGGATTTCTGGATAACCAGCCCATTTCCCTCCAATATTGGGAGGAATCCTAAGCCCCCCTCACAACTCTTTGACCCAGAGTTGGACTCCCACCGGCATCAAATTTCTTCCCAATTTTTGCGAATTATACAAAGGAATAGCCAACAACCAATTCCAATTCCACAGAATTCAGGCTATTTCCGCAAACCAAACAAGGCCTTGGGGTTTAGGGATGGATTTAGGTTTCGAAAGGAGTTACATGAAACCTAAATTTGAAATGCAGTGAGGGGCATTTTGATCGTGACAAATTGATTGTCTTTTAGGCTAGTTGATCTTTTGATCAAGGATCTATCACTGAGTCCCCCATGTTATTTTACTTCCAACCCTCAGTTCAGTCGTTGTTTCTTATTCTACGCTTTTAGCCCAAACAACATGCACTGCAAGCTAAGGGGGTGTTTGGCATCGTTCCGAACCCATCCATGTCTAAATCTAGTTCCATATTTCAAAATCAATGTATATTATTTGTTTCGGTGGAATGGACTCCAAAACAATAATTTATAATTTCATCCATTTCTATGCTAAATCGGAACGCTAAACCATCAGATTTCTTTGTCTTAAAAAAAACTCACTGGATTACATTGGAAATAGTAATTGATGGCATTACCCCTTCTGGATAAGGTTTAAGCGAACAGGAGTACCTCTTGCCTAACACCCCCTAAAGGAACTCTAGGAATCAAAACCCTTAGTTTATGATTTCAACTTTACCTCAACTCAACGTACATTTTATTCAATTTCAACGATGATAGGACATGTCTTACTATGCTCAAACCAAGACATGACTTCATGTCATAGTTATAGTGTGTGTCGGGCATTGATTTTGAAATTCCAAGTTTTGATTTTGGGATACCGGAAGCCAATTTTGTGCAAAACCATTTTTAACTTATCCATAATCAATACTAGAGTTATCAGCTTTGAACTTTGGCAAAAAGATTAGTTTTGAGCACAAAATCAGTTTTGCACTTATTTCCACTATCTAAAACATTTTCTGTTTATAAAACATTTCCTATAACATACACTCTATATGACATTTCTCTTTCTATAATATTTTATCTATTTGCAATATCTCTTTCTACAACATTATTTTTATGATATTCTCTCTACCCATATTCTCTCGAATATATTCTCTTTAACATTTTCTCTCTCCAATATTTTCTCTTCCTATTATATTAGTATTGTAATATGCTCTACCTACATTCTCTCTCTATAATATTCCTTCCTTAATGATATTTTCTCTCCACAATATTCTCTCAATGATATATTTTTTTTCTATAATATTATTTATGTAATATTCTTTTTACCGACATTCTCTCCTTATAGCTTTTTCTCTCTATAATATTTTATATGTATATATATATATATATATATATATATATAAATATATATATAGTGGCATGTTATAATGCGGCATGCGGTAAGTGTGGCATCACACCGTAGTCGTTTGATGCATCGCTGCGTGCATGCGTTGCACGCAGCAGATGCATCTGACGGCTACGATGCAGTGCCACACGTACCGCATGCTGCATTATAGCATTTCTCTCTCTCTCTGTATATATATATATATATATATATATATATATATATATATATATATATATATATATATATATATATATATATATATATATATATATATATATATATATATATATATATATATATATATATATATATATATATATATATATATATGAGGAATGGGATGCTGCCTATCAAAATAGCATTTTTTGCAGCTTTGAGACATTGTTTGACCATCCTAGAAGTTTTGGAATTTGATGAAATTTGGTGAGGGTGTTGTCTAGGGTAAGATGATCATCCTCACAAATTTTGATCAAATTCCAAAACTTCTAGGGGGTTCAAATGGTCGAAGCAAAATCAGTCGTCTGCAGTCACCGTTAAAATCTGCAGCATTTGCTTCGACCATTTGACCCTCTTAGAAGTTTTGGAATTTGATGAAAATTTGTGAGGATAATCATCTTACCCTAGACAACACCCTCGCCAAATTTCATCAAATTCAAAACTTCTAGGATGGTCAAACCATGTCTCAAAGCAGCAAAAATGTTGTTTTTATAGGCAGCATCCCATTCCTATATATATATATATATATATATATATATATATATATATATATATATATATATATATTATATATATATATATATATATATATATATATATATATATATGGGTCAGGATCGGATGACCCAGTAAATTTTGACCCAGCAATAGCCCAGCACCCTTTGATGCACCTAGAGGTTTTAGAATGGGCTGATTTTTGTAGACATGTTGTCTATGGTATGTTGATCTTCCTCACAAAAAATCAGCCCATTCTAAAACCTTTAGGTGCAACAAATGCGCTCTTCAAATCAACGATTTTCGACTATCAATTTTAACCGTTGATTTGAAAAGCGCATTTGATGCACCTAGAGATTTTAGAATGGGCTGATTTTTTGTGAGGATGATCAACATACCATAGACAACATGCCTAAAAAAAATCAGCCAATTCTAAAACCACTAGGTGCATCAAAGGGTGCTGGGTTATTTGCTGGGTCAAAATTTGCTGGGTCATCCGATCCTGACCCTATATATATATATATATATATATATATATATATATATATATATTATATATATATATATATATATATATATATATATATATATATATATATATATATATATATATATATATATAGGGGGCAGGAAGCCTGCACCCGAGGTGTAGCATCGTTGCTACACCTCTCCCTTGTTTAACTTCCTAGAAGTTTTGTAATTTGATGAAATTTGGTGAGGGTGTTGTTTAGGGTAAGATGATCATCCTCACCATTTTTATCAATTCCAAAACTTCTATGCGGGTCAAATGGTCGAAGCAAAATCTGCAGATTTTAATGGCGACTGCGGACGGCTGATTTTGCTTCGACCATTTGACCCCCATAGAAGTTTTAGAATTTACTGATTTTTTGTGAGGATAATCACCTTACCCTAGAGAACACCTCCACTAAAAATCACAAAATTCTAAAACTTATAACCCCTCAAACAATGCTTGAGATGCAGCAATGACGCTGCACCTCAGGTACAGACTCCCTTTTCCCATTATATATATATATATATATATATATATATATATATATATATATATATATATATATATATATATATATATATATATATATATATATATATATATATATATATATATATATATATGTATATATATATATATATATGTATATATATATATATATATATATATAATATGGGGTATGAGGTGACAGCCCATTTGCTCAAATGGGCTGTCGCTGGCAGCCGTCCGATCACAGAGATCACACCGTCCAAAATTCTTTAAATTAAAAATACAAATAGCAGCAGCAGCCTCTCTCTCTCTCTCTCTCTCTCGAGCAGCAGCCACCCGCCCACCTGACCTCCGGCCCGGCTCCCTCCCTCCGGCGATCGGGTCCCCCTCTGGCGTCACCATCCCCTCCGGCGAGCAGCAGCCCCCTCCTCGATCGGCTCCCCCTCCGGCAGCGCCCGTCTCCGGCCCGGCCCTCGGCCCTGCGCCCGCCTCCGGCAAAACTGTGCGTCGTCCCCGGGACCGGAGCCCTGTGACCTTCCGCCGCCCCTGCGCCTGTCTCCGGCCTGGCCCCCGACCCCTGTGCCCGACTCCCGAGGCGGCCCCACCCACTGCGCCTGTCTCCGGCCTGGCCCGCCGCCCCCTGCACGTCGTCCACCGGCCTGACCCGCCGCCCCCTGCTCCTGTCTCTCTCTCCCTGTCGATCGGGGGCTGCCGCCGTCCCCGGCCTGGCCTGCCGCCCCCTGCACGTAGTCCACCGGCACCGGATCTCCGGCTTGGCCCGCCTGCGTGCCGGACCCCAGCCGGATCCGGTGCCGGAGGGGGGAGCGGGAGGTGGAGGCCTGTTTTTCTCTCCCTGCCGATTGGGGAGGGGCTGCCGCCGTCGGCGTTGGAGTTTCAGCGGCCGGAGGGGGGTCGCCGGGGTCGGGGCCATCGCGAGAGTGAAAGAGAGAGAAAGAGAGAGGGGGAGGGGGAGGGGGGGCGGAGGATAAGGTTTCTTTTTTTAAAAAAAAATCGGACGGGTGGGTTACATGTATTACAGCTAAGTTTTTTTAAAAAATAATGGACGACTGTTGATTTGAATCGGATGGTTAATAGCTAACAGCTCATATTGTCAAATAGGCTGGCAGCTTATACCCCGTATTCTCTCTCTCTCTCTCTTTCTCTCTCTCTCTCTCTCTCTCTCTCTCTCTCTCTCTATATATATATATATATATATATATATATATATATATATATATATATATATATATATATATATATATATATATATATATATATATATATATATATATATATATATATATATATATATATATATATATATATATATATATATATATATATATATATATATATATATATATATATATATATATGAGGGCTGGGTTCCTATGACATGTCATAGGGAGTACCCAATGACATATGGTGAATTAGTAATGCTAGAATGTTTAGAATGTGCTGAATTTTTTTGAGGGTGATCACCATACCTTAGATAGAATGTCCACAAAAAATCAAAGCATTCTAAAACTTGTTGGGGCATCAAATGCTAGAAGCTTTATCGGCCATCCATTTTAACCGTTAAATTGAAAATCATATTTGATGCCTCTAGAAGTTTTAGAATGAGCCGATTTTTTGCGGGGGTCCTATCTAAGATAGGGTGATCATCCTCATAAAAATTCAGAGCATTCTAAATATTCTAGGGTTACTAACCCACCATATGTCATAGGGTACTCCCTATGACATGTCATAGGAATATATATATATATATATATATATATATATATATATATATATATATATATATATATATATATATATATATATATATATATATATATAGGGGCATGCTATAATGTGGTATGCGGTAAGTGAGGCACCATACTGCAGCCATCTGATGCACCCGCTGTGTGCATCGCATGCATGCAGCGGTGCATCAGACGGTTGTAGTGCAGTGCCGCACTTACCGCATGCCGCATTATAGCATGCCCCTATATATATATATATATATATATATATATATATATATATATATATATATATATATATATATATATATATATATATATATATATATATATATATATATATATATATATATATATATATATATATATATATATATATATATATAGGGGTGTGTTAGGATGCGACGTGCGGTGTCGCACTGCAGCCATCTGATGCACTGCTGCATGCATCGCATGCACGCAGTAGGTGCATCAGACGACAGCGGTGCGACACCGCACGCCACATTTTATCATTCATATATATATATATATATATATATATATATATATATATATATATATATATATATATATATATATATATATATATATATATATATATATATACACACACACACACACGCACTTCACGCCACATTTTATCATTCCTCATATATATAGGGGCGTGTTAGGATGCGGCGTGCGGTGTTGCACCGTAGCCATCTGATGCACCGCTGCGTGCATCGCACTCACGCAGCGGGTGCATCAGACGGTTGCGATGTGACACCGCACGCACCTCACGCCGCATTTTATCATTCATATATATATATATATATATATATATATATATATATATATATATATATATATATATATATATATATATATATATATATATATATATATATATATATATGGCATGCGGTAAGTGCGGCACTGCATCATAGCTGTTTGATGCACCGCTGCATGCATGCGATGCACGCAGCGGGTGCATCAGACGACTGCGGTGCGGTGCCGCACATACCGTATGCCGCATTATAGCATTTGAGGGACCTAGAGATTTTGTAATTTGCTGATTTTTGGTGGAGGTCCTATCTATGGCTTGATGATCATCTTCACCAAAAATCAACAAATTATAAAACCTCTATGTCCCTCAAATTTTTTTGTCGGGCAAGATAAGCATACCCGACGTCGAGTAATTGAACTGTACTCTGTGTGTGTGTGTGTACATATCTATACTATATACTAAAATGGAAGCCTCTCTTCCGTGTTGTGACACGTGGACGTCTTTTAAATCCATTTTAAAAGCTACCATAAAGATGATAAATTTTTATTCAATGGCATTTAATGATCATTTGATGTTAATCTCTCTCTCTCTCTAACAAGTGAATCACACTCACTTCAAATTTCACACTTCTTCGAACAGTTGCGATGTCGTCTTTGCCAAATGACGTGCATCAAGCACATTCGGGCATTGCCCGGGTTTCTTACTAGTATATACTAAAATGGAAGCCTCTCTCCCGTGTTGTGACATGTGGACGTGTTTTAAAGAGCTAGAATTCTTCTTCTGTGTGTGAACACGACTCTTTTTTAAATCCATTTAAAAACCTACCATAAATATAATAAATTTTTATTCAATGGAATTTAATGTTCATTTGATGTTAATTTCTCTCTCTTGCTCTCTAACAAGTGAATCACACTCACTTCATATTTCATACTTCTTCGAACAGTTGCGATGTCTTTGCCAAATGGTGTGCATCAAGAACATTCGGGCATTGCCCGGGTTTCTTACTAGTATATATATGAGGGCCGGGACGTTACCTCTCAAAGTAGTATTTTTGCTGCTTTGACAACCCACCACGGTCGTGCCATATGTGATTTTCGACCAGAATCAACATCAACAACCTCCGATTATCTCCACCGATGATCTCCACTGACACCACTTATCGGCGTCTACCGATAGAGGACTCCAGTGACTACTTCCATTATGAGTGGTCCATTCATTACCTCATCTCATCTGGTGACCTGCGATAACATCCGCAGTCAGCGACCACCTCCGGTGGCTTCTAGCACCTCTCGATTGTGAGTTCGGATGACTTTTGTCGTCGTTCATGACTTTGATAGCCACAGGTGACCTGTCAAAGCAGCGAAGAACGCTGCTTTCGAATGTAGCATCTTGTTTCTCTCTCTCTTTCTCTTTATATATATATATATATATATATATATATATATATATATATATATATATATATATAGAGAGAGAGAGAGAGAGAGAGAGAGAGAGAGAGAGAGAGAGTTCCCACTTTGTGAGAGGGGGGGTTTGGCCTAGACCCCTACCAGTGTATGAAACTAAAAGATATTTACAATACAATCCAAAGAATGAAACAAGGAAAAAAAAAAAAACAAAGCACAACAAGACCACCACATAGCTTGAGCTAAGAGGATCCCGTGATGTCCAACAATCAGTCCCATAGAGGACATGTGATGGCTGAGGCCTAGAGCCTCACCGTCTCCCGAATGCGCTTAATGAGCTCAGTATAGGGTGAAGAAGAGTGATTGAAGGTTCCACTATTCCTTTCCAGCCAAGTATTCCATATTTCAACAATGCAATGATATCCCATGGCTTCCTTAAATCTTCTGGAACTAGCTCTCTTTCTCCGCCAAAGGGTCCAGAGAGACAAAAGGGATGATGGGTACCCACTAATATTCATGTCGGACTTCCAATGTTACCAAATGGGCTTCACATAAATGTAAGAGAGAAGGAAGTGGCCAAAGGTCTTCTCCTCCAAGTTGCAGAGATGACCCTTGGTATCATGAATGTTCAGGTGTTTCTTTCCCAGTAGGTTCTCTTTATAGTCTTTTCTCTCTATAATATTTTTTTATATAATATTTTCTCAGATATTTTCTTGTTCTACAATATTATTTATGTAAAATTCTCTATCTATATTCTCTCTATAATATTTCTCTGCATAGCATTCTTTTTCTATAAATTTTCTCACTATAACATTTTCTTGTTCTACAATATTCCTTTATATTGCATTTTTACTCTAATATGTTTTCTCGTTACAACATTCTCTATATAATATATATGAATTCGCTCTATAACATTCTCTCTTTATATTTTTTCTCTATATAATATTTTCTCTATCTACAATATTTTCTCTCTATGCTATTTTGTTTCTACAATATATATAATTTATGTAATATTTTCTCTACAAACATTCTCTCTATAATATTTCTCTCCTTACAACATTTTCTTTCTCAACAAGATTCTCTTTGTAATGTATATTATCTCTCTACAACACTCTATGTATAACATTTATCTATATAATGTATATTATCTCTCTATATTATTAATTCTCTATAGTATTTTCTCTCTATATAAATGATATTTCTCTTTCTACAATATTATTTATGCCATAGTCTCTCTCTATAGTATTTTCTCTCTTTGCAATATTTTCTCTCCAACATTATAGAGAGGGAAACACTATAGGAAAAAAAAAAATATAAAATATTTAAATTGGTTAAAAGGGAATAATCGTTATTCTAACATGGAGAAGCGAGGGGAGGGGACGAAGAGCACCCACTTTTTTTTACTTTTTTTGTAACGATATTTTTTTTTTAAGTAGATAAAATATTCAAATTGGTTAAAGTTGCCAGAAAATTGGTGACTTGTCGTGATCTCAGATGTCCGTTGCACCCAGTCCTGATCAGTGAATCACACTTAGCTCGGACCAGTAGACAAAGCGATGTTGTGATTTGGTGCCACATCATTCTGTGTAAAATGTAATACAATTGGATCACCTGTTGAACAAGCGGACCCATTTAGATCGCATGTTCAGTACGCTACCAATAACTTATTTGCTCAACTCCTTGCAATTATGTCCTTTTAATCAATTTGAATATTTCACATTTTAAAAAAGAATTACCATTTTTAGAGTATGAGTGCCCCGATTCGATTGTGGAGTGCTATAATTGGAAGTCTGAACGTGGTCCTCTTTTTCAGGTTTGAGTATAGAATAGGTCTTATGATTCAAAGTACGGATCCCCATCAAGATAAAGTATGCAGAACAGTGACTTGATTGTCATAAAAATCCCAATCTTTATTGTTGAGATGGTCATGCCTTTGATGTTTTAGTCCGACATCGGTAATGGAAGCGGATGATGGACACTTTATACATCCGTCTTGGATTCTTCACATAGTATCAGAGCTGGGACTTGCTCCGGAAGCTCCTTCTGATTGCGCCTTTGCCACATGTGTCCCGCATGAGAGAGGGTGTTGAGATTGTCATGCCTCAGATGTTTTAGTCCGACATCGGTAATGGAAGCGGGTGATGGACACTTTATATACCCGTCTTGGATTCTTCACATAGTATCAGAGCTGGGACTTGCTCCGGAAGCTCTGTCCGATTGCGCCTTTGCCATATGTGTCCCGCACGAGAGAGGGTGTTGAGATTGTCATGCCTCACACGGTTTAGTCTCACATAGGTAAAACCAAAAAAAAAAAACTAACCTTTGTGACGGAATAGTTTGGTGTGATGTAAAATTTTCTCTTCCATTGGCTTATCATATTTGTTTGTACGTGGCATGGCTGGCCCCACATGCAAGTGATCGAGTGGATGAAAGACCAACCCGTTTTCATTGGCTTCCCTCGTTGACCTCATGCTGGCTTGTTACTTTGTTTTAATGGGGGCCTTGGCCTACTCCGACCTAATCTATATACATGTAGGCAGTAGACTTTGGATGGTGACACCCATATCTCCATCCATCTCACAAAGCTAAAATGGAGTCACCTTCCCGATCGAGTGCATTACCTACAGAGAAATACAATAATTGAGAGGCCAATGATTCAAGGTTTTGGAGTTTTCTTTTGGTGGTACAAATAGAATTGGAAGAGATGATCTAACACTGAAGGAGAAATGAACACTTAGTAAGGTCTTTGTCTCCGCCGGGTGTGACGTTTGTTTTGTTTGGCTTTGTGGTTTCCGCCGGCGAACGGTGTTTGTTTCTCTGCCTGGTGTAGCGTTGGTGTGTTTGTAGCTCCCGCCGGGGGCGAGCTTACTTACTGCACCGGCATGTGGTACCTCCTCGAGGTCCGGTGGTAATATCCCCCCCTTCAATCTACAAAAAAAAAAAAACCAAATAGCTTGATTATAATACACACTTGTGCATTGTGTGCTATGACAAAGACCAATTTTAACCCAATTTATAAGAGCAACTCCAGGGTTTTCATCCTCAAAGTACAGTTGAGGAGACAACTTTTCCCCTTCTCCCACCCTGCGCTAGGGTTTTGAGGATCTCCCCTCTGGCCTCCTCAGACGCCACCAGTGGCTCCTGGGAGGCCGGAAGATCGGGTTAGATGACTACTCGGGGTTCGGATCTGCCCCCCCTTCCGTCCTCCTGTACATAGGATGTCCCCTTCGGCTCGGTAATTTTGTGTTCGGGTGGTACGAAGGTGTGAAGCTTCCCCCTGCTCGGATCGATGCACTCCTGTCACGGATCGGGGGTTTTCGGCCATTTGCTAGAGGAGTGGAGGTGTTGGACACCGGCTGGAGGTTCCGCCGGGGGTTTTTCCAGCCGCTCCTTAGCTCGGGAGTGGTACCTGGCGGGTCATGGCGGAGGCGGCGGGTTCGTATCAGATCGGGAAAGTGGACCTCTTCCTCTTAAATTACTTTTTTTTTTGAGAACTCCTCCTTAGGGAGGGAGGGATAGGTGGACCCCAACCAGTTTATTAAAAACTAATAAAGAAATAATACGGTTACAAAGATCTCTCGCCTCGAAGGACAGAGAGTTCGACCAGGGGACAATCCAAATCTTAAAGGTTGAGACAACTGATTGCCTAAGCTCCTCAGCCGTAGTTGTCTTACCATTGAAGATGCGCATGTTCCGTTCTAGCCAAAGGACCCATAGAATAGACATCCCCACAATATCCCACCTGATCCGCTGATCCTTTTTAACCGCACGATGCCTCCAAAAGTACCAAAGTGCTCGAAGGTTCCGCGGATGGGAGGTGATGCCACAAACCCCCTTGAAGTGATCCCATAATCTCCTAGCCGTCGGATAGCTATGCAACAGGTGGTCTATTGACTCCTCAGTCGATTGGCATAAAGTACAAGAGGAATCGGTAACTTGCGGGTGATTTCTCTTCAGAAGATTCACCTTAGTTAAGATCTTATTCCGCGAGACCAGTAGAGAGAAGATCTTCACCTTAAACGGAACCTTGGATCTCCAGATTGCATGGAAAGGTAAGAACTTCTCCACCGACGGCAAGAGGTTCTTGTAGAAAGATTTAACTGAGAAGACTCCAGAAGTATTCCACCTCCACCTCACTCCGTCCGCTCTATGAGAGAAAGAAGTCGCCAAGAAAATCAACTTCAATTCGGAGTGTTGAGATTGCAGTTCTAACGAGAGCGGGTGAAAGAACTTGATTCACCACCTGTAACGTGTTGCTTCTACTCGCACCAAGGATCTGACTGAAGCCCTTGGTCGACGAGCTAGAGCATAGAGATCTGAAAAGAGAGTCTTCATAGGGCTGTCGCTGATCCACATGTCATCCCAAAATCGTGCACTCCTACCATCTCCTAGGGTGATGCTATAGCCCGGACGGTATAGATCCTTGACCTTTAGAAGACCTCTCCAAAAATGTGATATCCAACCCGAGTTCCTCCCTCTTTAGTGAATCGGTGAGAACCTCCTGAAATATTTTGCAACGATAATCTGTCTCCAAGAATCTCCATCGTCATTCTGTAGACGCCACCATTATTTGTCGAGCATTGAGATATTAAAACGCCAAAATCTAGAGCCCCTAATCCTCCAAACTCCTTTGGGAGACAGACCTGGTCCCAGCACAGTAGATTGTAGGACCCTCCTATGCCGCCCAGACCATGCCATAGGAAGGACCGCCGGATCTGGTCGATCCTCTCGATGACCCAGGATGGAAAATAGAAGTAGGCCAAGAAATATGAAGGGATAAAGGAAAGGATTGCATTAACAAGCACCAATCTCCCTCCCAACGAGAGGAACTTTCCTTGTCAGCTTTCCAGCTTCTTCTCAATTTTTGAATGAGCTTTTCCCAATCATCTCTCCTCAACGCTCTGTTGCTTACTGGTAATCCAAGATACTTCATCAGCAGGCTAGCCTCTCTGCAGTTCAGCAATCACGCAAAGCCTGTTCCCGGTTCTTTTGCGCCCCCAATGCAATACAAATTGCTCTTCTGGAAGTTGATCTGCAGACCCGAAGCGACCTGAAGGCCATAGAGAAGGACCTTAAGAGACACCAACTGGAAAGGGCAGGCCTCTAAAAATAGGAGGGAGTCATCCGCATAGTGAAGATTTGAGGTTGACCAACCTGATTCTCCAATCCCTTTCACGAGCCCTAGAGAATTAGCCCTCCTGATCATAGCATCAAAGGTGTTCACCACTAGTATGAAAAGGTACGATGAAAGTGGGCATCCCTGCTTCAGACCCTTATACACCTTAAATTCCCTGCCCTAGCAGCCATTTATGAAACATGCAATCTTGGACGTAGACAGTATGGCTCGCGCCCAACTCAGCCATCTATTTGAGAAGCCTTTTGTTTGCATCAGGTCCATAAGGAAATCCCAACGTATCTGGTTGAAAGCACGTTCAAAATCAATCGTCAAAAGGATGACTTCCTTCCTCGTTTCCCGCAAATGGAAAAGCGTCTCTTGAGCAGCTGCGACGCTATCCAGAATCATTCGACCTTTTATAAAGGCCGATTGAGAAGGGGAGACTATATTCCCAATTTATTTTGCCATCCTGTTGGCTAGCACCTTCGTAATGATCTTGTACAAATAGTTAGCAAGACTAATACGATGGAAATCACGAATGGATTAGGTTATCTCCCTCCTTCTTAGGTAAAAGAATGGCCCAAGAGAAATTCAGGGGTAGTGAACACGAGAGGTACCTCAGAAGAAGTCCTTCAACATTCTACAAAGATCCACCTGAATGATGCTCCAGAACTGCTGATAGAAATCCATTGGGAAGCCGTCTGGTCCCAGTGCTCCATCTTCCTTGGAGTTGAAGATTGCTCGCTTGAATTCCTCTCCGTCGAACTCCTCATTTAGAGAAGTCCCTGATCGATCTGAGGCATGTCGAGGTGAGCCTAGTCCATTGTCACACCAGTCGAGGGTCCGTCCTTGAAAGAATCCCTAAAGAAGGTGGTGGCGCTATTCAAGATATCTGCAGTAGAGGATAAAGTCTCGTCACCTTCAGAGAGCGTCGAGATAAAATTTTGTTGTCTTCTCCCGTTTGCTACTCGGTGGAAATACTTGGTATTCAAGTCTCCTTGTTTGATCCATTGCTCTCGCGATTTCTGCCTCCACATGGTTTCTTCTTTCCTGAGAATATCTCCAAGTACCGAATTCAAATGATCCAATTCTGTTCGGTCCAAAGGTGAAAGAGGCAAAGCTGCATTCTGGACCTCCGGTGTCTGGATGAAATCTAGGAGAGATGCCTTCTGCTTTGTTATGTTCCCGAAGTTCTCCATACTCCAAGCCTTCAATTTATGTTTGACATAACATAGTTGGTTTACCATGTTCAACGTCAAGTCTGGTAGTTGGCCCGCATCTGTCCACCATCCGGCGAGTAGGTCTAAAAAACCTCCTTCTAATGCCCACATCATCTCAAACCAAAAAGGGCGTTTAATGGATGGGATGGTATCCGTTGATACGAGTAGGGGTGCATGGTCCGACAGGCAGGTTGCTAGACCTTGTTGGCTCTAGACTGGGTAAAGGGCTTCAAAATCTATCGAGATGAGGAACCGGTCTAGCCTAGCCATAATCGGATCTTCTCTTTTCTTGGACCAGGTAAAACTCCTCCCTAAGAAGAGAAGATCAATCAAAGTCTCCTGTCTGATAAAGTCGGAGAAGGCTCGCATATCTAGACGATCTCCCTCACTCACAAGACGCTCTCCCGAGATGCGGGGTGACGTTGAAATCTCCAGCAACCACCTAAGTCCCTGCAAACGAGAGCTTTAGCGATGAAAGTTCATCCCAAAACTCATCTTCTCTGCTATGATCCGTAGGGCCATACACTGCCGTCATCATCCAAGACTGGCCATCTGCCTTGTTGTGTAGAACCACAGACAACGAGAACACCCCTACAATAGTATTCTCCAGAATGAAAAAGTCATCACTGTAGCCCACCAGGATCCCTCCCGCCGAACCTGTGGCATCTTTGCACTCCCATCTATATATCTTCCGAGTGCTAAGAGATATGAAAAAGTGATTTGTAGGATTCTTCCACTTTGACTCCTGGATGCAAATAACGTTGACCTCATGTAGTGAAGCAAAAGGGCTGGTTGCATGTCTTTTTTTTTTTATTTCCCCAAGCTATGCACGCACATTCCACGATAAAATCTTCATAGGAACCCTAAAGAAATCCCACCGGGACTCTCCGCAACCCAATCAAGAAGACACATTCTTGGCACGCTGAAGAGGGGTTATGAAACCACACTTCCTGGATTAGTCTAAAATTACATCATCCTCCAAAAGAGAGAAGGGAAAGGCTATCGAGGGATCTGAGACATCAAGCTCCAAAAGGCGCAGCTTCGAGTGGAGAAGAGCTTGCTCCAGGGCTGGATCAACGGACGAGTGTCGGAGAAGCTGCCTGAAACTCCTACGCTGGGTCGTCCGAGGAGGGTCTCCTTGAACGGGCGATAGCTCCAAAACTCCCATCGGTCGCTCTTCCCCTACTATCTCCTCTAAAGGTCCCCTGTCCATACAAGCATTGGTGGTGAGAGGAGTTGGGCGCAGAAAGACGTATCCATGGCAATAGGTGTCACCTCCTCTACCGGAAAGGATGGTGATGAGCCCCCCGTCTCTATGCCATTTCCATGGCACCTCATGTCGGTGCCCTCTTCAATATCCATGAAGGGATTGCAATGGGGCACCACAGGTTCACTCTTTGGGCACCCACCTCGACTGCTAGGTGTACCTGAGTGTCTCCCATTAAATTCAAAATTGAATCTAACACGACATCACCAATGAATAGGTCCTGCCAAGAATGGCAAGGAATCAAATGGTCGTGTGAAACTGCCGTAAGGATGGCGTACCTGTCATGAGCGGCATTTCTAGGGTGTTTTCGCTAAGAGCAACCTAGTTTTACATAATATTATTTTAATATCTTTGATGGTGATGCTTTTGGGTGTGCTTCAAAAGGACCAGGCAGTTGGTCCCGGATATGAGTCGCGAGGCTACATAGGGGGTGTAGTCACACGAGCTGGTGAGCATGTGTATCGAGACATAGCAAGAATGCTATTTATAGTAATATAATAATAAAATAAATATGCTGGCAAGTCTGTCGGACCCGACGAGGTTCGCGAGCCAGCGCAGCTTGATGCAAGTCGAGTGCGAATCGGGGCGAGTCAGGCTCAGCACGAGCTGAGCACGAATCGAGCTCGACCAGTGTAAAAACAAAACAAAACCCAAAACCCATACCCACCCCAAACCCAAACCCAGCCCCAACCCATTCTTCTCTCTCTCTCTCTCTCTCTCTCTCTCTCTCTCTCTCTCTCTCTCTCTCTCTCTCTCTCTCTCTCTCTTCTCTCCCATCTCTCTGATCTCTCTCTCTTCTCTCAGATCTCTCTCCCTCTCTCTCGGATCTCTTTCTCTCCAACCCGACCCCCCTCAAACAGTCTGCCGCCCCCCAGCCTCTCTCCCGTCGCCATCACCCTTCCATCACCTCACCGCCCATCCCCTGTTCTCCCCCTCTCCGCCGCCGCAATTCCCTTAACCCGATCCCCCAAAACCCGCCCCAAATCCCGCGGATCACGACCCCCTCCATACCCGACCACCGGCCCCTCCGCCCTTTAAAAACCCTAGACCCAGCCCGATTTCATCCCCCTCCGATCCCTCCCACTCTCCCCAACCTCTCTCTTTCCCTCTTTCAACCTCTCAACGTCTCTGTGGTGTTTAGTGCTCGACGATCGGAGCAAGAAGAAGAGCAACCAGAATAGGAGCCAGCCAAAGCCGACGACTCTCCCCCGACTGAACGATCGGCCCCTCCACCTGTTCTTTTTTTTTTGTTCTTTCATTCTGTTCTGTGGAGACCAGCCCGACCCCTTCCCTGTCGGCTTGCTTCGGAGCGGCTATGGCCACCGACCATAGGGCCAGTGGCTATGCAACGGGCAAGGCTCGAACTCGACCAAGCTAGGCCCCACCAATAACCCTCTTTTGCTGCGATGGTTGCCGACGGCTTAGTCGGCGGCAGCCAAGTAGCGGGTGGCCTCAACCACCTCAGTTGGACATGACTCGACCCCCCAGAACCAATTGCGAGGCCAGCCCTCCATTTGCCTTTTCCCTTACCGTAGCCATGTGGCCGGCGACTATACAGCTGGCGACACCCCGACCACCCCAGTCTTGACTGACCCCTCCAAGTGCGATTAATCGCAACAGCACACCGCCCCTTTTCTTGTAATATTTTCATTGGTCGAAGGGCCGACGCCATTGAGTAACTTGTAGCAGACCTGATGATTGATCAGTCGGGTAACCCTTGACCCTCATTGTGTTTGATTGGACCAAAACCCCAAGTTGACTCACTTGGGTTGGAGACCATTATTGACCACTTCCTTTGCTAAGGTGGTTCCGACCGTACTAGGCCTTAGGAGTGAGCTAGCCATTATGCTTACCCTTAGTATAGCGTGGTGCCATTTGCATTGTCACGTGTAGAGTAGCCATGTACAACAGTATACCATTTAGCGAGCGACCCGGAGTTCGACCGAGTGGGAGTCCAACGATTGGGCAGTCGACGATGCCAAGCCCTGACCTGGTATACTAACCCGACGCTCAATCTCCCCTGCGATGTAGATCTAGCCCTTTAAGAGCCCACACCCAAGATTAGCGGGCCCGATCTTCTCTGGTTACGCTCGCCTCAGGGTTGATAATATCTATTCGGGTCCAATCACCTTGTGCAGTCGTTTGCGCACGAGACCTGCCCCCCCTTGGTGGTAATAGTGTGCTACTTAGCGGCCTAGACTGGCCATTAGTACGATTCCCATGTAAACCCTTCTTTTGAGAGATCAAGCCCGACCGTGATCGGTTTTACCGATTTTACCATCGACCGACGGGGTTACGATCATTTAATCGGATTAGTATAAGTAGACCCGAGTACATCGGCATTGCCGACTAACCGAGACAGTACCATTGGAGCATCGTTTTGCATGCCGGTAGACCGGCGTTCGATGATGCCTAGATTTCCTTGATTCTTAGCAGTAATCAATGACCGAAGCCCGCTGCATGTACTTGGCAGTTCGTGACCGTGTTGACCCAGTCAGAAACGAAGCGGAGGTTGCTAGCAGAAGTCCGTGTTCATTAACCAGGTGACATCTACTTCCTTTCCCGTGGTCTTTGATAGTGGGAAATGAGAACAACTAGGGTAGGTGTCCTCGATACTGCATGCTGGTCCCGCTGGACATCGTCGCATATGGTCACGTGGATCCCTCCTTGCATATGGAGTCGCGATTCCGGTGACGCATGCTTTAAAATATTAATAAAATAATCAAAATTATTGTATGTACACAGTAGTTAGGTATTCCATTAAATTAAATTTATTTTGAATAAATAATGATTATCGAGAACCACCATACTAAAAGGAATAACAACCCTAGTACACTAGTTTTGGGGGAGTGTAGGTCGAATCGCATCAAGAGCGATGTGACATTTAGCTGTAGTGATGTTATGGGTTGCGAGAGTAGTGCGGGACCAGGGTTAAACTGTTGCAAATCATAAATCACCATATGTTTTTTCTTTCATTGTGTTGAGCTTTTAGTACTTTGGTAAAATATGATAATCTATCTTGTAAGAAGATTGGGACCCCGTGCACGCAAGGACCGTGAACCACCCTGCGCGCACAGCTGAAGATCAGTAGGCTAAGGGGTCACAAGCAAGGATTGTGGTAAAGCCAATAGGAGGTGCCCTTGAGTAGGGATTGGCCTAGCAATTCCTGTCCCGGGGTAGTTGAAAACCCTAAAGAAAGCAAGTTGGGCAGTAGAGCTCCACCGTGAAAGATAGGAAAACCCTTTATGATCATATGGGTGATTTTGTGCATGGTGTTGGAGGATGCACGGCGAGAGAGTTGGCCCTCTACATCAAAATAAAAGGCTCTATAGTAATGCCCGACCGGGGGTAGGATGAACAAAATATCCGGGGTTCACATTAGGATAGATGTTTAATATGATTACTAATAAATTATGGAATCTTAATTTTGGATTATGGAATCGTAGAGCGTGTTAATCTAGTGATATTTAGATGATCATTTTATTTAATTTGTTCATTAATACTGTAGAATATCGAATGAACATTATAATAGACAATCTAGTGACAATAAGTATTGTATGAGAAAATAGGCTGCTGATAGGATTAGGTTATTCTTCTATAAATATTAATATTATAATTAAAAATGTTGTCTTATATTATTAAAGACTATTAGGATGTCACTAGCCATTAATTTAGCTAATCTTCCAATTTTCTATTGGGGGCTAGTCTTTCCCACAAGTAGACTCTCCTGCAGGTCCGGAGGTTCAGGAGTAGCAGTGGGAGTCCAGAGAGAGTTTAGGGTTGCAGTTATGTTTTATTTTGGTATGTAGTTTCGTGGTCTTCTAGCAATGTAATTGGTAGATTTTGTGAGAATCGTTTAGTCTAAGTTTAATGTTTCGTAATTGTTAGAGGCATTGATACAGCTGATGTTCTATTGGGTAGGCCTCTTCTCAAGGCCCAAAGCCTAGGATTGCTCACAATAAAAATATAAGTATTAAAATGACCAAATTGACTAGCCCCGTAGATAGGACCTCTAAAACAGTGCCCCGAGTACTAGAGAGCGAGTGAGGCTACTTGGCTCACCGTCAAAGGCTTGAGCCTAGTGCTCCTTCAAAGGATCTTCTATCAGTATGTAGTGACACCGTTAGGTCGCACATACTGAGAGGATATCCCGATTGGAGGTCGAGCATGGCAAAATTTTATCTTTACTTTTCTTTAAATAAAAATATTTTCACAAAAATCAAGTTTTAAAATATTTCTTGTTTCTCCCTCCTCCTTCTTCATTTATGAGAGAGTTGCAATCCTGGGAGAAACCCTAATTGGTGTAGATAGTCGACTAAACCCTAAACCCTTTGGTTTTTCTCACTTCACACCCCAGGGATCGGTTTCAGATTTCTGGGGTATGACAGCTGGTATCAGAGCTTCGGGATATGTTCCTAGGGGTTTCATTAATTAGGATGTTATCTTGTGATTCTTTATACGGGAGGTTTATGCCGTACTAGTACTAGGGTATTTCTGAAGATAGTCGAGAGATTGATTTGGTAGTAGTCAGTGGTAGCTTAGGGTGCGTATCTAAGGGTGAGAGTTAAGGGTTTATTGTACTTAAAGAATTGGTTAGGTTGGAGGAATTGGTTGGTAGCTAAGAAGTTATCCATACTTGGTATTTGATTGATAGGGACTTGAGGAGTCAATATAACTATTATGCAGATTGATCATGATTATATTTGTCTCAGGACCCTAATGTTTAGGCTCAGAGCTAGTCGTGACGACTCAGGTAGGAAACCGCCTTGAACATCTTAACCAAGGATAGTGTTTGAGTCAATCTCGGAGTTTTTGTTTGGAGTCTAATGCTTATTTGGATTTGTTAGTTGTGGGCCTAGTGGCGAGCTGACTAAGAACTAGATATCGAATTTCAATTAGTAATATGGTTGTTTAATTTTGGAAGATGAATGTATGATGAATTTGTTTGGAAGGGGGTATATCAGTGATGGGTTATTCGGCATGGTTATTAAGTTATTCTTTTCTCATTGACCCTCAGCATTAGAAATATAGTCGGTATTTTAGGACTCCTTAACCTTCGTTGACCCTTAGCACTAGAGTCCTAGCCGGTATCTTAGGATTCCTTGATTCTTCATCGACCATCAGTATTAGAAATCTAGTCGGTATTTAGGACTCCTTAATCTTCGTTGACCCTTAGCACTAGAGACCTAGTCGGTGTCTTAGGATTCCTTGATTTTTCACCAACTTTTAGTATCAGAACTTAGTCGGTATTTTTAGGATGATCCATTATCTCGTACTAGGCTTAATAAATATATTGGTCATCTTGTTAAATTTTTTCGATGTATGGTAGGTTATAATTAATTTTCTGTAGAGCTTATGTGTAAAATTTTAAATGGAGTAACGATAATAACCCTTGGAGATACTAGTTTCGAGGAATACACCAGGAGATGGAAATCTCTGGTTGTGGTTTGAATTTCTTTGGTTAGCAGACTACGGAATGCCTCGATAGAGACCTTTGCGATAGGGTACGCACTGTTCCTCGGGAACTTTGGCGGTGGGTTGTGACTGTCCAGTAGAGGACATAGTGAGGTATCATACTTTCTCTTCTAAGAATTTGGCGGATATATACACATTGACTCTTTGGAGGCTTTAATAGTTGGTTACGCAGTTTCGATTGAGACTCGTGGGAGAGAGTGAACTGGCCAGATGACAGTGTCGTTAAAATAAAATTACGATAATTAAGTACGAGAATGATGTAAAGGGTTTTGCCTATGTTTATGGGATTTGGAAATACTTTATCAGTTAAGATCTTAGGAATAGTCATTGTTTAGCCGATTCACCTCGCTTTGTGATAACTTTGTTTGCTTCAGTTTCCTTCAAATAATTGCCATTAAATCACCGAATGTTTGAGAATGTGCTAGTTTCTCGGTTATCTCTATTTCCTAAGTTATCTCGTTTGGATCCAACGTGTTTAGCTTTGTCCTGATTTGTTTCGAGTTGTCTCTATTTGTCTCGGTTCTCTTATCCTCATTTTTTTTTTGAGTTTGTCAGGTCAATATCTAATTAACTCGACTCGTTTAGGGTAAGAATTTAATAATTTGTGCTGGTTGGTCATTAGGTTTCTAGTAGGTAACTTCTTCAATGAAATTAGGGTTACTTTAGTTTAGGACTAGTCACCCAGCTGTATAGTATGTGGCTTCTTTTTGTCACTATGTTAGTTATTCATTTATTTCATTGTTCTCTACTCAAGTAGTGGGTTTCCTTCCTTACCTGATTCGTGCATCATAGTGTACCCTTTAGAAGATTTCCGAGTCATAATAGTATAGTTAGGAGTATTGGTATCAGGTCTTTCATTGATTATCGATGTTTTACGATTCATTATTATTTCCTCTTTATTCTCGTTCGTTTGTGGCATATTTGTGTTATCTGGGACTCAACAATTTCTAGGTTAGTCAGTATGTATGTTGGGGTTCCCAATTCGTATCATAGTGGTGTCTTCCTTGTAGGTTATTAGGATAGTAGTGGTTGTTTAGGTAATAGCGGTGTTCGCTCCAGAGGGAATCTTATAGGACATAAGTTTAGACGCACAAGTCTGAGTTGTCTGGTTACCGAATTCAGTTTAGACCTATAGGTGTATGAGTTTTCTATGTGTAGGAATATATTTTGATGTTAGTATCTTTAGTTTTGAGTATCTTGTGATCTCGTTTCATGGATCAGATAGTTACCTTACTTCTAGATAAGGAGGACGCTAATTATCCAGGAAAAGGAGACGATTTGGACTAATGAAAATCTATATTAGTGCTTAATGATTAGAATGGAAAATAAAAACCAAAACTCATATTCGCGATGCGAGAATCTGGAGATTCATCTCTATCCTAATAATTTTGAGACTCGATTCATATTACGCTAGGTTAGTGGAGAGAGTAGAGTCGCGAATAGTAGAGTATAAGGCAGATCTTTCCCTTTTTGGTAAGTTTGGTGTCGTGGCTTACTTTTTATATTAGCAAGGTAAATATTATTATTTATACCGATTATAGATTTTTCTTTCATCGCTTTGATAGTATAGATAACAATTTTGTATCCTTAGTTTAGATATTAAATTTTCGGGACGAAAATTCTATTAAGGTAGGTAGGATGTAATGAGCGGTATTCCACGGTGTTTTCGCCCAGAGCAACCTAGTTTTATATAATATTATTTTAATATCTTTGATGGTGATGCTTTTGGGTATGCTTGAACAGGACTAGGCAGTGGGTCCTGGATACGAGTTGCGAGGCTACATAGGGGGTACAGTCACACGAGCTGGTGAGCATGTATATCGAGGCATAGCAAGAATACTATTTTTAGTAATATAATAATAAAATAAATATGGTGGCAAGTCTGTCGGACCCGGTATGGTTCGCAAGCCAGCGCGGCTCGATGCGAGTCAAGTGCGAATCGGAGTTAGGCTCGGCACGAGCCGAGCACGAATCGAGCTCGACCAGTGTAAAAAAAAAAACAAACAAAACAAAACAAAACCCAAAACCCATACCCACCCCAAACTCGAACCCGAACCCGAACCCAAACCTAGCCCCAACCCATTCCTCTCTCTCTCTCTCTCTCTCTCTCTCTCTCCTCTCCCATCTCTCCGATCCCTCTCTCTTCTCTCAGATCTTTCTCCCTCTCTCTCAGATCTCCTTCCCCTCTCTTTCGGATCTCTCTCTCTCCAACCCGACCCCCCTCAAACAGTCCGCTGCCCCCCAGCCTCTCTCCAGTCCCCATCACCCTTCCATCACCTCACCGCCCCATCCTCTGCTCTCCCCCTCTTCGCCGCTGCGATTCCCTCAACCCGATCCCCCAAAACTTGCCCCAAATCCTGCGGATCCTGACCCCCTCCATACCCGGCTGCCGCCCCCTCCTCCCTTTAAAAACCCTAGACCCAGCCCGATTTCATCCCCCTCCGATCCCTCCCACTCTCCCCGACCTCTCTCTTTCCCTCTTTCAACCTCTCGACCTCTCTGTGGTATTTGGTGCTCGACGATCGGAGCAAGAAGAGGAGCAGCCGAAGGAGGAGCCAGTCGAAGCTGAGGACTCTCCTTCGACTTAACGGTCGGCCCCTTCACCTGTTCTTTTTTTTTTGTTATTTCATTATATTTTGTGGAGACTAGCCCGACCCCTTCCCTGTCGGCTTGCTTCAGAGCGGCTATGGCCACCGACCATAGGGCCAGTGGCTATGCAGCGGGCAAGGCTCAAACTCGACCAAGCCAGGCCTTGCCAACAACCCTTTTTTGCTGCGATGGTTGCCGACGACGGCCAGGCAACGAGTGGCTTCGACCACCTCGGTTGGACATGACCTGACCCCCCTAAACCAATTGCGAGGCCAGCCCTCCGTTTGCCTTTTCCCTTACCGTAGCCATGTGGCCGGTGACTATGCAGCTGGCGATACCCCGACCACCCCAGTCTTGACTGACCCCTCCGAGTGCGATTAATCGCAACAGCACACTGCCCCTTTTCTTGTAGTATTGTCATTAGCTAAAGGGCCGACGCCGTTGAGTAACTTGTAGCAGACCTGGCGATTGATCATTCGAGCAACCCTTGACCCTCATTGTGCCCGATTTGACCAAAACCCCCCAAGACGACTCACTTGGGTTGGCGACCATTATCGACCACTTCCTTTGCTAAGGTGGTTCCGATCATACTAAGCCTTAGGAGTGAGCTAGCCATTGTGCTTACCCTTAATATAGTGTGGTGCCATTTGCATTGTCACGTGTAGAGTAGCCATGTACAACAGTATACCACTTAGCGGGCGACCCCGAAGTTCGACCGAGTGGGAGTCCAACGATTGGGCAGTTGACGATGCCAAGCCCTGACCTGGTACACCAACCCGACCCTCAACCTCCCCTAAGATGTAGATCTAGCCCCTTAAGAGCCCACACCCGAGATTAGCGGGCCCGATCTCCTCGAGTCAGGCTCGCCTCAGGGTTGAAAATACCTATTCGGGTCCAATCACTTTGTGCAATCGTTTGCGCACGAGACCTGCCCCCCTTGGTGGTAATAGTATGCTACTTAGCGACCTAGATTGGCCACTAGTACGATTCCCATGTAAACCCTTCTTTTGAGAGATCAAGCCTTATGTGATCGGCTTTGCCGATTTTACCATCGATCCGGTGCGGTTACAACCATCTAGTCGGATTAGTACAGTAGACCCTAGTATAGCCTTTGGCATCGACAATGTCGACTAACCGAGACAGTACCATTGGAGCATTGTTTTGCATGCTGATAGACTGGCGTTCGATGATGCCTAGATTTCCTTGATACTTGGTAGTAATCAATGACTGAAGTCCGTTGCGTGTACTTGGCAGTTTATGACCGTGTTGACCCAGTCATAGACGGAGCGGAGGTTGCTAGCAGAAGTCCGTGGTCATCAACCAGGTGACATCTACTTCCTTTCCCATGGTCTTTGATAGTGGGAAATAAGAACAACTAGGGTAGGTGTCTTGATACAGTATGCGGGTCCCGCCGAACATCGTCGCATGTGGTCACGTGGACCCCTCCTTGCATGCGGAGTCGCGATTCCGATGACGCATGCTTTAAAATATTAATAAAATAATCACAATTATTGCATGGACACAGTAGTTAGGTATTCCATTAAATTAAATTTATTTTGAATAAATAATGATTAATGGGAACTATCTTACTAAAAGGAATAACAACCCTAGTACACTTGTTTTGGGGGAGTGTAGGTCGAATCGCATCAAGAGTGATGTGACCTTTAGCTGTAGTGATGTTATGGGTTACGAGAGCAGTGTGAGACCACGGTTAAACTGTTGCAAATCATAAATCACCGTATGTATTTTTTTTCACTGTGTTGAGCTTTTGGTACTTTGGTAAAATATGATAATCTATCTTGTAAGAAGATTGGGACCCCGTGCGCGCAAGGGCCGTAAACCTCCTTGCGCGCACAGCTGAAGATTAGTAGGCTAAGGGGTCACGAGAAAGGGTTGTGGTAAAGCCAATAGGAGATTCCCTCGAGTAGGGATTGGCCTAGCAATTCCTGTCCCGGGGTAGTTGAAGACCCTAAAAAAAGCAAGTTGGGCGGTAGAGCTCCACTGTGAAAGACGAGAAAACCCCTTTTGATCATATGGGTGATTTTGTGCATGGTGTTGGAGGATGCACGGTGAGAGAGTTGGCTCTCTACATCGAAATAAAAGGCCCTATAGTAATGCCCGACCGGGGGCCGGATGAACAAAATATCTGGGGTTCATATTTAGATAGATATATAATATGATTGCTAATAAGTTATGGAATCTTAATGTTGGATTATGGAATCGTGTAGCATGATAATCTAATAACATTTTAATAATCGTTTTATTTAATTTGTTTATTAATAATATAGAATATTGAATAAATATTATGATAGACAATCTAGTGACAATAGGTATTGTATGAGAAAATAGACTGCTAATAGGATTATGTTATTCTTCTGTAAATATTAATATTACAATTAAAAATGTTATCTCACATTATTAAAGGCTATTAGGATGTCACTAACCATTAATTTGGTTAATCTTCCAATTTTCTATTGGGGGCTACTCTTTCCCACGAGTAGACTCTCCTGCGGGTCCGGAGGTTCAGGAGTAACAGTGGGAGGCCAGAGGCAGTTTAGGGTTGCAGTTGTGTTTTATTTTGGTATGTAGTTTCGTGGTCTTCTAACAATGTAATTGGTGGATTTTGTGAGAATCATTTAGTCTAAGTTTAATGTTTCGTAATTGTTAGAGACATTGATATAGCTGATGTTCTATTGGGTAGGCCTCTTCTCAAGGCCCCAAGTCTAGGATAGCTCATACTAAAAATATAAGTCTTAAAATGACCAAATTGACTATCCCCGTAGATAAGACCTCTAAAACAGTGCTCGAGTACTAGAGAGCGAGTGAGGCTACTTAGCTCGCCGTCACAAGCTTGAGCCTCGTGCTCCTTAAGAAGATTTTCTATCAGTATGTAGTGACACCGTTAGGTCGAACATATTGAGAGGTTATCCCGGTTGGAGGTCGAGCATGGTAAATTTATCTCTACTTTTTTTTAAATAAAAATATTTTTATAAAAATCAAGTTTTAAAATATTTCTTGTTTCTCCCTCCTCTTTCTTTATTTATGAGAGAGTCGCAGTCCTGGGAGAAACCCTAATTGGTATAGATAGTCGACTAAACCCTAAACTCCTTGGTTTTTCTCACTTCACACCCCAGGGATCGGTTTCAGATTTCTGGGACGTGATAGTACCTGTCGCTGCCCCAGCGCCTCCATTGTCTTCTTGTCTCGGCGGTGGCCGATGCACTCCTCTGCCTCCTCCCACATTTCCGCCACCAATGCTCGGTGATCCGATCACCTCGTGCTGGAGAACGAAAGCTATTGGGGGGTGGAGTGAGGGCTACCTGATTCTAAACCCTTCCCGATTAGCTACCAAATTCACCGATGGGCTGAATCCTGGGGGAATCACCGGATCAGCGATACTAGGGGCACCGGTGTCCTGTTGCACCGATTGCCCTTGTGGAGGACGAGGGAGATCTGTATAGTCACCCAAAACCTGGAAGCTCAATCGAACCTCAAAGATCCCCGCCCCTTGAGAAATCCGAACTAGGGGGGATGAGCATTGGTTCGAAGCAAACGATATTCGCTTGGCAGAAACGACGATGCGAGGGTGGATGTTGAAACATTCTCTAACCTCCTCGTACTCACCCAGCAGATCACGTAGCGTGTCTTCTCCCCATGCATCAAAAGATAGATCGAAAATCATTACCCTCACTTCTGTACGTATGCGTCACACTATCGCCCCTTTGAGCTCATCCTAATGACTAAATGTGACCAAGATCACACCCAAATCTCTGAGGCCTCGGAGAACCTTGATCTCTAGCAGATGGGTGGATGGGAACTTGACCAAGAATTCTCCATCTCGGATTTCTTGCATCGGCCATGACCAAGAACCTTGCCACGCAGCATGGAGGTAGCCAGATAGCGCTGAGCCGGAGAAGACCCTCCTCGATACCCTGCAGAGCCCAGATCTGCCCAAGATCTCCTATAACAAACCGCTGTGTGCATCAGATCGGAGGGAGAGGGTGGGTACCTTGGTGGAAGTCGAAGAGGACACCTGGGACTGCGTCGATTGGGTCATTCCGCAACGATGCGAGGTGTGCCCCACCTTGTTGCACCGAAAGCAGACGAGTGGATTCCGGCAGGAGGAGATGGCGTGGTCACGCTCGCTACACTGATAGCAATGCCGAAAATACCTCCTCCCTGTATCCGCCGGCTTGAGTTTCCCTGACCTGAGGTTCTCCGGATGAGGTGGGTAGCAAACCGCTTTTGCGTAGGAGGTTAGAGCACTTGCCGGAGAGGGGACCGATGCAGTGGTCGGATGGGGGGAAATGGTTTTGGGGATATTTTGGGTGTCACCCCCAAGGCGCCTATCTCGGGAATGATGAAACCCATCGATATCTCCGCCACCAGTCCCCCTCACATCATGACTACCACCCAGAGAGCATCCTTATCCTTTCCCCTTATGAAATTACTAAATAACTAGTATTTGTGGAAAAAATGAGAAATGTGCATTTCCAACATTTGAGAAAGAGGAGAAATGGGCATTTCCACCAGGATGTTCAATGGATCTCTCCTCATTAGAATTATGCTTGATATGCCATGTGGTGCTGACCACGTGCGTGTTGTCGTAATGAAAAGAGGAGCTTTTGGCTTCCTCATTTTCGAGGGAGGAGAAAAGGAGGTTGTGTGGTCCCCACCCGAAAGAGGATGTCACTGGATACGGTTGAAGAGACTGATGGAGTTTCTCTAAGAGATCATGTCTAGTGTCCATAGATAGATCTTAAACCTGACTTGAGGTTACTGTATGCTTCCTGATGATTTGGTTAAAAGATTGAGATGCAGTCCCTCGACATGCCGAAGGTCCTTAGGGTACGAGGGCTAGCCCTCCCATGGGGAACGGGGTTGCATTTTTGGGTGTCCGTACGATTCAGGGATAATTTTGGTACTATTTTTGGGTTCTATGAAAATCCAAATTGTAGTTGGTATATATAGATGGTTAGCCGACGGGCTCTTTAATTCCTTTGTACTCTTTTTTGTTTCTACCTCCGAGTATAGTGGAATTGGATGTGGAGGAAGGAAGTAGGTAAATTGTCAAACTTCGTTAAATTTGTCTTTTTTAATTATGTGATTGCATCTTATTCTTTTGTTTATTCCTAATAAAACATGTACAGCCTAAGATAGGCTCAATTGAATTCACTTCCAATGAGCTACAGGACATTCATTCTCGATAAGACGACCACCACCACTAATGTAAAAGTGAATGAACTAGACCATCATGGGATCGGGGAGTTGGCAAATCAATTGATACTTGGGTAAGGAGGTTGTGGGTTTCATTCCTACTTTCTCGATTTCATCCAGGAGTGTTTAAGGAAACTTTCAAGTGGGTCAGTGCGCCCGAGCCTAAAGTTGGTCCATTGACCGAAGGGTTTCTGGACAGTGGACACCCACCAATTTTAGAAAAAAATAAAAGCAATAAAAGGTAGTCAATATTACTAGACTCTAATTTGTTGACCCGAAACTAACTTGAGCCAGACCCATGCCTAATCGATTGGCTTTTTGTTCTTCTTCAGGAATCCGTCATATGGATGGTGGGTTTGGCCTAGATCCAAACCATATCTATAATATAATATAAGTCGGGGGTCCTAATGTGGTACCCCGCAAGTAGGGGTGGCAATTCTTGACCCGACCCGCCAACCCGACCCGAAGTTAGCGGGTTTGGATTTGACCTAAACGGGTTCGGGTCATAACGGGTCGACCCGATTAACCCGTTTATTTAATGGGTCGGGTTCGGGTTCGGGTTTGTACTTATAACCCAATTGACCCGACTTGATCCGTTTAACAAATGGGTCGTGTCAACCCGACCCGACCCGATCCGAGCCAACCGATCAAACCCGGCCCAATCCGACTTGTCTTGACCCAACCCGACAGGTTTATTTGAGTGTTTATGTTATTGTTTTGACCTTGCAGGCGTGTCTCTGGATGAGATCACTATCTGAATCCAAAAAAATTATATATTTTGTATTAGTGTTTTGGTCTGAGATTCGATTAAAAACGATTCAATCCATTAACAGCTTATAATTATGGCAAATTGGGTATATGCCCTTAACTATTTTGCAATATTAGCCGCCCGACATCATAACTTGTTATATTAACTAAGGTCCCTACAAGTATACATTCACCTTTAAAAGTGCATACATTGAGTATATTTTCGTCGGGAGGGACTTAAGCTACATTTTGAAATTAACGTGTCCTGCAACTAAAAGTCATCTCTCTTTTTTTGGTATTTCAAAGGGGGAGTCACCGGACCTCCAGGAGGTGCCACAGCCTGGCGCAAACAAAAAAGCCCTGCTCGCCGGAGGTAAAAACATTAGAAATTGCCACCCGACGGGAACAACCACGTGCCAACAAGGCGAACAACCGGACCCTAACTCTAGGGACAACAACACACCGCCTCCGACGGCCACCAACCACGCACACCGGCGGAAGAAACTTCCAACAACAAAGGGGAGTGAAAACAAATTGATTACAACATTACTAACAAAACAAAACTAAAAACGGTGTACCATCGCCCGATCCAGTCGCCAAGCCGAGCAAAATAGGAGTCGTAGCCAATGCTGCCCCACCGCCGTCAACCCTCGCCGCTGCCGTACCGTTAGGAGCCGTCACCGACTAGGGAGAGGTGTACTGGAACTCACCGGTGGAGATCCTCGACATCGGGGTCAGATCCAACCTCCCCGCTGCACCCAGTGGAAGAGCCGGCCTTGACGCCGAGCAGAAGCTATCAAACGAGCCGTGGGGGTGCCGCTCGACTCCGGCGAGACGAGAACAAAAACACCGGCAAGAGAAGATGCCCTATCTACAAGGATGAGGAAGAGGGCTCGATCCTACCCCAAAAGCCAGCCAAATCCACGGCCTGGCCTCGTCCAAGAGAGGGGTGGGGAAACCCTAACCCTAGGACGAAGAGGGAAATGTCGTAGGCACTGGAGGCTCTCACAAAGTCATCTCTCAAATAAGGACTTATGTCAAACTTCTCCTTTTATTTATCAAAAGTACCTATAAGGAAAACTTGTTGACTGTGGCCCCAAAGGCTTTATTTATTCTTGTTCTTCAATCAATCATTGGTTGACGTGTGCCCTTTTAAACTAGATCCAAGTATTGGGCTTGGACCATCTAATGTATTGATTAGGTGATGATTAGGTAGGATTCGACCACTTGCCACTGCTTGCCAAACACAGACGTGAGCACTTCTGAGGGAGGCTTCATAAGTTGACGTCCACCAGGGTTGGGGATCTTTAGGGTTGTTGGGTTGAAGACAGCGATCCCATTGGAAATAATTTGCACCCATCCTGTTGTCCATCCAGATCGGGCCATCCTGATGTCGCAGCCGATCAGTAGCCCGTTGCACCCAATCTCAATAGGTGGATCTCACTCAGCCTGACTGGTAGGCAAAAAGAAGACTATAATCAGACATCAAGATGGTCCAATCTGGATGGAAAACTCAATGGCTAAGTAGTATTGGGTTACACTGCTGGTGCTTGTATTACTCCCTTGTTGGTTTGTCTGACCAAGCTAGACGATTATCTATTTTCTTTGAATTTGTGGACGATTCTTGGGTTTGTACCTTAAATTCGAATGGCCAATTACTACATGGAAAATGTTTTTAATCTGAAACGTTTGACCTAAATGTTCAATCAGAATGACGTGTCTTGATCATAGTCATCTTTTTTTTTTTTTTTTGAGAACTCCTCCTCAAAGGAGGGAGGGTTTGGCGGACCCCGACCAGAAACCAATTAAAAACTAGGCAAGAATTTTGTTACAAAAAAGAAGTGCCTCCTCCCCTAGTTTATCGTACCAAGGGATCATCCAGGTTTTGAAGAAGGAGCACACCGAATGCCGCAGCTGCTCCGGCCCTGAAGACTTGCCATTGAAAATCCGGTTATTCCGCTCAAGCCAGATGACCCAAACGATCGCCATGACCAGCAGATCCCACGGCTTCCTAGTTTCCTCTGGAATTCTTCTCCTTCTCCACGAACTCCAAAGGCCACGGAGTGTCCGTGGGTGCGAGGAGATCCCTGCCTGCCCTTCGAAGTGATCCCACAATTGCCTAGCAAAAGGGCACCCGAGCAGCAGGTGCGACGCCGTCTCCTCCTCCGAGGCGCAGAAAGTACACGAGACGTCCGATGTCTGGGGGATCATAGTCATCTATTAAACCCAACCCTGACAGGTGATCGCATTCAGTCCCGACTGATAGGTATGACTTTCGCATTTCTGGGTTTCTCCTGCACCCCTCTTTGCCTACGTAAAACTTTTCGGATGGTACATATGGCCTTTGGCATATCCCATCTTATATAGGGGTGGATATGTGCTTCGTGACCCGTCCGGCTTAGCCACATACAGTATCTGGGCTAGGTGTAGAGGCCCGCATGGGCTGGACTGGGCATGGCGTTTTAGGTCCGAACTTTGGATTTGGTTATTCTACCCGGTCTCTGGCCCGATTTTATTTAATATTTTTTTAAAGATAACCCCATTCAATATTAGGGAATAGTCATACAGGTCGTGAAAGCTAGGGGTGGCAATGGGTCGGGTCGGGTTCGGGTCGGGTTGAGACCTATGTATAATAGAAAAATGGCCAATCCGAACCCGATCCGTTTAATAAACAGCTCAAAAAGATAAACCCAAACCCGACCCGTCAATAATCGGGGTTGACCCGACCCGACCCGTTCAACCTGTTTAATACTCAAGTCGGGTCGGGTCGGGTTGGTTAATTGCTTTGTATGGTGTACGACGAAGCTCTGCCTCTCTATCTATCTATCAGTGCTGCCTTATCTCTCTCTCTCTCTCTCTCTCTCTCTCTCTCTCTCTCTCTCACGGTACTCCTGGCTTTCAGTTGAGGTGTTGGTGGGTTGTAGATGAGGGAAGGCGAGGGGAGCTGTGTTGCAGTCGTTGGCGACAAGTGGGTGAACGGGGAGGGATTCTCTCCGGGTGGATCGGAAGGGGCGGAGAGGGCCGATGGAGAGGGGTAAGGTGGCGCTGCCGTGAACGGGGAGGGATTCTCTCCGGGTGGATCGGAAGGGGCGGAGGGGGCCGATGAAGAGAGGTGCGGTGGCGCTGCCGTTGCCACGCCACTGTTGCCGCATGGGCCGCACCCACAGTGGAGACTGGAGATGGAGAATCGGGGAGAGCTCAGAGGCACAGAGCGCCTGCCGCTCGCCGCCTTAGCAATTGGGAGTTAGGGCTTAGGGTTTTCTTTTAGTTATAGTGGTCGGGATGGCTCGGGTCGGGTCGAGTTGTGGGTTGACCTGATCCGTTAACTAAATGGGTCAAGTCGGGTCAATCAGGTCAACTGCATAAACCCAAACCCGACCCATTTAATAACCGGGTTAATCGGGTCAACCCATTTATGACCCAAACCCGTTTAGGCCAAACCCAAACCCGCTAACTTCGGGTCGGGTTTGGGTCGGGTTGGCGGGTCGGGTCAAGAATTGCCACCCCTAGTGAAAGCTAGGCTAATTATATATTAACAATAGGAAACTTCATATTTATATATCGACCCCTACAAACTATTTTACTTGTGCAAATCAGCCCCTCAGGTTAACTAGCATTGATTTGGGAGGAATAATCCATGTATATTCATGGTTTATTTTCACCTACATTACCAGATAGACTTTAGCCTTGGTTTATCTTTAATCGGGGGCTCCAATGATCATTTAACCCTCAATTTCAGAGTCAATCCAACCTCATTTCCTCTCCATTCACCTTAATTTAGGCTTATTTTTTGTTTGGTTCTCTGATCCTAACTGTGAGGGGGAGATCACGACAGTCATATGGTCTCCTTCCAACAGTCGATGGAAGGTGTTGTTGACCTTTGAGGTGTGGTAAATCCTCTACACGGTATCTTTTGAGCTGCCTTAGGAGTTTTGGAATTTGATTCTCCTAGGTGTTTTGGAATTTGATAAAATTTGGTGAGGGTGTTGTCTAGGGTAAGATGATCATCCTCACCAATTTTCATCAAATTTCAAAACTTGTAGGGGGGTCAAATGGTCGAAGCAAAATCTACAGACGACATATTTTGCTTCAACCATTTGACCCCCTTAGAAGTTTTGGAATTTTATGAAAATTGATAAGGATGATCATCTTACCCTAGACAACACCCTCACCAAATTTCATCAAATTCCAAAAATTCTAGGTGAGTCAAAATACCCGCAGCTCACTTTCTAAACCGGCAGCTCACTCAACCAAACATTCCTCTCTCTCTCTCTCTCTCTCCCCCCCTTTCTTTCTCTCTCTCTCTCTCTCTCTCTCTCTATATATATATATATATATATATATATATATATATATATATATATATATATTTGCGGCTACATTAACAACGAAATTTTTTTGGGTCGTCCGATCGGATGGATCCAACGGATGGGATTCACCCGAACGACCCAAATCGTTGTTACTGTCTCCTCTACAGTAACAACAATTTGGGATGTTCCGGGTGAATCCCATTCAATGGATCGGACAAATCGGATCGCCCAAAATTCCACCGCACTTTCTCTCAGCACGCCGCATCCTATCATTCATATATATATATATATATATATATATATATATATATATATATATATATATATATATATATATATATATATATATATATATATATATATATATATATATATATATATATATATATATATATATATATATATATATATATATATATATACAGCATGGCTTAACTACGGGAGTCCCGGACGAATAGAATGTGGGACAAACTTGTGAGCCGTTCGATTTCATAAAAACGATCAGATCTCAAAGGCAGCAAAAAGATCGCTCGTTGCTCGACACGTCACCGTGTTTCGGTGGCGTAACGTATTCAGCCGTTGGATTCGGTCGGGAGGTTTTTCATCCGGCAGACACGACGGGACATCCCGCTGACAGCTCACATTCCTCGAGGCAGGGTAGCGACAAAAGCATTGAGAGCCGATCTCTTCTCCTCTCACCTCGAGCACTAAACCTCCATTGCTGAGATCCTTAGATTTGTGATTCTCGATTTCGACGGCGAGATCTGATCGGGATCTTAAAGCCGACGGGGTTTAGGGATCGTGAACTTTTGTTATCAGGATCTCGAAGCCAACGGGGTTTAATGATCTCGACTTTGTGATCGGGATTTTTTTACAAAAACAGGTAACCCATCTTCTTCCCCTCCCCCCCATCTCTTTCTCTCTCTCTCTGAATGGGGTTTAGGGTTTCTCTTTTTTCCTTTTTTTTTTTGGATCTAGATAGGAAACTTTTAGGGATCTCGACTTTGTGATAGGATTTATTTACAAAAACCATGTAACCCATCTTCTTCTTCTTCTTCTTCTTCTTCTCTCTCTCTCTCTCTCTCTTTCTCTCTCTCTGTGAATGGGGTTTAGGGTTTCTCTTTTTTCCTCTTTTTTTTTTGGATCTAGATAGGAGACATTAGGAACTCGACTTTGTCACCATGATTTTTTTACAAAAACCAAATAACCCATCTGCTTCCCTCTCTCTCTCTCCGTCACCTTTTTATCCTTTATTTTGGGGCTCTTTGAGGGATGAAGCTTGCATGACAACTCATGAGTAGTAGCTGGGAGTCATCAATTTCAGTTTAAGCTATATCCATTGCATGGAATGGGCTCTAGTATGCCTGAACACTATTAATATCCTTTGTGTTCATATCTGGAACCTAGCCTTGTATCAGCCACCACGTCCTATGTTTGAGTTAGCATCCTTGTTTTCAGATTTGGAACCAAGTCTTGTTGAAGCCGCAAGTTGATATCCTTTTTTTTTTTTTTTCAGATCTGGAAAATTGACACCTAGTTTTGTTTGAGCCACAAGTTGATGTAAATTATAGAGTTTCACTATTGTATCATATCATTTTTGCTTGTTTGTGCATATTATTATGCTTGTTATATGCTTAGTTTCATGCTAAAAAGATGCATTAATAAGCCGTATAAAACTAGAACTCATAAGCCCATCACAAAGGCTAGGTTAGAGAATTAGTTATCATTGTACCGCTAGTATCTTTTAGATTATAATATGAAGCATAAATATGAATCCAGCAATTATGAGTGCTCTGAATCGCACCTTCCCACGTTTAGGTATACCCATCACGAGTTGCTCGAAAGAGCTGAGGGCCATCATAAAGGCTTGGTTAGAGAGTCGGTTATTATTGTACTACTAGTGTCTATTAGATTATTATATGAAGCATAAATATGAATCCAACGATTCTGAGTGCTTTGAATCACACCTGCCCATGATTAGGTATATCCATCATGAGTTGCTTGAAAGAGTCGAGGGCCTTCACAAAGGCTAGGTTAGAGAGTCGGTTATCATTGTACCACTAATGTCTTTTAGATTCTAATATGAAGCATAAATATGAATCCAACGATTATGAGTGCTCTGAATCGCACCTTCCCACTATTAGGTATACCCATTATGAGCTGCTCGAAAGAGCTAAGGGCCATCACAAAGGATAGGTTAGAGAGTTGATTATCATTGTACCACTAGTGTCTTTTAGATTATAATATAAAGCATAAATATGAATCCAATAATTATAAGTGCTCTGAATCGCACCTTCCCAACCCATCATTAGCTGCTCGAAAGAGCTGAGGGCCATCACAAAGCCTAGGTTAGAGAGTCGGTTATCATTATACCATTAGTATCTTTTAGATTATAATATGAAGCATAAATATGAATCCAGTGATTATGAGTAATTTGAATCGCACTTTCCTACGATTAGGTATATCCATCACGAGCTGCTCGAAAGAGCTGATGGCCATCATAAAGGCTAGGTTAGAGAGTCGGTTATTATTGTACGACTAGTGTCTTTTAGATTATAATATAAAGCATAAATATGAATCCAACGATTATGAGTGCTCTGAATCGCACTTTCTCATAATTAGGTATACCCATCATGAGCTACTTGAAAGCGCTGAGGGCTATCACAAAGGTTAGGTTAGAGAGTTGATTATTATTGTACCACTAGTGTCTTTTAGATTATAATATGAAGCATAAATATGAGTCCAATGATTATGAGTGCTTTGAATCGCACCTTCCCACTATTAGGTATACCCATCATGAGCTGCTCGAAAGAGCTGAGGGCCATCACAAAGGCTAGGTTAGAGAGTCAGTTCTCATTGTAATACTAGTGTCTTTTAGATTATAATATGAAGCATAAATATGAATCCAATGATTATTAGTGCTCTGAATCACACTTTCCCACGATTTGGTATACCCATCATGAACTGCTAGAAAGAGCTGAGGGCTATCACAAAGGCTAGTTAGAGAGTCGGTTATCATTATACCACTAGTGTCTTTTAGATTATAATATAAAGCACAAATATGAATCCAACAATTATATATGCTCTGAATTGTACCTTCCCACAATTAGGTATACCCATCATGACCTGCTCGAAAGAGTTGAAGGCCATCACAAAGGGTAGGTTAGAGAGTTGGTTATCATTGTACCACTAGTGTCTTTTAGATTATAATATAAAGCATAAATATAAATACAACAATTATGAGTGCTCTGAATCATACCTTCCCACGATTAGGTATACCCATCATGAGCTACTCAAAAGAGCTGAGGGCATCACAAAGGCATCACAAAGGCTAGGTTAGAGAGTCGGTTATCATTGTACTACTAGTGTTTTTTAGATTATAATATGAAGCATAAATATGAATCCAACGATTATGAGTAATCTGAATCGAACCTTCCCACTATTATATATACCCATCATGAGCTACTTGAAAAAGCTGAGGGCCATCACAAAGGCTAGGTTAGAGAGTCGGTTATCATTGTACCACTAGTGTCTTTTAGATTATAATATAAAACATAAATATGAATCCAACGATTATGTGTGCTTTGAATCGCACCTTTCCACGATTAGGTATACCCATCATGAGTTGCTCGAAAGAGCTGAGGGCCATCACAAAGGTTAGGTTAGAGAGTTGGTTATCATTGTACTACTAATATCTTTTAGATTTTAATATAAAGCATAAATATGAATCCAACAATTATGAGTGCTCTGAATCATACCTTTCCACGATTAGGTATACCCATCATGAGCTGCTCGAAAGAGCTTAGGGCCATCATAAAGGCTAGGTTAGAGAGTCAGTTATCATTGTATTACTAGTGTCTTTTAGATTATAATATGAAGTATAAATATGAATCCAACGATTATGAGTGCTCTGAATCGCACCTTCCCATGATTAGATATTTCCATCATGAGCTGCTCAAAAGTGCTGAGGGTCATCACAAAGGCTAGGTTAGAGAGTTGGTTAATATTGTACCACTAGTATCTTTTAGATTATAATATGAAGCATAAATATGAATCCAACGATTATGTGTGCTATGAATTGCACATTCCCACGATTAGGTATACCCATCATGAGATGCTCGAAAGAGCTGAGGGCCATCACAAAGACTAGGTTAGATAGTCAGTTATCATTGTACCCTAGTGTCTTTTAGATTATAATATGAAGCAACAATTAGATTATAGACACTATAATATTTTTTTTTATTGTAGATAGTTATATACTTCACTTATCAATAGTTTTTGTCATATTTTTATGAACAAAGGATGAATGAATAATTTTCTGCTGAGATGTACAATCCACAGGTTGCAGATGACCTGAAACCAAAAATAAGACAGGAATTCAATTTAGTAAATGATGTATATGCATTCTACAATGCGTATGATAAGGAGGCTGGATTTAGCACAAGACTGAATTCCAGTAAATGGAGAAATAATGAATTGACTTAGAAATAATTTGTTTGCTTCAATGAAGGTGATACAGACGATACATATCAAAAAAGAAAGTTCAAGATTATTGATCAAGGGAAATCTAAAAGGAATAGAGGAATTTTACGTGTAGGCTGTAAGGCAAGGCTAAGTGTTATAAAACGTGAAACAAATTGGATTGTTAGTAAATTTATCGAAGCACATAACTATATACATGCAACTCTAAGAAAGGTGCATTTACTAAAATCGCATCAATAAGTAGTCATGTTTGATACGACATACAACATCAATAAGTACAGTATGATCTTTGCTCCATTATGAGAGTTAACCACCACGGTCAGACAATAATATTTGGATATTATTTTTTAAATAATGAGACAACTGAGTCTTTTGTTTGGTTATTCAAATAATGGCTTCGTGCTATGATTAAAGGTCCACCCAACATCATTATCACTGACCAAGATCTTGTTAGAATTAATGTGTTCTAAGCTTATAAAACTTTATGTTTTGATTTAATAAATAAATATTGATAATTATTATATGAGATGCATATCGGTACGTAACATATTTATGTGTTCTTTTAAGAACAGAGAGCCATGGTTACATGGTAGTCCACTTAGTTGAAGACTGAGTGGATTGGTTACATGTAATCTAAATAAGTTCGCAACTATGATCAGGTTGGTCGCCTCATCATGATAAGCTGTTGGGGATGACAGTACATGGGAAGTCATCACCAGGCGCAGTGTCTGTGGCCGAATGGAACTAACACGGTATACAGATCAGTGAGTAGACACTGGTACACTAAGCCCCATTTCTGCTTAGGGTAAAACAGTCCTAAACCCTGAGAAATCATGTTTGATGGAGTAACCAGTTGAGTGGTGCTTTGGCGCACGAATGTGTGACGATCTAGATACGTGATCCAAAACCACAATGCATTGGGTTACTCGGCTGGCGTTGCATCAGCGTGTCACTTCTGCAGGCAATCCACACCCCTGTCTGGAGGTGTGTTCCTTGGTCTGACTTACATTATACCAAATCCAGGCCTGGTGGTCATCAGTTTGACTGTCGACCAGGTTCGATTACTCGACGGGGTATTTAGAGGTACGATGTATAGGTCAACTTGGAAAGAACCATGTCATATAAGCATTCGAGTCTAATAGTATTCTCTACCTCTCGAAGTGCATCATGACATCAAGTGAAGGGACATCAAGTTTATCACTACTAAACGGAGAGCAGGGGTATGACGGAGAATATAGTAAGTCTGAGTAAATTAGAGTGCAGCTTGTGTCGCACTATAGGTGGACATGCAAGTTAACTCAAGCTCAGAGGATCGATGGTACACTCGAGTAGTGTGTCGATTGAGCTTGAGTTGGAAGTCATGAACCCCGGTCCCTGATGGTTCCACCTTATCCAGATTATGTACGGTTCTTGAACCATCTCCTCGGAATACAATAAGCAGTAAGAGGAAGAAAGAAGTCTACGCTCCGTGTGTGCTTTGCACTAGTGCACGATAGATGCGTAACTACATGCGAGTGCTAAAGGAAAAGGCCTAGACTAGTATAGAGGCGCAAATAGTTATCCCTCGCCATAAGTGGACTTCGCTGCATAGGTACGATGCACCGAGACATATTGCGAGTTGACTAGTTGACTTTACTAGAGGCACCCTCTGGTGACCTCAGTTAATAGTGAAGTAACTGGTAAAGATCACTTAAGGAAGAGTCGCTAAATCTCGCATACTAGAAATGGTCAATTTGAGATATAAGAGCGTTTTGGTAAAAACACACCCTGCCAAACCTCACTAGTGGTTGACCCTAGCTGTAGGAGATCCATATAAGACTGGCCCCTATATTCTGGGGATGAGAATCCCCTAGTAATGGGGCCAGCCATAGGGATAAGATAGGAGTTTTTAATTGGTTAAAACAAGCCCTATAAGTAGGAAAAAAGGATAAAGAGAGGGAGAGAAATAGGGAGATTTTAAGGGGATTAAACCTATCCCCTTGGTTCCTTATCCAAGAGGGTAGGCTGGCCTTATAAAAGGAGGAGGGGGGCCGGCCATACATACACAGAAAAACCGAACCCCCCTCTCCTCCCTTCTCCCTAGTTCTCTCTCTCATCTCTCTCTACTTCCCCGCTTGCAACTTTGTTTTCCTCGTGCGAAGTTTCGGAGAAGGAGTATGGTCGTTATTCAGAGGTACTCAGAGATCCGAGAGTGGCGTACCGTGCATCATGCGAGATCAGGTGAACAAGAAGGCATCATCTCCCGGTATACTATCGGCTTCTTCGCGGACGATCTTCCGTCTCCATCGACAAAAAAGATAATTCTCCGCGGTTAAAAGATTCACACGAAGGTATGCATATTCTAATATATAGATCTAGCGAGTTCTATGATTTGTATGCATGCTAGATGATCATAATGCTAGATTGCCATTAGGGTTTTTGAATCACGTGCACACACATGTATGCACATGTAGAATAGTTTTAATGAAAATTTAAATCGGGTAACATGCACCATGAACAGTCTTTCGACTACTTAATCGTTTCTATTGCGAGCCTCTACTATAGAATTATTTTCAACAATTAGTATCAGAGCCGCATTAGTGATGTACGTTTCATGACTTTTCATGAAACCATCATGTGTGCGCATGATAAGCGCGAGATTTCATCGGGGTTCGTACGCTTAGATCATGCATATTTATATATATTGCTTGTTCTATAAATCGTGCTTACAGGGTGCCGCTATAAAATTGATCTAAATATATGTTTGCTTGCTACCGACGGTCGGACCCCGAGTTAGCCTATGTTTAGAATTGCTCTTTATGTATGTGGATAGGTTTTAGAGCCTTAAATTGGGCGAGTGATGGGGGTTGACCATCCTCGGTTTCCATGGCTTTTTCCTAGGTGTGTTTTCTTTTCTTTTTAGAAAATTATATACGAGTGAGCATTTGCTCGAAGCGTACTAGACCTTTTTCGGTTACAGATTGAGAAAAAGAATGTGCCAAATAAATCCACCATCGGGAGCATAAGTGGAATCCTGGAGGACGAAGATGATCCGGCAAAGTATTCGCAAGCATGACGGAGGAGTCAGACCGAGGGACATTGTGAAGAAAGTTAAAGGCCTACGCTATGCTAATTAGGTTCGGGGGTCGGACCCTAAACTTAATTCAGTTGAATGGTTACTTTCTTTATAAGTTCTTTATGTTTCATATCGAACCCCGATGAGATAATCTAATTATCAGTTTTCAGAGGGATATTTTTTACCTCCGGTCCAAGCGACTGTATTAGGATAGGATCCCGCTAGATGACGCATATTATTTAGTTGAATTTTGATGTCAGTGGGATCCCATCATATATAGTTATCCCACCATTACGTCAACACCCGACTAGTTGGGTGTGCCTATTTGGCCATCATCGAAACCTAAGATGAGATGGAGATCCACTGAACACCAATTGTTAAATTTATAAGCAAGGTGCCATGACTAGTGGGAGTCCCTTCCTGTGTGTCTGACCTTAGGCTAGGCTCCAGGGCATTAGTATGATAGCCAAGTTTGCAGAGCATCGATGTTCTTAGAATATGTAATGTGACTCTTGAATGGAGAAATCCATTTAAGGCAGAGACTATGATATTCTAAGAATGATTAATGATAGGCGAAAGGCTTGAAACGCTAGTGGGAGCATGATATAACCAGGGTTTAGTATTTAGGAGGTCGCTACCTTTGTATTGGTATAAACTCATAATCGCAAAATAACCCTCAAATTTAATAAGGGATGCAAGAGAGAAATTTTAGAGATCCTTTGGTCTCCACGGTGAATCACTTCGTGCTCGGGTGGGAGGGCATAACTCAACAAACCCCTCGGGTGAGAGCTGTGATTTTCTATGCCAAGCAACTTAATGATCTCCTTTGGGATATGGCGATTATGGTGCCAAGAGTTCAGGGCTTTACTCACCCTCGTGGGGGCTGTTTGAACTCCCATGCCGTAATTGCTTAGGCTCATAGGTAAGTTGTTAGAATTGATATGTTCTAAGCTTGTAAAACTTTATATTTTGATCTAATAAATAAATATTGATAGTTATTATATGATATACATATTGGTACATAACATATTTATGTATTCTTTTAAGAATAAAGAGCTATGGTTACATGGTAGTCCATTGAGTTGAAGACTGAGTAGATTGGTTCCATGTAATCTAAATAAGTTCGCAGCTATGATCAAGTTGGTCGCCTTATCATGATAAGCTATTGGGGATGACAATGCACGGAAAGTCTTCACCATGGTTATTACCAGGCACTGTATCTGTGGCCGAACGGAACTAACACGATGTACAGATCAATGAGCAGACACTTGTACACTAAGCCATGTTTCTACTTAGAATAAAATGATCCTAAACCCTGAGGAACCATGTCTATTAGACTAACCAGTTGAGTAGTGCTTTGGCACACTAATGTGTGAGGATCCAAATACGTGATCCAAAACGATGATGTACTGGGTTATCCCGATTGGTGTTCCATCAGTGTGTCACTCTGCAGGCCATCCACACCCCTGTCGAGAGGTGTGTTCCTTGGTCTGACTTACACTATACCAATTCCAAGCCTGGTGCAATCAGTTTGATTGTTGATTGAGTTTGATTACTTGATGGGATAATCAGAGGTATGATGTATAGGTTAACCAGGAAGGAACCAAGTCATATGAGCATTCGAGTCTGATAGTATTCTCCACCGCTCGAAGTGCATCATGGCATCAAATGAAGGGACAACGAGTTTACCACTTCTAAGCGGAGAGCATGGGTATGACGGAGAACATAGTAAGTCTGGGTGAATTGGAGTGCAGCCTGCGTCACACTCTAGGTGGCCACACAGGTTAACTCGAGCTCAGAGGATCGATGGTACACTCGGGTAGTGTGTCGATTGAGCTTGAGTTGGAAGCCATGAACCCGGTCCTTGATGGTTCCACCTTATCCACATTATGTACGGTTCTTGAATCATCTCCTCGGAACACATTGAGCAGTAAGAGGAAGAAAGAAGTCTATGCTCTATGTGTGGTATGCACTAGTATACGATAGATGCGTAACTACATGCGAGTGCTAAAGGGGAAGCCCTAGACTAGTACAGAGACGCAAGTAGTTATCCCTCGCCATAAGTGAACTTCGCTGTATAAGTGTGATGCATCGAGACATATTGCGAGTTGACTAGTTAAGTTTACTAGAGGCACCCTCTGGTGACCTCAGTTAATAGTGAAGTAACTGATAAAGATCACTTAAGAAAGAGTCGCAAAGTCTCGCACACTAGAAATGGTCAATTTAAGGTATAAGAGTGTTTTGGTAAAAACATGCCCTACCAAACCTCACTAGTGGCTGACCCTAGCTATGGGGGACCCATACAGAGCCGGGCCCTATATGCTGGGGATGAGAATCCCCCAGTAATAGGGCCGACCATAGGTAAGATAGGGGTTTTGAATTGGTCAAAACAAGCCCTATATGTGGGAAAAAAGGATAAAGAGAATGAGAGATATAGGTAGATTTTAAGAAGATTAAACCTATCCCGTTGAATCCTTATCTAAGGGGGTAGGCCAGACTTATAAAAGGGGGAAGGGGGCCGACCATACATAAATAGAAAAATCGAACCCCCCTCTCCTCTCTTCTCCCTAGTTCTTTCTCTCATCTCTCTCTACTTCCCCTTTTGCAACTTCGTCTTCCTCGCGCGAAGTTTTGGAGAAGCAATAGGGTCGTTCTTTGGAGACACTCAGAGATCCGAGAGTGACGTACAGTGCATCATGCAAGATCAAGTGAACAAGAAGGCATCATCTCCCGGCATATCATCGGCTTCTTTGTAAATGATCTTTCGTCTCCATCGACAAAGAAGATAATTCTCAAAGGTTAAAAGATCCGCACGAAGGTATATATATTCTAACATATATATCTAGCAAGTTCTATGATTTACATGCATGCTAGATAATCATTATGCTAAATTATCATTAGGGTTTTTGAATCACATGCACACACATGCACGCACATGTATATTAGTTTCTATGAAAGTTTAAATCGTGTAACATGTACCATGAACGATCTTTCGATCACTTAATCAATTCCGTTGTGAGCCTTTACCGTTGGATTATTTCCAATAATTGGTATCAGAGCTGTATTAGTGGTGTGCGTTTTATGACTTCTCATGAAACCATCATGTGTGCGTATGATAAACGCGAGATTTCATCGGGGTTCCTACGCTTAGATCATGCATATGTATATATGTTGCTTGTTCTATGAATCGTGCTTGCAGGGTTTTACTATAAAATTGAACTAGATAAATGTTTGCTTACTACCGGGGGTCGGACCCTGAGTTAGCCTATGCCTGGATTTGCTCTCTATGTGTGTGGATAGATTTTAGAGCCTTAGATCGGGCAAGTGATGGGGGTTGACCATCCTCGGTTTCCATGACTTTTTTCTAGGCATGTTTTCTTTTCTTTCAAGAAAATTGTGTACGAGCATTTGCTCAAAGTATACTAGACCTTTTTTGGTTACAGATCGAGAAGAAGGATGTATCAAAGAAATCCACCATCGGGAGCATAAACAGAACACTGGAGGACGAAGATGATCCGGCAAAGTATTCGCAAGCACGACGAATGAGCCGGACCGAGGGACCTTGCGAAGAAAGTTAGAGGCCTGCGCTGTGCTAATTAGGTTTAGGGGTTGGACTCTGGACTTAATTCAGTTGAATGGTTGCTTTCTTTATAATTTTTTTATGTTTCATATCAAACCATGATGAGATAATCTACTTATCAGTTTTCAGAGGGATGGTTTTCCCCTTCGGTCCAAGCGACTGTATTAGGATAGGATCCCGCTAGATGACGCCTATTATTCAGTTGACTTTTGATATTAGTGGGATCCCATCATACATGATTATAATACTATTAGGTCAATACCTGACTAGTCGAGTATACCTATTTGGCCAACATCGAAATCTAAGATGAGATAGAGATTCAATGAACATCAATTATCAAATTTATAAGTGAGGCGCCATGATTAGTGAGAGTCACTTCTTGTGTATCTGACCTTAAGCTAGGCTCCAAGGCATTAGTATGATAGCCAAGTTTGTAGGGCATCGATGTTCTCGGAATATGTAATGTGACCCTTGAATGGAGAAATCCACTTGAGGCAGGGACTATGATATTCCAAGAACGATTAATACTAGGCGAAAGGCTTAAAATGCTTGTGGGAGCACGGTGTGACCAGAGTCTAGTATATAGGAGGTCGCTACCTTTGCATTGGCATAAACTCATACTCGCAAAATAACCCTCAAATTTAATAAGGAATGCAAGAGAGGACTTCTAGAGATCCTCTGGCCTCCACGGCCAATCACTTCATGCTCACGTGGGAGGGCATAATTCAATAACTCCCTCGGGTGAGAGCTATATTTTTTCATACCAAACAACTTAGTGATCTCCCTCCGGATATGACAATTATGGTGCCAAGGGTTCATGACTTTATTCATCCTCGTGGGGGTCGTTTGAACTCCCATGCCGTAATTGCTTAGGCTCATGGGTAAGCATCCGAAGTACATGTGAGGCATCTATTGCTCAAACAATAGTGATAACGTGGCACTGGCCAAAAGATAATCATGGTTCATCAAAACCCTTAGTTGACAGAATTGGATAAGGTCAAGGGAAAGACCCGTGTAAGCGGATGACATATACACTGCTGCCTCGGACAAGTGTAGCCGATTCTGAGATCACATATATGGCTAAATTAATCCATAAAGATGTCTTTGCTTGAGGGTAGCACTGATATTTGGATATAATTAGTTTAGTTTAAAAATCTATAAAATGAGTTTTCATGCATTCTCATAATTCAATCTTTTATTTTCAAATGACCAAGTTAGACCCACTGTCCGCTATCGTAAATGACCATAAACTTACCGGTCCCAACTATAAGGACTGAAAGCGTATCCTGTACCTGGTTTTGAGGATTGGTAAACATATGACAGCCCTGAATGACTCTGAGCCAGATTTGCCAGAACCCAGTGCCACAGAGGCACAATTTAAGAAAATTGCCCTTGTTGCTGCTTTAATAACAAGTATTTATGATTTGATATCAAATCATGATTAAATTGTTTGAGCTAGATTCATTGGAACAAAAAAAGAAGTAATGGCCGGCCAGTACTCCAGTACTTACGTTTACTGACTGGAAGGAATCTAATGAAATATATATATCACTACAAAAACAATATTTTTTACCGACAGAACATATCCGTCGATAAAATTTAATTTTCGTCGGTAATGATTTATAGCGACGGAACTAATTTCTGTCACTAGGCTGTCGGGAAAAATGGCGTCGGGAAAAAACCAGCGACGGATATAAATTTTCGTCGGTATTAAACATTAATACTGACGAAAATATGTTGTCCGTTGGTAATACATAAATATTTTTTAAAAAATATACTAGATTATTACTGACGATCGACAGAGTGTCCGTCGGCGAAACTAAGTATATTACCAATGGATTATTAGTTTCTGTCGGTAATATATGAATATTAAAAAAAAATTGATTATTACCGACAGAAATAATAATATCGTCGGTAATAAAAGATAAATTTTTTTAAAAAAAATTTCTTGAATCTGGTTATTTAATTTCTGTGATTTACAACAATACCATAATATATTCAAATATTATCACAAATATTACCACAATTTGTCAAATATTACCACAAATTACCAAATTTTGACACAATACCAGACAATCATAGACAAGACCAAAAAATTATCACATATTTATTACAAAATTATTTTTAAATAATCCAAAACTGAGGGAAGGTGCGTGCCCTAGCTCAACCACCCTACGCCGGTCGACACCAACGTTGGTGCTCTCATCCCCTGACGTTGCACATCCTGCAATTAACATGTATTTGTTAAAAAAATAGCTTATATCTATAATTTAGAGTTTAAACATTGAAAAATCATAAATTAGCGTGTCTCGGATTTGAATTTGGTTTGGATTTGATCGGATCGTTATCGGATCATATCTGATAATTCATACTTGGATTTTTTTTCATATTTCAGACTTGCAAGCAAGTTTTAATTAGATATTTTAATAATTTACCCTTCGGTTGACCAATTTAGAGTCTAAGCATTGAAAAATCATAAGTTAGTGTGTTTCGCATTGGAAGTTGGTTTGGATTCGATCAAATCATCATCGAATCGCATATGATAATTCGTACTTGGATTTTTTTTTCATATTTTGGACTTGCAAGCAAGTTCTAATTAGATATTTTAACAATTTACCCTCCGATTGACAAATTTAGAGTCTAAGCATTGAAAAATCATAAGTTAGCGTGTTTCGGATTTGAAATTGGTTTAGATTCGATCGGATCATCATCGGATCGACATCTGATAATTCGTACTTGGATTTCTTTTGTATTTCAGACTTGCAAGCAAGTTCTAATTAGATATTTTAATAATTTACACTCTGATTGACCAATTTAGAGCCTAAGTGTTGAAAAATCATAAGTTAGCGTGTTTCGGATTTAAAATGGGTTTGGATTCGATCGGATCGTCATCAGATCAGTATCCGATAATTTGTACTTGGATTTTTTTTCATATTTCAGATTTGCAAGTAAGTTCTAATTAGATATTTTAAGAATTTACCCTCTGATTTACCAATTTAGAGTCTAAGCGTTGAAAAATCACAAATTAACTTATTTTGGGTTTTGAAATTGGTTTGAATTCGATCGGATCGTCATTGGATCGGCATCCGATAATTCATACATAGATTTTTTTTATATTTCGGACTTGCGAGCAAGTTCTAATTAGATATTTTAGCAATTTACCCTCTGATTGACCAATTTAAAGTCTAAGCGTTGAAAAATTATAAGTTAGCATGTTTCGGATTTGAAATTGGCTTGGATTTGATCTGATCGTCATCGGATCAACATTCAATAATTCATACTTAAATTTTTTTTTTTCTCATATTTCGGACTTACGAGCAAGTTCTAATTAGATATTTTAACAATTTACCATCTGATTGACCAATTTAGAGTCAAAGTGTTGAAAAATCAAAAGTTAGCGTGTTTTGGATTTGAAATCGGTTTGGATTCGATTGGATCGTCATCGGATTGGCATCCGATAATTCGTACTTGGATTATTTTTGTATTTCGGACTTGCGAACAAGTTTTGATTAGATATTTCAAGAATTTATCCTCCGATTGACCAATTTAGAGTCTAAGCATTAAAAAATCATAAGTTAGTGTGTTTCGGATTTGAAATTGGTTTGGATTTGATCGGATTGGTATCCGATAATTCATACTTGGATTTTTTTTTAATATTTTGGACTTGCGAGCAAGTTCTAATTAGATATTTTAAAAATTTACCCTCCGATTGACCAATTTAGAGTCTAAGCGTTGAAAAATCATAAGTTAGCATGTTTCGGATTTGAAATTTGTTTGAATTCGATCGGATCATCATCGGATCGTATCCAATAATTTATACTTGGATTTTTTTCTTCGTATTTTAGACTTACGAGCAAGTTCTAATTACATATTTAAATATTTATCCTTCGATTGACAAATTTAGAGTCTAAGCGTTGAAAAATCATAAGTTAGCATGTTTCGGATTTGAAATTGGTTTGAATTCGATCGGATCGTCACCGAATTGGCATCCAATAATTCATACTTGGATTTTTTTCGTATTTCGGACTTGTGAGCAGGTTCTAATTAGATATTATAACAATTTACCATCCGATTGACCAATTTAGAGTTTAAGCGTTGAAAAATCATAAGTTAGCGTGTTTCGGATTTAAAATTGGTTTGGATTCGACCAGATCGGTATCCGATATTACGTACTTAGATTTTTTTCATATTTCGGACTTGTGAGCAAGTTCTAATTAGATATTTTAACAATTTACCCTCCGATTGACCAATTTAGAGTCTAAGCGTTGAAAATTCATAAGTTAGCATGTTTCAGATTTGAAATTAGTTTGGATTCGATCGGATCGGTATCCGATAATTCCTACTTGGATTTTTTTCATATTTCGAACTTGCGAGAAAGTTCTAATTAGATATTTTAACAATTTACCCTCCGATTGATCTATTTAGAGTCTAAGCGTTAAAAAATTATAAGTTAGCGTATTTCGGATTTGAAATTGGTTTAGATTCGATCGGATCATTATCTGATAATTTGTACTTAGATTTTTTTTCATATTTTGGATATGCGAGCAAGTTCTAATTAGATATTTTAACAATTTACCCTCCGATTAACCAATTTAGAGTCTAAACGTTGAAAAATCATAAGTTAGCGTGTTTTGAATTTGAAATTGGTTTGGATTCGATCGGATCGTCATCGGATCGATATCTGATAATTCGTACTTGGATTTTTTTTTTATATTTCGGACTTGCGAGCAAGTTCTAATTTGATATTTTAAGAATTTACCCTCCGATTGACCAATTTATAGTCTAAACATTGAAAAATCATAAATTTGCGTGTTTTGGATTTTGAAATTTGTTTGGATTCGATTGGATCGTCATCTGATAATTCATACTTGGATTTTTTTATATTTTGGACTTGCGAGGAAGTTCTAATAAGATATTTTACCAATTTACCCTCCGATTGACCAATTTAAAGTCTTAGCATTGAAAAATCATAAGTTAGCGTGTTTCGTATATGAAATTGGTTTGGATTCGATCGGATCGTCATCGGATAGGCATCCGATAATTCATACTTGGATTTTTTTTCGTATTTCGAACTTGCGAGCAAGTTCTAATTAGATATTTTAACAATTTACCCTCCGATTGATCTACTTAGAGTCTAAGCATTGAAAAATCATAAGTTAGCGTGTTTCGGATTTGAAATTGGTTTGGATTTGATCGGATCATCATCGGATCGGCATCCGACAATTCGTACTTGGATTATTTTTGTATTTCAAACTTACAAGCAAGTTCTAATTAGATATTTTAAAAATTTATCATCCGATTAACCAATTTAGAGTCTAAGTGTTGAAAAATCATAAGTTGGCATGTTTCGGATTTGAAATTGGTTTAGATTCGATCGAATCGGTATTCGATAATTCATATATGGATTTTTTTTTATTTTGGACTTGCGAGCAAGTTCTAATTAGATATTTTAAGAATTTACCCTTTGATTGACCAATTTAGAGTCCAAGCGTTGAAAAATTATAAGTTAGCATGTTTCGGATTTGAAATTTGTTTGGATTTGATCAGATTGTCATCGGATCGCATCCGATAATTTATATTTAGATTTTTTTTTTCATATTTTGGACTTACGAGCAAGTTCTAATTAGATATTTTAAGAATTTACCCTCAGATTGACCAATTTAGAGTCTAAGCGTTGAAAAATCATAAGTTAGCGTGTTTCAGATTTGAAATTGGTTTGGATTCGATCGGATCATCATCGAATCAGTATCCGATAATTTGTACTTGGAATTTTTTCATATTTCAGATTTGCAAGCAAGTTCTAATTAGATATTTTAATAATTTACCCTCCAATTGATCAATTTATAGTCTAAGCATTGAAAAATCATAAGTTAGCGTGTTTCAGATTTGAAATTGGTTTGGATTCGATCGGATCGTCAGCAGATCGGCATCCTATAATTGTACTTTGATTTTTTTGGTATTTCGGACTTACGAGCAAGTGTTCTAATTAGATATTTTAACAATTTACCCTCTGATTGACCAATTTAGAGTCTAAGCGTTGAAAAATCATAAGTTAGCATGTTTCGGATTTGAAATTGGTTTGGATTCGATCGGATCATCATCAGATCGGTATCCGATATTTTATACTTGGATTTTTTTTTATATTTCAGACTTGCAAGCAAGTTCTAGTTAGATATTTTAAGAATTTACCCCCTATTGACCAATTTAGAGTCTAAGCGTTGAAAAATCATAAGTTAGCGTGTTTAAGATTTGAAATTGGTTTGGATTTGATCGGATCATCATCAGATCGCATCCGATTATTCATACTTGGATTTTTTTTTATATTTTGGACTTGTGAGCAAGTTCTAATTATATATTTTTAGAATTTACCCTCCGATTGACCAATTTAGAGTCTAAGCGTTGAAAAATCATAAGTAAGCGTGTTTCAGATTTGAAATTGGTTTAGATTCGATCAAATCATCATCGGATCGGCATCTGATAATTTGTACTTGGATTTTTTTTATATTTCGGACTTATGACCAAGTTCTAATTAGATATTTTAACAATTTATCCTCCAATTGACCAATTTAGAGTCTAAGCGTTGAAAAATCATAAATTAGCGTGTTTTGGATTTTGAAATTGGTTTGGATTCGATCGGATCGGCATCTGATAATTCGTACTTAGATTTTTTTTCATATTTTGGACTTGCGAGCAAGTTCTAATTAGATTTTTTTCGTATTTCAGACTTGCTAAGATCAAATAACATGGCAATCATACTTGTATTACTTTTAGTAAGATGCATATTTTATATTAATATTATAAAGATTAGTAAGTACCTAATCTTGAGCATGAGCTACTGCTAGAGTGTCTCATGAACTCATCAAGCCGATGCTCCAATTTCTTGCGAGCTTCTCTTTACTCCTCAACTCGCTGCTCGAGGGCCTGCCTCTCCTCACGCTCTGTCTCAACCCTGTGCTCGAGGGCCTGCCTCTACTCGCACTCCACGTCTAGCATAAATTGTAACTGTGTGATAACCCCGGTCTGGGTATCCCGTGCCCTCGAGCACATACCCTCTCATCAAAAGTAGGAGGAGCGTATGACTCCAAGGCCCGTACAGAGGACGCGACCGTGTGTGGCAGGTCTGAGTATAGTATCCATCGCCGAGTCGGCAGATACTGAGCTGGAGGAGGAGCCAGCCTTGCCCGACGGAGTCACCATAAGTCTCATTCTCTCCTATATAAAAATAACCAATGATATTCAATGATATTTGATGGCATACGTATACGAATATATTAATAATAATTTAATTACTTACGACTTGCGAGGCAACCCTGTCATCCAGAAATACCCCATCAGTACGTCGTCTCCTAGAGGCCTCAAAAAGGTTAATCCGATTAGGCTCGTGGCCCAAGGACCGTGTCTGTTTTTTGGTATATAAAATAAATAGATGAGTTAATATAAAATTTATAGAGCTTTAAGAATGAAATATTTGTATCATTTACCAACTACTAGGCAAGCTGGGGCATAGAGGTCCTCCCCCTCACTAGAGCAGGTGTCGTCGAGGTATTTCTATTCTGCTTGCCTTTAGCAGAACTCGCCTGTGCCAATCGATTAAATTTTCAAACATTAATACAAATTTTTAGTATAGCATTAAAACAAGTACGAATCAACAAAATAATAATTATACCTAAAACTGAGGGGTAGCCCAGTGAGCGACCAAAACTGTAGAACGTATAGCGGAGGCGCGTATCTCGTCTCGGTCACATCCTGTAACTCCTCAGCTGGCTCGCCAACCAAGTAACCATAGAGCTGGTAGAGCTCATGACGGTAATCCCTGTACCGCTTACTTATTGTCTTCCACAAGTCCTCCCGATGGGTGTCGGTTTCCATATTCTCTCATTTAAATTTCTCCTGTAAAATCAGTTTAGAAACAAGTAATTTTATCAATTCAAATTATAAAGTACGATATTATTCTAAAATGATTTAATAAAACTAACATACCAAAAAGACCTCATACATCCTCTCCTTATAGGATACATTGATGTTCTTTCACCCCTTTATCCCCATAATAGGGGCATTCCTCTCCTCTCGTGCTATCATGCCGACCCACGTGGCGGCGTCAGAAGCATGCTCGCCCACAAAGGACCTGCCACTCTACTGTAGGAAAAGCGGCTCGCGTAAGTTCGACAAGCGCCGGGCCGTCGTCACGCCTCGGTCGCTTACGTGCCTAGCGATCCTCGATCCTACAAATAAAATATACATCAGTACTGAACAAGTATTTATATAATGTTTATAACTTTAGATCTAAATATTACCTGTGGGCGTACACACTGTAGCCGAGTATTGAACGTTGCTCGAAGCTCCGGAGGCTGCAACCTCAGGAGCTGGTGTGGAGAGAGGAATAACACTCGCAGATCCGGAGGGCTCGGCCTCGGACCCTGGGGTAGCAGCGGGAGTGCTCCGAGCTAGCCCACCTCTGCCTCTACGAACCCTCGACCATGATGCCATCTTAAAGCAGTAATATTTTTTTATACGAAATAATATAATATAAATATGAAATAATTTGATTTATATATGAAACAATATGATTTACATATGAAACAGTTTGATTTACATATAAAATAGTATAAAACAATATGATATACATATGAAACAATATGATTTATATATGAAATAGTTTGATTTACATATGAAACAGTAAGATATTCAATTTCTAACAGTTCAATTTATATATGAAACAATTTGGTTTATATATGAAACAGTCCAATTTATATATGAAACAGTCCAATTTACATATGAAACAATCCAGGTCTAGTCATTTTATGTCTCATCTCTGTCACTCTCATCGCATCCCTCTTCTATTATTTGATTTTCATTCGCTGTTGATTTTTTTTACTGTCGATAATTAAAATGGCAAAAATATTTAAAAATTAATAGTTATTATGCCGACGGATATTATTGTTATCGTCGGTAATAAATATATTATTACCGACGGTAATAAAATATTCTGTTGGCAAAATATGTCTTTTTTGTAGTGCTTAAACTATATATATTATGTTTATTTAAGCCTTTTAGTAACTTATTCCCTAGCCTTCTCACGAGTTTGCTCACTAAATCTAAACAAGCATGTTCGCATGCACGACTGAGTCGTGCTTTGCACTGTTTGAGCTTGGCTCATTTATTAAACAAGCCTAAACTCTTGGCTTGGGCGTGGTTCGCAAGCTTTTATCGAGCTTGTTCGCAAACTGCTCACGAACAACTTGGTTCGTTTGCAGCCCTACCCGGGATCAAGATGGCAGCTCAATCCCAGCTCATAGGGTCGGATGACACAGGGTTGGCTCCAGCCAAACCTTCAAGGGGCAAAGTATAATTTACCCAATAAAAATTAGGGTAAATTATAGTTTGCCCCCTTGAAGTTTAGCTCAAAAACACTTAACCCCCCTATAATATATCTAAAAACTACATTTTGCCCCCATTCAATTCAGTTTTGATTACATAAAAATAACCAAATGAAGGAATTAAGTAATTGACTAAATGGGGTATTATGCTAACATTTCAAACTTTAGGGAGCGGTTAAGAACAATATAAATGGTTATTGTGCTAAAAACTACTTAACCCCCCTATAGTCTAAAAACTATATTTTGCCCCCATTCAATTTAGGTTTGATCATATAAAAATTATCAAATGAGGGAATTAAGTTGTTGACTAAACGGGGTATTGTGCTAACATTTCAATCTTTAGGGAGTGATTTAGAACAATATAAATGGGTATTGTGCTAAAAACTACTTAATCCCCCTATAGTATAAAAACTACATTTTGCCCCTATTCAATTCAGTTTTGATAAGATAAAAATTACCAAATGGTATGGGGGAATTAAGTAGTTAACTAAGCGGGGTTGACATTTCAAGCTTTATAGAGCGATTTAGAACAATATAAATGGGTATTGTGCTAACATTTCAAACTTTAGGGTGCGATTTGCAACAAATTAAACAAATTAAGGAGAAGGAGGAGGAGGAGGAGGAGAAGGAGGAGGCCGGAGGAGGAGGAGGAGGAGGAGGAGGAGGAGGAGAGGAAGAGGAGGAGGAGGGGACTTACCGAAGGAGGCCGAGGCCAGCGGAGGTGGTGGAGCCGAGGTGTGTGCACCGGAGGGGAGGCTCGGGGGGGTCGAAATCGGGGAGGCCAGGGGGGGGGGGAGGAAAGGGGGGGCGGGGAGGCTGGGGAGGGGAAGGGGGGTGGGAAATAATTTCAAATTCAGAGAACAGAGAAAAAAAGGGGATCGGGTTCTGGCATAAATTGCAGGAATTTTTACCAACGAAAATTTAATTTTTGTTGGAACAAATATATATTATATCGACGGATTTAATATTACTGTCGGTAATAAAATTGGAAAATAATTAAAGTATGAAAGTTTTTATACCGACGATATTTATTATTACCGTCGGTAAAAACTATATTATTACTGACGGATATAATGTATTTTGTCAATAAATATATTATTACCGACGTATATTATATTTTTGTCGGTAAAACAAATATAAAAATAATTAAAAAGTCAAATGGTTATTACCAACGAAATTTAATATTACCGTCGGTATAAATAATAATAATATCGACGGTAATAAAATATACCGTTGGCAAAAAACCTCTTTTTTGTAGTGAATGCTATATAATAGCATCATTGCAAACAACTCTGCAGAAGCAAGTCGAGGAAATGCTTAACGCTTCTGATATAATATTGTACTTGAAGGAGATGTTTGAATGTCACAATCACGTTACGCGATATCTCACCATCAAGAAACTCATCGGCACTAAGATATCTGATGGGACGCTAGTTCAGGAACACATGCTAAACATATTTAGGTTCCAGAACGAACTAGCAACCATGGATATTGTGCTGGAAGGCGAGGTGATGACAGACATCTTCCTCTCATCACTGTCTGGAGTCTTTAAAGGATTTGTCACCAACTTTAACTTGAACAAGTTGGCGATGACAAATACAGAGCTTCTGGGAGCTCTCCAGGCAGCTGAGGATGACTTCAAGCAGAAGGGCAAAGCACTACACGTGCAATGCAGATCCTTCAAGAAGTCTGAAAAACCTCAAAGTAAGAAACACAAGAAGAAACCTAATTCAGCACATGTGCAGAACTTTACGGGGGCCTCTGGATCCGACGAATCAAAGAAAGTGGACACCAAGTGTTTTCGGTATGGCCATAAGGGTTATTGGAATAAGAAATACAAGAAGCTTCAGAATGCTGGTGAAGGTAATCCACAACTACTAGTTATTGAATCATTTCTTTCGAGTAACAGTTTTTTTGCTAGTTTGATTATAGATTCAGGATCCACTAACCATGCCTGTAATTCTCTTTAGGGGTTTCGAAAAAGCAAAAGATTGCTTGATGGAGATGTGACCTTGAGCATAAGAACTGAGGCCGTGGCTACTGCTGAAGCTGTTAGAGATGTTTCTCTTAGTTTTTCGAATAATAATACTTTGACTCTTAGAGATGTTTTTTATGTACCGTCCTTGAGATATATTTGATTTTTGTTTATTCTTCTGGTGTATCATTTAAGCTGAATGGAATTTTTATAATAAGAGGAATGATTCAGAATAGTCTCTATATTGTCAGTCCTAATTTTGAAAAAGATAACATAATAACTTCAGCATTTAATGTTAATTCATCTAAGCATAAGAAACCTTCGAAAAATTTAACCGAATTATGGTACTTACAACTTGGGCATATTGGTTTAGACAGGACTCATAGGATAGTGAAGGACGGGCTTCTGGAAACAGATCCTACGGAGATCCTTCCCACCTGTGAATCCTGCCTGGAAGGCAAGATGAACAGAAGGACCTTTAATAGCAAAGGAGTGAGAGCCATTGAGGTATTTGAGTTAATTTATTCAGATGTATATGGATCCATGAGCGTCAAGGCAATAGGAGATCATGAGTATTTCATTACTTTTACTGATGATTACTCAAGATATGGTTATATTTACCTGATACATCGAAAGTCGAAATCCTTTGACATGTTCAAAAAGTTCAGGACTGAAGTAGAAAAGCAGACAAGAAAATATATAAAAACCCTTTGATCTGATCGAGGAGGTGAGTACCTATCTAACGAGTTGGGTATTTGGTGGAACATGGGATAAAATCCCAGTTAACTGCTCTAGGAACCCCATAACAGAATGAAGTTTCCGAGAGAAGGAATCGAACCTTGCTAGACATGGTTCGCACCATGATGAGTTATGCCAGTTTACCAACAACCTTTTGGGGATACACCATAGAGATAACAATATATGTTCTGAACCATGTTCTATCTAAATCAGTGCCTCAGATCCCTAGAGAATTGTGGTCAAGGCAAAAGCCAACATTATAATATTTCAGAATATGGGGATGTCCTATACATGTGCTGATAGACAAGAGGGATAAGATAGAGCCGAAGTCCAAAGCATGTCTGTTTGTAGGGTATCCCAAAGAGACCAAAGGTGGACTATTTTATGATCCTAAGGAAAAGAAGATAATCGTTTCTATGAATGCCATTTTTCTAGAGCAGGATTATATTATGGACCACAAGCCTACTAGTAAGGTGGTTCTGGATGAACTGTTGGATACTAGTACAGAGAGGGCATCCGAAAATATAGTGGGAGCTGATATTACAGACACTAATATACCAGATACTATAGCATATATTTATCCTATAACACCACCATTACCTCATCGCAGTAGGAGAAACAACAGAGCTCCTAACAGATACTATAGAGAAACCTTATTGGTTGATCCAGAGATTCAAGAGGATGATCCACTGAGCTACGATGAGGTAGTGGGAGCTTCTGACGGCTCTGACTAGCAAAGAGCCATGGAGGCAGAAATTGCATCAATGTCCCATAACGCTGTCTGGACTCTTGTTACACCATCATCTAATATTAAACCTATTGGATGTAAGTGGATATATAAAAAAAATAGAAGATCTGATGGTTCCATTGAGACTTATAAAGTTAGATTAGTTGCCAAGGGTTATACCCAGAGAGAAGGAATCGATTTTGACGAAACTTTCTCACCGGTAAGCTATGATAAAGTCAATTCGGATCCTCTTATCCATTGCAGCCCATTACAACTGGGAGATCTGGCAAATGGATGTCAAGATAGTATTCCTCAATGGGGATTTAGAAGAAGACATATATATGATGCAGCCACCAGGTTTTGAGTCAGAGGGTCAGGAGCATCTAGTTTGCAAGTTACAGAAGTCCATTTATGGACTAAAGTAAATATCTAGAAGTTGGAACATTCGTTTTTATCAGGCAATCCAGTCATATGGATTTACTCAAAACGAGAATGAACCATGTGTATACAAGAGGAGTTATAAAACTACAGTGGTATATTTGTTACTTTACGTAGACGATATTCTGCTTATTGGGAATGATGTTGGAACATTGTCAATCGTAAAAGTCTGGTTGTCAATACAATTTGATATGAAAGACCTAGGTAAAACGAGTTATGTTTTGGGGATCAAGGTAATACAAGATCGCCAGAACATGATTCTCTCGCTGTCACAGGCCGCGTATATAGATAAGGTTATAGCTAGGTTTGACATGCAAAACGCCAAGAAGGGTTTTATGCTATTTAGATATGGCATAAAACTATCTAAGGATCAATGTCCTAAGATACATTAGGAAAGAGCAAAAATTCAGAAGACACCTTATACTTCAGTAATAGGTAGTCTAATATATGCTATGCATTGTACAAGGCTAGATATTTGTTTCGCAGTAGGCATGATGGGTCGGTTTTAGTCAAATTCGGGTCTAGATCACTAGACAGTTGTGAAGTATATACTCAAGTACCTTCATAGAATAAGGAACTATGAGTTGGTCTACACTGCACAGGAACTGACGCTGATTGGATATACAGATTCTAACTTTATATCAGTTTTAGAATCTAGAAAATCGATATCAGGATTTGTGTTTATGTTAGGAGCAGCGGTTAGTTGGCAGAGTATGAAGCAGAAATGCATCACAGACTTTACCACAGATGCTGAGTATGTTGTAGCGTGCGAGGCAGCCAAAGAGGCGGTATGGATCAAGAAATTCTTCATGGATTTAGGGTGTGTACGAGAGGTCCAGTTACCTTTTGTGCTTTACTGCGATAATAGTGGGGCAGTAGCACAAGCCAGAGAACCAAGATATCACCAGAAGGGGAAGCACATCGAGCGCAAATTCCACTTGATTCGTCAGTTTCAAAAGCAAGGTCGAGTAGCAGTAACATAGATTGCATCTGCAGATAATATTGCTGATCCTTTTACCAAGGCAATACCTATTAAGACATTCGAGCGACATGTGGATGCGATGGGAGTCAAAACCATTTTGCTTGCTAGACCAAGTAGGAGATTGTTAGAATTGATGTGTTCTAAGCTTGTAAACCTTTATATTTTGATCTAATAAATAAAGATTGATAGTTATTATATGAGATGTATATGGGTACATAACATATTTACATGTTCTTTTAAGAACAGAGAGCCATGGTTACATGGTAGTCCACTAAGTTGAAGACTGAGTGAATTGGTCCCATGTAATCTAAATAAGTTTACAGCTATAATCAGGTTGGTCTCCTCATCATGATAAGCTGTTGGGGATGACAGTGCATAGGTAGTCTTCACCAAGGTCATCACCAAGCATAGTGTCTGTGGCTGAATGGAACAAACACGGTGTATAGATCAGTAAGCAGACACTAGTATACTAAGCCGTGTTTCTGCTTAGGGTAAAATGGTTCTAAACCCTGAAGAACCATGTCTGATGGACTAACTAGTTGAATGGTACTTTGGTGCACCAATGTATGAGGATCTAAATATGTGATCCAAAACCACAGTGTATTGGGTTACCCGGCTGGCGTTGCATCAGTGTATCACTCCTGTAGGCCATCCATACCCCTGTCGGGAGGTGCGTTCCTTGGTCTGACTTATACTGTACCAAATCGAGGTCTGGTGGTCATCAATTTGACTGTTGATCGGGTTTGACTACTTGACGGGATAATCAGAGGTACGATTTATAGGTCAACCTGGAAGAAACCAAGTCATATGAGCATTCGAGTCTGGCGATATTCTCCATCACTCGAAGTGCATCATGGCATCAAGTGGAGGGATAACGAGTTTACTACTACTAAGCAGAAAGCAGGGGTATGACGAAGAATATAGTAAGTCTGGATAAATTAGAGTACAGCCTGCGTCACACTCTCGGTGGCCACACAGGTTAACTCGATCTCAGAGGATCGATGGTACACTCGGGTAGTGTGTCGATCGAGCTTGAGTTGGAAGCCATAAACCCCGGTCCCTGATGGTTCCACTTTATCCATATTATGTATGGTTTTTTAACCATCTCCTCGAAACACAGTAAGCAGTAAGAGGAAGAAAGAAGTCTACGCTCTGTGTGTGCTTTGCACTAGTGCACGGTAGATGCGTAACTATATGTGAGTGCTAAAGGGGAAGCCCTAGACTAGTACAGAGGCACAAGTAGTTATCCCTCGCCATAAGTGAACTTCGCTGCATAGGTGCGATGCATCAAGACATGTTACGAGTTGACTCGTTGACTTTACTAGAGACACCCTCTGGTGATCTCAGTTAATAGTGAAGTAACTAGTAAAGATCACTTAAGGAAGAGTCGCTAAGTCTCGCACACTAGAAATGGTCAATTCGAGGCATAAGGGTGTTTTGGTTAAAACGCGCTCTGGCAAACCTCACTAGTGGCCGACCCTAGTTGTGGGAGACCCATACAGGGCCGGTCCCTATATTCTGGGGATGAGAATCCCCCAGTAATAGGGCCGACCATGGGGATAAGATAGGGGTTTTAAATTGGTCAAAACAAGCCCTATAAGTCGGGGAAAAGGATAAAGAGAAGGAGAGATATAGGAAGATTTTAAGGGGATTAAACCTATCCCCTTGGATTCCTATCCAAGAGGGTAGGCCGGCCTTATAAAAGGGGGAGGGGGGCCGACCATACATGCACAGAAAAACCAAACCCCCCTATCCTCCCTTCTCCATAGTTCTCTCTCATCTCTCTCTACTTCCCCGCTTGCAACTTCGTTTTTCTCGCGCAAAGTTTCGAAGAAGGAGTATGGTCATTCTTCGGAGGCACTCATAGATCCGAGAGCGACATACCATGCATCGTGCGAGATTGGGTAAACAAGAAGGCATCATCTCCCGGCATACCATAAGCTTCTTCGCGGACGATCTTCCGTCTCCATTGACAAAGAAGATAATTCTCCACGGTTAAAAGACCCGCATGAAGGTATGTATAATCTAACATGTAGATCTAGTGAGTTCTATGATTTGCATACATGCTAGATAATCATTACGCTAGATTGTCGTTAGGGTTTTTGAATCACGTGTACACACATGCGTGCACATATAGAATAGTTTCAATGAAAGTTTAAATCGTGTAACATGCACCATGAACGATCTTTCAACCGCTTAATCACTTCTGTTGCGAGCCTCTACTAGAGGATTATTTTCAACAGATCCAGCATTGACAAAGGCAATCACTGAAGTTCTTCCTCAGACCTTTCATCGTTATTGTATTTGGCATATCATGGATAAGTTTTCTGATAAGCTTGGACCAATCAATCACCGAGATTACTATTATTATTTTCAGTCTAGTGTATGGAATTTTGACACTGCTGAACAGTTTGAAGTAAGTTGAAAGCATGCACAGCAAAGGAGTTCATTGGAAGATCATATTTGGTTATCAGTAATGTATGAGTTGCGTGACAAATGGGTGCCCGCTTATATTAATCATATCTTTTCTGCGGGAATGTCAGCAGTCAGAGAGCTGAAAGTTCTCATTCTTTTTTCAAAAAGTATGTTTCTAAGAACAATTCATTAATGGACTTTGTTACATGGTTCAATATGGCAGTTGGACACCAAAGACATCAATAATTGATTTCTAATCATATCGACATTAATGAAAATCCAAAGATGAAATTGTTATTTCTTATGGAAAAACAGATGGTTGATGTGTACACCAAAAAGATCAGAGTTTTTCAAAATGAGCATTTTGAAAGTAATGCCTATTTCTTAAAGCATGTTTGGAAAAATGAAATGCAGTGTGTTTATACAGTTGAAAGGGCAGAGGAAGGGAATTCGAGGGTGTGAAAGCTTGTTCTTTACAAGAATTCGGATATTGCAACATATGGATGTCATTTTTTTGAGTTTGAAGGAATCCTATGCTGACATATTTTGACATTTCTTCGATTAAAGCAAGTATTATATCTGCCAAATCAATACATCTTGTAAAGATGGATTAAAAGCGCAAAAGTTGAAAGAATATGGGATACAGATAGTGTTTAATTTAGGAAAGTTTGAATAAGTCAATAATGACGAGATATGTAAAGTTATCCCAGCTGTGTTCTATTGTTGTTGATGAAGCCTCCCTCTCAGAAGAAGGAACTGAATATATATTCCAGAATGACAATGCAGTCGGTTCATGAAAAATTAAAGATTTTAATATAACCAGTGATGTTAGTGAAAAGAGAAGTACAAGTATTCCTGATAATCGAGTCATCAACGACCCACAACAAGTACTAGCAAAGGGATATGGAAACATATTGAAGTCATCCAAAGAAAAGGCAATAAAGAGGGTTGGTAGGTTTTGTCGTGGATGTGGGCTACGTGGACAGTCACACGCAAACGAAATTATCCATTGTTAAATGATCGATAATAACTATGTTATATCATTTATTTGAATGTTCTGTTGAATTTACTTGATTCTAAATGTATAATTATGTCACTTTTTTTTATAGATCTAATATAAATGACGATAATGAATCTTCTGATGAATCACATCAAACCGATATCACTCAACTTACAGGTAATCTAAAGGATGTTGACATGGATGTTTTAATTTCAATTGATAAGTATCTAGCGATATAACTTGTATTTTTTATATTTTATTGCCGATCATTTAACAATGCAGTTGGATCAAGCCGATCCCGATCACAAAGGTTCAAAATCCTTAAACCCCGTCGGCTTTGAGATCCCGATAAGATCTTGCCACCGAAATCGAGAATCACAAACCTAAGGATCTCAGCAATGGAGGTCTGATGTTCGAGGTGAGAGGAGAAGAGATCGGCTCTCAATGCTTTTGTCACTATGCTGCCTCACAGAATGTGAGCTATCAATGGGACGTCCCGCTGTGTGTGCCGGACAAAAAACCTACCAACCGAATCCAACGGTTAAAAATGTTACGCGACTGGAACACGGTGACGTGTCGGGCAACGAGCAATCTTTTCACTGCCTTTGAGATCTGACTGTTTTTACAAAATCGAACGGCTCACATAATAGGGAGTGGCTCTATGAGTTTCTTCGAGATGCACTTAGATCCATAGAACCATGCCTAATCAGTTTAAACTAATCCTAACATCACGCAAGGCATTAAAAGAAAAGCGGCACAAACCACCGGGTGATAGAGGAGTTGGCAAAGCAGCTGATGCTTAGTGAGGAGGTTGTGTGCTCGATTCCTCCCCCACTCGATTAATCTAAGTGTATGTAGGAAACATCCGATTGGGTCGAGCCGGCCCTGACGATAGGGATGCTGTCATTTGTAAAGAATGATAAATCTCAATGGATCATCTCAATCGTTGATACAATAACTCATGATCTTAACCATGAGCTTCCAGTGTTATAGAGGCCAGCTTGAAAAATCCTTCTTCTTCAATCATTTATGCCATAACTGGAAGGTATCATAATAAAAGCAGCACATAACACCAGGGGATAGGTGCTGGCAAAGCAGCTGATGTTTGATGAGAAGGTTATGGGGTCTATTCCTGCCCCGCTCGAGCTACCTAAGAGCACGTAGGAAAACTTCTTAGCAGGTTGGTAGTCATGTTCGAAGGGATTAGTCTGAGCTCGAAGTCGGTTGGTTTCCTGAAAGATTTTGAGATACCTATCGATGTGAAGAAAAGAACAAATTATAATAAAGTAAAGCAAACACATCATCTGTCTTGAGTAAGTCTAGATGGAATTATTTTTAAAGCTCATTTGCACTGCATTGACGGTGCGGTCGATGTAGCGGCACTTCTCTCAACCCAATCAATCAACTACACCTTTCGTAAAACAAGCGAGAGTCGCATCGAAGACACAGGGTATCACTCCAGCATACTTTCTGCAATTATCATATGTTTCTTCGGCGCGCTTTCTCATTGGAGCACTCAGATCTTTTGGGACGTTTACGATCACGCACCAGAATGATCATTCTAGGGTAAGATGATCATTCTCCCCAATTTTCATCAAATTCAAAAACTTCTAGAGGGGTCAAATGGTCAAAGCCAAATCTATCGTCCATAGTTACCGTTAAAATCTGCAAATTTTGCTTCGACTATTTGACCCCGTAAAAGTTTTGGAATTTGATAAAAATTGGTGAGAATGATCATCTTACCATAGACAATGCCCTCACCAAATTTAATCAAATTCCAAAACTTCTAAGGGGGTCAAAATTCCCGCAGCTCATTTTCTCCTATTGCAGCCCACAGCTCAACGTAACAGTCGTGTATATATATATATATATATATATATATATATATATATATATATATATATATATATATATATATATATAAGGGAAAAGGGATGCTGGACTTGAGGTGCAACGTCGTTGCTGCACCTCAGGCATTGTTTGACCATCCTAGAAGTTTTGGAATTTGATGAAATTTGGTGAGGGTATTGTCTAGGGTAAGATGATCATCCTTACCAATTTTCATCAAATTCCAAAACTTCTAGGGGGTTCAAATGGTCGAAGCAAAATCAGCCGTCCGCAGTCACCGTTAAAATCTACAGATTTTGCTTCGACCATTTGACCCCCCTAGAAGTTTTGGAATTTGATAAAAATTGGTGAGGATGATCATCTTACCCTAGACAACACCCTCACCAAATTTTATGAAGTTCCAACACTTGTAGGGGGGTAAACAAGCGAGAGGTGTAGCAACGATGCTACACCTCGGGGTGTAGGCTCCCTGCCCCCTATATATATATATATATATATATATATATATATATATATATATATATATATATATATATATATATATATATATATATATATATGGGTCGGGATCGGCTGACCCAGCAAATTTTGACCCAGCAATAACCCAGCACCTTTTGATGAACCTAGAGGTTTTAGAATTTGATGAAAATTGGTAGGCATGCTCTCTATTGTATGTTGATCATCCTCACAAAAAATCAGCCCATTCTAAAACCTCTAGGTGCATCAAATGCGCTTTTCAAATCAACGGTTTCTGACTGTCAATTTTAACCGTTGATTTAAAGAGCGCATTTGATGCACCTAGAGGTTTTAGA